>JACGDI010000695.1:107132-186288 GCA_014898725.1 Jacaranda copaia
CGTGATTTTACCCAAGTACCCTTATCAGGTGTACTGGCTTTTTTCCATGCCAAGGAGTTGAAAATCATTCCATGTCCAGATTCTGGTACTGTGCTACATGACTAAATCTCCTATTTTTCCAAACAACCATACCAATAGGGGCACGTGTCTGCCAAAGTTGTTGGCAGGGTTGTCAGAGTTGTTGGCAGCAGTTGCACCAGCTGCCACGTGTCATCGGAGTAGGCTCAACCCGTCAGATCAACATGCCCGACAGGGATCCGAGTGAACGTCGGAGGTCGATCAATATCGACCAAACCCAATGCTCGAATTATCAGAATAGTCTTCAGGTCGATACGGGTCGACCATAGACACTCCCAAGTGAAGTCGATACCGATCGACCAAACAGATTCCATCTTTGGGCCTTGTGGGCTGTCTTGTTTGATGTTGGGCCTATTGGGCTATCTCATATCAATAAAAAAATGATATATTTTTTTAAGATTATAATAAAGGATTACATATATTTTTGTTTATCTTCACTGCAATTTTGACTTCTAATAGATAGTTGTGAGGAGAACCTTATGAAGACCCTAACTATGGCGAAAACAATTAAAAAAGGGAGCTATGAATAATAGGGAGAGGGAGGAGTTATAAATAATGGAAAGATGGAAAATATGTGGGGAAAAGAATCGCAGTTAGTAGGGAGAATTAATTAGTAATATTTGTTTTTTATAATTATTTTGAATGAATCATAATTTAGTTTCGCAGTTTAAAAACCACTACTTCACATACATAAAGCAGCTTCTCTTATTATGTAGTATATATGAAAGTTTTTTTATAAAGCAGCTTCTCTTATTATATAGTATATATGAAAGTTCTGTAAATTGGTTCGGTAGGGCATATGGCGTACATCAGTTGCATACTCTCATTATCTTTATATTTATTTGCTTATTGTATAACTTGCAAGATTTGTCGGATTCCTTTTGTTAAGACAATTCGGTTCTTTTGTCATTCATTCCCTCATTCAAGATAATGCTTTCCTGTGCCCCCACAAATAGATCTACTTTGGCTTTGAAATAAATAATTTTCGTTGGCTTATGAACAATTTTACGGCTTTTAATCCAATAGAAATTTTTCTTATGTCCGGCAAGACATTGTTAACTAGGAACTGTAACCTAGTTGTAGTTTAGTAAATTACACTAATCTATTTGTAGTTTGGTAAATTTCACAGAAGGGGCTGTAGTAGTAGTAGTAGCAGCAGCAGCAGCAGTGATGCGGCCTCCATCCAAATCCACACAGGTTAAAATCATTGCACACCACAAGAAACTCATTTCATCATCTTAACCACTTCGCTGGCTCAAAGTATGACGTGATTAATTAAGGCACGAATCAGCCAAACGAACATAGAAATGTCATGCATTCTAGGAAGACTCAGTTTATGTAATTGAATTAAAGAATCCCAATAAGTTAAGATCATACACAAGCAAATATGTTATGACTTAAGGCAACAAGCATGCCAACACTCATCCGCCCATGAAAATACACGAGTTTAATACCACAGTGACCCTATAACATGGCAAGATTGCAATGCAAGTGTACAAACGAGACAAACACCTTTCAACTTATAGAAATGCATCCTTTTCAAGGAGCTTCAGTACCTCATTTTGGTTATTTAGTTTAGCAACATCAATAGGGGTCTTCCCGTCCAGGTTCTGAAGAGTGCTGCACAAACCAAAAGCAAGGTCAGATGAGTTCACCCAAAAAAAACAGCAGGAAACAATTCCAATGCGGAAAAGGGCTTACACAGCAGCGCCGTTTTTCAACAGAAGCTCCACACAGTCCTTCCTGCCATAGCCAGCAGCATAGTGGAGAGGAGTGTTCTTATTCTTATCTAATGCATCCACCTTAGCCCCAGCTTCCAAAAGAACTTGGGCGCACTTAACCTGGGAAGGAAAAGGTGGTTATAAAAGGGATGGAGACAAGATAACAGAGAAGAAAAGAATGCCAACAGCATAAGAAAATCTAAGCAAATCTATCATTTGTTCTATAAAAACTTCAAAGCTCAAAAAGAAGCCAATCAAGTAGCACAGAGGCTGAGCTGTGTGGAGTGAAACTGAGAGATATATAAGGTCAATCACAATTTCTAGTACCTCGCCATATCCACATGCAAAATGCAATGCAGTCCTTCCCTCAGAGTCTTCTTCGTCCTTATCAGCACCATCAGCTAAAGCCTTCCTCAAACCCTAATTGTTCCATCAAAGCAAGTCGAGTTAATTTAAAGAAGTGACTCTAAGATACGCTAACAACTTAACAGGAAACATATAAGCAAAAAACACAATTCAATAACAACCATAAGCAATGCAGCACACTTATCAAAGATCGGAAACACTTTCAAGGCAAACACCAGCAAATTGCAACATATGTTAACAGGTACTCCAGGGACCTTACAAGCAAACAAGGATATATTTGCAATTTTTAGTGCAAAATTGCTCAGTACTGTACCTCCACATCACCAACACTCGCAGTATGGTGAACAATGGATTCCTCTTCATTTACTTCCTCTGTTTCGTCTTCAGCGGTATCTCCGGCAGATGTGGCACTTTCTCCTCCAACAGCAAATCCCATTGCTTCACCCAACTTTTGGAGAACCTCCTTATCATTCCAGTACCTGATCATAATAAATTTTCAGGACAGCAGAATCGCAATCAGTTGGATGACTAATCACTTAGTACATGCCAATGACAAGAATCAACATAAAAAGAAATCGGAAAATACCTAAGAGAAGTATTTTAAAACTCAAATGGATTGTACTATGTGTACTACATATCTATTACTCCAAAGAACTCCTAGAACTTTAGGTGGAATGCCAACTGTAGTTCTTTCTACTTCTTGAGGTATTTCAACCAACCAAGAGGATCACGAAAGTATTTCTAAAGAATCCAAACCAAAATATAATTAAGAAAACTCATGAAAAGGTATAACCTCATCATTGCAGCAGGACCACCATTTTCAATCTCTTCCAAAATAGGCTTCAAAGATGGATCCTCCTTGACTCGTGTCATTCGTTCTTCAAGTTGCTCTTTATTGGTTGGATTTGTCAAATTCTCAAGCATGCCAGACATGGCCGGATCCTGTAGAAAATAGAATGATACACCTGCTAGTAACAGCTACATCCTAGAAAACATTTTACCAGAGTCATGAATATCAAACCAAGGAATACCTGCATTAATGCATTACCAAGCCTCTCAGCCATGGTCATAAATTGTGGATTTTGCATGACTTGTTGCATTGTTGCATAATATTGTTGGGTGTCAAAGTTGGGGATACCATCTTCAACTGCAGAACCTTGAAAAGTTTTCTGAAGCTGTTCTGCCATCTGATTAAATGAAGGATCCTTTGCTATCTGTTCGGCTAATTCCTTGATGCTTGGGTCCTGCGCACACATATAATAAAACTCAGCAAACAGTGTAAGAGAAAGAAACACCATAGAAGTGTCATTGCCCACTATACAGAAATATCTTAGGAATGGAATAAAAGGGCTTCATGTCTTGTATAGTATGCCACAATATAACAGCTCATTCTTCTCAGTGTGACAACCTGATTAAAATTCTAACTTCTAATTTGCAAGACACACAACAAAAAACAAATTAAAAGCTCTTCTTTAATTAGAAGTTCTATGAGGGAGATCAAATAGTAGTTTAAACAAACAGATCTACAAAAAACAGAACAAGAAACCTAATTGCAAGCTTATAAATTGCAAAACCGTTTTTTAGTGTAATATTAGTGCAAGAGCTTTAAGACTGAGGTGTAATAAAGTTCCTACCCGGTTTGTCCTTTACCAAGATGCTATTAACTATGCTATGAGTTCAACATCTAGAGAACACTTTTCACTCTAATAAAGGACTGAGAGGAAGAAGAAGATATGAAGATATATATATATACATTAAGTAGTCCTGTCATAGCTGAGAAATCAAAGGGATTTGGCATTCCAGCAACTGACGAAGGGGTTGCTCTTCTCTGTCCAGATGGTGTCTCTGCAGAAGTCGTATTCTGGGCTGCATCAGACTTCTCCTCTGAAGAGAGAAAAAAGCAATTTTTCAGATAGTTAAAATTAAACAGTCAAACACCATTGAGAGCTTCAAAATAATAAAGCATATACCAGTTGAATAGTTGCTTACAGAAACATCAAAAAGCTATATGTCAAACAAATCTTATTTGCGCTCTCATCAATCCCATAAAAAGTGACATATTTCCTCGCTAATAACACTCAATCGCAATTCCCACCGATGAACAAATCGAAAAAACACTCGCAGGTGCAAAGCATAAACTTTGATGAAAGATAAGCTCACCATCTTTAGGGACCAGAGGAGTTTTTGATGCCTGCAAAAGCCCCAAAAAAAATCACAAAAACGGTGAAAATTGAAAACATCAGTACATCAGCTGCAAACACATGAAAACTCCAAATTCACTTTAACTAATGAAACTGTATTTAAAAAACGAATTAAAACAAAAACCCAATCAGCAATAAACGTATCTAATCTAACCATTAAATCAACTGCAAAATCACGTAAAAATCGAACTCAACAAAGCCGAACTAGAAAATTAATTCTCAACAAAATTGAATCAAATTGAAAAAGGATTTCGCAATAGTACCTCAGACATGGTGGAAATGCGTCAGATCCTTTGCTTGGAGAGGTTTTCAGAGAGTACACGAAACAGAGAAGCGGTACAGGAAAAAGGGTTTACGATTACAATTTTAGTATATGATAAAGAGCGATGGCCGATGGCCAAGAGGTAGATTGCGGTTTACAAAGAAAAACAAGGCAAGTGGGCCACCTCAATCCTCATCGCGAATTGAATGGATGGCGCAGATTTGTTTCTTCTGATTGCTTCTCTGTTTGGGATTATGGACTTTCGAGGGTTGGGCTTGACAGATGGACACTGGGTTTTGCATTATACCATACATTTTGCAGGTAGTATTTTGGCCTTTTGGGCAAAACATATTTGTGTTACTGATAGAATTATATGTGATTTTAGTTTTCTAAAAAATATTGGAATTATAAATATATTTTTATTTGAGAAGCAATGGCACACTAACATCTCATCAAATATATGCATTATATATCCGTACAAAATAATGGCAAAAGATATAATTACATGTAAATCTTTTTTACTGATTTAACAATTTAAAACGACTATAAAAAATTTTGTTAAAGAATTCTGGGCCAAAATTTGTATGTTTTCAAATATATTTTGTTTTATTTATGAGATTGGAAAGTATTTTGAAAAAACAAAGCCATTTGTGATGTCTACATGATTATGAAGTACTCCACATGCATCAGGTTAAATTTTTTATTTCAATTATGTGTGCATTTTTCTTATATTTAGAAAAGTAAAATTATGTAATTAAAAATAGTATAATGGACTATATATATCAGTTCAAAGTCCTCTCTGAAAATCAAATGAACAATAGTGGGTCCAACCTAACTCAATATTTTGGGTTCTTAGATTTTGGAGATAAGTCTACTTGGAATGGATTTAAATGGGTTGTGTTATTCTAGTTTAGTTGGGTGAGGATCCAATATGGATCTCACATATAAAAAAAAAAATGAACTAAAATTCAATGATTCATAAAAATAAATAAATAAATAAAAGAAAAGTTTTAAATTAATAATCACAAACTTATGTTATTTATAGTACCTTATTTTTAGCAAAGTCTTGTGTTTTAGAACTATTAAGAATTTTAGATTGAAGTAGGCATCTTAAGCTGTGAACCTATTAATGAATTGGTTATCCAATATTTTTTCATGATGCTAATTTTAGGATATGAATAATATATTAAAGTTTTATGGACAAACATTGTATTTATTAATTGAGGAAAAACCTTTTGAATTTATTGTTTAGCTAACGTTGCATGTAATGTAACTAATAAGATTGGCACGCAAAGGCGGTTACTTTTGTTAATTCTTGAAATGGAAAACCAATAGATGATATAACAGTTGCGTAATTTCTTTTAAAACTATCAATTTTATTTCATGAAACAAGTTTTCATTATAATTAGTTTTTTGATACAATTACGAATTACGTGGAGAATTAATAAATCGTCTCTTTATATTATAAATTATATTTTATAAAGTGTAACATGTATATTGATACTGCTATTTTGAATTAATTTTTTAAATAAGCAAAATGAATCAAAATATTTCTTGACATTGTACCCAATTAGACTAACTCAATAAATTTTTTAATATAATTCATTTTCAACACCCCTATCTAGATCAATATTCATAATTCAACCCAGTCAATTTTGATCTCAGTTCAGTCAAATCCAAAGGAAGCCCAACTTGACCCATTCACTTGTGGCCCTTAATAATAACAATAATAATAATGTGGCAATTGAAGTTTGAAGGGTGGCCTAATTTATAGACACAACCAAGAAAAGGAAGGAAACCAAGAAAAGAAGACTGGAAGAAACCATCACAAGTTTTGGCGTTCGAAGAATAATCTATGCTAGGATTTGTGCATCCATCTATGTGCATTTATTAAGGGAGTGTTTGGTTATGTTTATCTAACTATATATATATATATATATATATATATTTAAAAAAAAAATACTAAAATAGATTTTTCAAAAATACCTTCTTCCATCTTTCATTATACCCAAAACTTCCCATTTTTCAATATAAATATACGTATATATCATATATATTTTATTATTATTATTATTATTACAAAAAAAAATTACTCTATTCCTTTTTCACTCAAAAAAATCTAACAATAAAGCATTGGATTAATTGTTATATTAAAAAAAGTTTCTCCCAAAATATAAATAAGTATACCACAACTCTCCAAAATAAATTTTTAACCATTTTTCAAAACATAATCAAAAATCCAATACATTTTCCTACACAATTTTCATATTCCCCAATTTCACTTACAACATTCATTCCCCCAAAATACATATTAAAATCAAACATAAAATATAACCAAATATCACCTATTAAGTCTTTCATACTGCAAGAACAGTAATACCCAACCCAAATCATCAGTGCATGTTGAGAAAAATCAAGCAAGCAAGCCACAGAAGTTCTGTAAATAAGTCCAGAAAACATAGATTTACACTTTGTTTGGTATTAAGACTTTGGTAAGAAAAAAACAAATGCATAGGAAAAGGAATATAGAATTAAAAATAAAAAAATTCAAGTTTGTCTGATTGTTTAAGAGAAAAAAACAGGAAAAAAAAAAAAGAATTAGAGGTGATAAAGTTGTTGAAGAAGGGGATATATCCTTTTCTTTTATTTTCCTCACCATTTTAGGAGGAATGAATTTTCTCCAATTCTATTATATTTTTCCTCAAATTCTTTTTTTTTTACTTAATATTATTCTCACCAACCAAACAATTAAAATTATTTTTCTTAATATTTTTTTCTTTTCCTTACCAAAATCTTTATAGTAGGCATAACTTTAGGCCATTTGCATTCTCTTACCAAATTTCATGTTTCCTTTTTTCTTTCCTTCATGAATATATATTAAGTGCATCTTATTTATAATTAATTATTTTTACAAAAAATATTTAACATACTTTATATTTATTTATGAAATTAAAACTAAAATAAATTATTTGAAATGATATTTATGCAGTTCACCGTGGAGAACTACATCCGAATACGAATACAATGAATAATACATATTCACTATAAAGTGAATTAAATTAAGGATTGAAGACATGCTTAATATTCCTTCTAGTGCATGGAATTTTGTAGCGAGTAGTTGAATTTCGAAACTCACACTTCCATATGTGGGGAAACTTAAATTAAATTTTTAACTAAATTCTTAATATATGTAAAAAAAGAAAAGAAAAGAAAAGAAAAATTACCTAGATAGCATAATAGTAATATTGACTCCATCTATTGTTTAAAAAATCAGACCGGACACCGTCAATCGGTACGACTCCATTCATTATTTAAAAAATCAAACCAGACACGATCAACCAGCTTGTGAACCGGTGAACCATTCATGGTTCAATTGAATTGAACTAATTTTTTTATTTAATTTTTAATGAAATTAATTTTTTTTATTTTATTTTTTTGTTTAAGTACAAAGTTTGAAAACTAAAGTACAACCCACAAACTATCTAAAAGCCAAAAAAAGTCCTAATTTAGAGTTTAAAGTTTAAAATTAACTTACACACTCTCAATTTTAAATTTTAGACTTGATATATTTAAATTGTTGTGATCATTTATAATATAAATTGTAATGTTGGAAAATATCATTTAAGTCTTTATGTTTTATATTTTAATATTTTATTAATTTTTAAATTATATATATAATATAAATATATATTTCGTAATTATGATAAATGATTCAACATTAAACTGTAAATCAATAAGTTTTTAATTTAATGAATAATTCGATTTACAAAAAGTGACTCCACCTACCCTTACGGCACACAATGTTTTCGGCCATTACAATTGTCTCTCAGGCTTTCATAATTAATGTGTCTGGACTGGTTCATATTAACCACCGGCTAAGAGTTTAAAGAAAGATAAAAAGAAAAAAAATTATTAATAATCAAGAACACGATTCATTATAAAATTCTTAGATCATAAAATTCTTAGGCTTTACGGCCTCTAATCAACCAAGAGCAGCACCTAATACAAGAACAAGATCTACAGCAGAGATATTAAAAATCTTGAGCTTAAAACTTTGTAGCACAAATCTGGAAACCATTGTAATTCCACGTGTTATATAAAATCTGAAACAGTTGCAACAGAGTATTATATGATAATCAAAAACACTAAATCAAGTAAAAAGGTTTCGTGAAATCGTTCATCTTTGCCCTGATTTCCACCAGAGAACAATAACGGAAACAGAAATCCCACACATCTAAATCTACGAAGGATGGACCTTGTTTGAAGAAATCGCCTTGACAGCAGACTTCATCGAAGCGGTAGCAGAATTGACGGCAGCTTCGATATACTTTTTGGCAGCAAAAGAGGCATTTTTTTCCAAATTCTTTCCCATTTTCCTTGCGCTCTCGGCGACGCTAACCAAACTGTCATGCTCCGCCGCGGCAGCTCTGTCCATTTCCTCCTCAAAGCGGCGGAATTCCTCCATGGCGCTCTCCATGACCGAATCCAAGTACTCCTCAGATTCTTTCACGTAATCGTGAGCCTTATGGACCTCGTTTTCGCTCTCGAGCTCGAGATTTGCCCAGGCCTTGTACGCCTCGACCTCGAAAAGCTTCATGAGGTCTTCAATGGTAGCTGGATCGAAATTCTTGTCGCGGAGGGCTTGATCTGAAAGGAATGAGAATTCTGAAAAGAGGGCTTCCATTTTTATTTTTCCTGCGGGCAGTGGTGGTGGTGGTGGGGTGTGGGAGGTGTGATGTTACTCGAAGAAAAAGAAGCGTGGAGAATCATATAAAGAGACGTTATTCCTAATGGTTTTGCCTTTATTTTCTTCATTAGTGTTTGGTTTGGCTAAAAAGCGACTTTTTTGTGTCATATTATGATTATGCAAAAATGCAACTTTAGGGGCAACGGTACTATAAGACTTTACCTAATTAATCGAATGATAATGCAAATTTAGGTATATTATTCCATTTTTTCTTCAAAAATATGAAAATTTATAATCCATTACAAGATATTAGCAAGGTTTGGATGTGTTTTTCTAAAACATTTTCCATCCATGCCAAAACAAATCTAAAATGAGGTTCAAAAACCGACTAATAATACTCTTCTACTTATCATTTTTACCTCACAATTATTATTTTTAATCATTATGCAAATATATACATCTTTCATTCATTTTGTCTGTACATATAAAAACATATGATTTTAAATTTCATTATCAGTTCACACTAACCCTATAAAAACTAACTAATTTATCCTTGACAGTAAATAATAACTCTTTATAAAACTAAAATACAAATTCATTGATCCATTCCGAAAAATATCTAACTATTCTATAAACATAAATAAATATATATCACATTCTTTCAGCCTAGTTTTTAAAACATTCGCCACAAAACATACAAATAAATCCAAACATAATACAAGCCAAGTAATCAAACGCCTGGTAATTGAAATAAAAAGTTTAGCTCCACAAAGTATTCTTTTGCTAGCAATTTATGAAAATTACCTTAATGAATGAAAGAATGAACAACTTATAAATTGTATTCATATGATATAGACACAAAATTTAGCATTATTATAATGTGGACAAAGTGAATTCATACAACGATAAATGAAAAAGTTAAATCAATTTTGATGGAGTATATATAATTGATGAGAAATTGATTGAATCTAATCGAATTGGGTCTATACCATTGGAACAATCTACCTTATGATGTATTTATTATCTTATTAAAAGTTTTGTACTATATATAATTCAAATTTTGAACTAATTTTTTTTTTATATTTACTCAAATTTCAAATGATGTGTACTTCTACCACATAATATGGTATATTACCTAATATAACTTGATCAATAACTTTTATATTGTAGTACTATCTTAGACTGTGATATAAATTAGATTATCAGAATTAAGACAATTCCATAATATATCAATCACATTGCCTAGCCAAAAAGATTTATCAATAATCACCATGTATATTTAATTTTTTATTACATCAACATCGTTTCATATGCAAGTAAAATTATATCTAATTTTCGATTATAACTTTCTTGTACCGTTAAAGTGGCCAAGTAGATGTGAAAAATTTGTATCCAAGGATTACATTTTAGGTGCTCTCTAATTTAACATTTTCTCAAGGGGAATACAAATAGAACAAAAGATGGAGGTGGGGTGGGGACTCACACTCTTATCTGCGTCCAAGTTGGGAATCTGGGGAGTGGTGGAGTGGGCCAGTGGTGTCACATTTGTCAAAGCCCATATGCTGTCTTCATTGAATTCTGGCCACCCCCTTGCACCAGGAACGATGATAATATGGGGTGCTAAATCCACCCATAATGTTCTCTTTTTCTCTCTCTCTTTTTTTTTTTTTCGCTTTTTAAATGGATTCGTATTCTTTCTATCTTCATATATCAGTAATTTAAGGGTACTAGAAAATGTGTTACTACATTATGAGTGGCATATTTTTACATCTTATTATTCATCACCGAATGCTGAATTAGCCTCAATGATATTTGGCAATAACATCTCTCCTACCAATATTTTAAAAATCAAATGGAATTCGACTGTCAAACCAGTCAAATTGATGATCAAAGATCAATTTGATCATGTTCAAGCATAAAAATCAATAACGTATTGAATTGGTTAAAAAATATTTAAACCAGTATTGATTGACCAACGATTCACTTATTTTTTTATTTTTTAAAAAATAAAAAATATGAGAGAGAGAGAGAGTTGAAAATAATGATTAAAGATTTTGGAAATATAATTTTTTAAAACATAAATTTATTTTTTTGAAATTTAATAAAATGGTAGTTATACGTAAATATTTATATTTAATTTTTGTAATCTCTCATACATATGTTGAATACTAGCGTAGAAAAATTTATTTTTACTTGAAGTTGAAGCATGAGATGAATGATTACTTAAATTAATATAAAATATTATTTTTTATTTATAGTTAAATAATTGTGAAATAGTAATTTTTTCTAAAAAATGAATTTAAAAATAAGTTAGGTTGAAATTTTTTCAAATAATATTCTTTCTATAGCATTGGAAGTTTCATTTTTTTTAGTATTAAAATATTATATATATTTATAAAATTAAAAATAATTATTACATTATTATGATGTCATACTGGTCGAATCAGTGATTCAACTAATTGAACTAATAACCAATCATATCGCCAGTTCTTTGTCTGATTTAATTTTGAAAACATTGCCCTGTACTTATAAAATTTTAATGTAATCTTAACGTGCGTGTATAAGTAAAAAAATAAATATAGATGATGTCATTTTAAAAAAATATCATGAATTATTTAATAACACTAACTTAATAACAGTTTACAGTGTAATAACACTTTAAAGTAGTTGATAGTAGTAAAAAAATGACACTAGTAATACAATACTTAGTAGTAATTGATTAAATTTATTAAAAAAATATAATAATATTTTATTAAAAATACCAACATAATTATATGTCAAAGGAATTTAACTACTATTGTCACTTTTTTCTTTGAAAAAAATATATCACTCAGGGTTAGTTTGGTTGGATTTTTAAGTTATCTTATAATTATTTATCATGTGATAATATATGTGAATTTTTATCATTGTAGTATTATTTAGCTGGCATGATAAATAAATTTATGGGTGGGGGCAGATTAATTTATTAGAGGAATTGTATATATAAACACAAACTTTAGATATTTATACGGGTTTGAGTATTTATTATCACTCTAACCAAACGAATGATAAGATGAAATAAAAATATTGTATCCCATCTTATCATTTTAACCAAACTAACCCTCATGGTTTAGTTGTGATGTAATATGAAAAAAGTACCACAAAAAATAGATAAAATATAGGTATATTAATCACTATAAAATTTAGAAATATATTTGACATGGGATGGCCTAACCCAATAACTATCGACCCTAGAATACACTTATAGGCCCACCTCGTCTTAGAGGCACAGTTGGGCCGTCAACCATCGCCTAGTCATTTATGTAGCAAATTGGGCCAAGCCACTCGACCATAAGCCCCAGGTCAAGTGGAGAGTTCTTGATTGTATCTGACAAGAGGAATCGAGCGTCGTGCCCCTGGAGGCCACCTTTAACTATTTCTCTGATCGACCTATTGTTGACCAAAGGGGTCATCCCGATATTGAATCATATTTCCGCTGTATTTAATGTCTTAACGGGCAGCATACCTCTACATTAATGGCGCATGCAGTCCCAATACCACCTTTGCCTCCGCTCCTATCAGGAGGCGCTTTACCAGAGTACCATTCTATCCCGAAAAGTAGGAAGTGATGCCACCTATAATAATACAGGGATGAGAGATGACCTAGAGCCCCTATACAAGGACAAGAGCCCTCTACACTTGATATGAGCATTTTGGACATATTATCCACATAGAGAAGGCTATAAATACCCTATTGCCAGCCACTCTCAAGATATGTTATTCTTCACTATACGGCTTCACTTTGCTACTTGATTTATCTCTTCAACCATTACTAATTTGAGCATTGGAGTGCTTTAGTGGAGGGTACCTCGACTAATCTGACATTTGCTTGTGATTGCAGATCTTATAGCCTAAAGCTATTTCTCAGTTGGACCATCCAACCAGTTAGGTCAAATTAGCCTAAACACTTGCCCAATACAGTAAACACAATTTTCAACCTCTTCATTTTGGCAACATCTGCGGGAAAATTGAGACTGTAATCAAAAAATGGTGAACACTAGGTGAGCCACATATGAGAAGGAGGAAAATAGAAGGACAACGTTTTTTCCTCATCCTCAACCTCAACAAGAACTGTATGCACCGATACCCAGCGCCCCACCTAAGCAAGTTGTTACCTTAACTATACCTCAACTAATGTAACTTATCAATGAACAAATCTTTGCTTAGATTTCTACTCAGCTCCTTGCCACCCTGAATTGGCACACAGTTGTGCTAGCCTTAGCTACTAGCGCAACTCCGCAATCACCACCACCCAAAGAAAGATTCTCAAGGGATAGCCATGGTCGACCAGAATCCTGGTGATCACTGACTAGATGAGAGATCAACCCCAGGTGCCTTCCCATAGAAAGGGGTTGATCTGATCCATAGGAAGATATTACTGATTCTATTGACCATTACGTTCGGCCTATTCTAGCCCAGTAGTGCGATAAGGTTGAACATTTGAGATCGAACCAACAAGAGGAGTTTGGTGAGTCAGAAGATCATACGGCTCAAAATATTCAAACCTCGCAGTGCAATAGGGCCAAGCACACGAGGCCTCAATTTGATCGGGACATGACCTAGGTGGACGAGAAAAGTGGGAAGAAATGTCTCACCAAGTTCAAAAGCTGAATAGACACCTCAAGGAGAAACACAAAAATGATCCCCAACCCTAATGGCCCTTAGAGGTTTCACCAGGAAAGAAGGTCAACTGTTCATCCAGGAGATAATCGATGAGTACATTACCATCAATGCCAAAGTTCTGACTAAACTTCCACAATATAATGGCTCAACAGACCTGAATAAGCACCTGATGCAGTTCGAGCACATGATGCAACTGAATGGACACAACAAAAATATACACACGAAGATGCTAGTTACCATATTTTAGGGCATTGTGCTCAACTGGTTTGTCAAACTTGAGCAGCATTGATATATTCCTATAACCAGCTTTGTGATAAGTTCCTACACTAGTTTGTCAGTTAACAAAAGGCGAAGCTCCCCTATACCCGTCTCCATACTATGAAGCAGAATGAGGGGGAATCCCTCCGTGATTTCTTTATCAGGTTCAACATAGAGGTGTTGAAAATTAACAACCTAAGGAATGAGTTTTTGATCGATGTCTTTTTCGTAAGACTCAGGCATAAAGAGTGCACCAATACTTTGGTGTGAGAATGCCCTTGGTTGATAAAGGAGCTACTCAACCTGGTAGAGCGGTATATGACCTAGGAAGAGATAAACAAATTGAAATTTGGTAACCCAGAGGTCAAGAAAAAGAAAGAAAAAGAGAAAGATAACCGACAATAGAGGAAGGGTTGTCGATCTCCTATCAAATGCTTTCATGACTACACTCCACTTAACCTCCTGAGGAAGGAGGTGTTGTTCGCAATCTAACATGATAACCTCTTTAAAAAATTGAGAAAGCTAACTAAAATAGAAGTAATGAAAAAATCAAAAAATATTACCACTTCCACAAGCAGAGGGGCTACGACACGAAAGATTATTTCAATCTGCATGAAGAAATTGAGAGGCTAATTATATAGAGCCATCTCAAGAAGTATGTGGCTGAAGATGCCCAGACAAAAGGGGGAAAAACCAACCAAACTCCTCGTAGAGAAAAGTTGATTAGCCCAAGGAAAGAAGATAAAGGAAAGAAACCCGCCTACCCATTCAAAGAGCGATTGACATGATTGCAGGAGGTCCCACTAGGGGGGACTTGAAATCAATGAGAAGGCCAACACATAAGAGGTTGGAATCAACTAAAGCCTTCCCAGTCGAAATAATGTTCCATTTGTCCACCAGCATAGAGCCCATCTTTTTTACTGAAGCCAACCTTGCCCACCTCGAAGGCAAAAACATCAACCATAAAGTTGACTGTCCCATGGTGGTCTTTGTTAAGATCGCCAACTTTGAGGTGAGAAAGGTTTAGGTCGACAATGGTAGTTTTGCCAACATTATTTTTCTATCGACCCTGAAAAGGATGAACCAAGGCCAGTTAAAGTTTGAGCCTATGTACACACCCCTAGTTAGATTTGGGGGATCGGAGATCATACTAGAAGGCTCCATTAACTTATCCACATCATTCGAGAAAGCACCATGCAGGAGAACACTCACGATCAATTACTTGGTCATTGACACCCCATTCGCCTATAATGTGATAATTAGATAGCCAGCTCTAAACAACTTCCAAGTCATTGTCTCTACATACCACATAAAAATAAAATTTCCAACCCCAGTAGGCACAGGCAAGTTGTTGTGCAATATTAAAGAAGTAAGGTGATGTTACACCATTTCAATCAAGTCAAGCGAGTAGAAGACTTGACCACAACTGAACACCTCAGGAAACATCCCTATAGTGGAACCCAAAAACGGCCAAGCTAGTAAGAAGAGAAAGTTGGAAGATACCAAAGTAGAGTCTGTTGAGGAGTTCAAAACAATAGTGTTAGAGCTTGGGAACCCTGATAAGACCACCAGTATTAGAACTAACATAGGCCAGCATATGGAATGTCTCGTGGTTAATTTTTTGTGGAGAAACACCTATGTCGTTGCTTGGAAGGCATTCAATCTCTTGGGGATCGAACCCAGTATCATCATCCACCACCTCCATGTGGACCTCTAGTACAAGTCCGTCAAGCAAAAGATGAGAACATTTAATGCCGAGAGGTGCCAGATTATCAAGGAGAAAGTCAACAAACTCTTAGATACAAGTTATATTATAGAAATTCAGTACCTATCTTGGCTTTGTAATGTTGTACTCGTCCCTAAGAATGAGGGAAAATGGTGCATGTGTAACGATTTCACTAATTTGAATTAAACTTTTCCTAAAGATCATTACCCCTTGCCTCGTATAGATTTATTAGTTGACTATACTACTAGTTGTGAATTGTTAAGTATGATGGATGCTTTCTAAGGTTGTCACCAAATATTCATGGCACTCGAGGATAGGGACAAGATCTCTTTTGTGGTCCCTAATAGGATTTATTGCTTTTTGGTCATCCCTGTCATGCTAAAAAATACATGTGCAACCTACAAGAGACTGGTTAACTTTATGTTCAAGAATGAGATCGGCAAGGCTATGGAAGTTTATGTTGATGACATGATTGTCAAAACAAAGAAGGCCAAGGACTACCTACTTGATTTAACCATACCTTTGTCATATTGCGAGCATTCGACATGAAATTAAACCCAAATAAGTGTATGTTTAGAGTTCGAGGAGGTAGATTCTTGGGTTATATGGTCAGTTAGAAAGGGCATCAAGGCTAATCCATAGAAAATCTAAGCAGTGCTGGACATTGCACCCCTTCGAACAGTTAGAGACGTACAATGCCTGGTCGGGAGGATCATAGCTCTTGGCAGGTTCATCGCTTGTTTGGCCTACAAAAGCCTCTATTTCTTTAAAATACTCAGGAATGCTGAGAAGTTGGGCTTCCAATGGAATGAATAGTGTGATCAGGCTTTAGTCGAATTAAAGCAATACTTGTCCTCGCCTCCCATGCTCACCAAGTTGGAACTAAGAGAGATGTTGCACATTTACTTAGCTATTTTTGAAGCCTTGATTAACCTAATTCTGGTCTTGACCAGAGATGAAAACCATCAATTAGTTTATTACTACATCAAGGCGCTACAAGGACCAGAGCATAACTACTTGGAGATCAAAAAGTTTGCCCTCACATTAGTTACTGTGGCACAAAAGTTGCAACCATACTTTCAATCCCATGCAATTAGAGTACTGACAAACCAACTATTGAAACAAGTACTCAAAAAGCCAAATACGTCTGACAGATTAACAAAATGGCCCATCAAATTGGGAGAATTTGACATCATCTTTTAACCTGTAATAGCTATTAAAACATAAGTTTTGGCAGATTTCATCATCGTATAAGTTGATCTCCCCGAGAAAAATTATGAAACCCCTTTTGTTTGGACCTTACACATCAACAGGTCAGCAACCACGTCAAGAGGTGGTATAGGTGTTGCTCTTCATTCCCCTTTGATGGAATAATATGACTTCACAATCAAGTTTGATTATGCAGTTACTAATAATGAGGTAGAGCATGAAGCCCTCATCACTGGAATGAGGATGGCACTTGATCGAGGGGTCGAGCACTTAGCAGCAATCATAGACGCTTAGTTGGTTATTGAATAGATTGAAGAAAATTTTGAGACTAAGGACTCAACCATAAGCCAGTACCTGGCAGAGGTCAAAAGATTACAGCAATCGTTCAAAAATTTCATCCTCAGTCAGGTGCCTCGATTAGAGAATGAGTAAGTGGATGCTTTATCCAAATTTGGCAACTTAACAAGAGGAACAAGAGATATAATGATAACCTTTCTAGTTATCGACAAACTATCAATAGGCATCCTCGAATAAAATTTTGTGAGGAGCGTTAAAGTGATACTTTTTCATGGTAAGATCTAATAAAGCTTTACCTGAGTCAGGACACAATCCTTGAAGATAAAAATAAGGCAGCCACCAAGTTCGTTTTTAATTAGCATGACCAGCTTTATAAAATATCAATCTGCGAACCATCCCTAAGGTGATTGGACTACAACCAAGCTCATGAGGTCATACAAGACATCCTTGCAGGTATTTGCAAAAATCATTTAGAAAGGAGATCTCTTACTCATAAAATCATCAGATACGGATACTTTTGGTCTACTCTATTAAAAGATACTATTAACTTTGCTCAAAAGTGTCCATCCTACCAAGTTCACTCAAACATTTCACACCAGCTTGTAGTGCCCATGATCAATGTTCAGATCGCTTGGTCATTCGACCAGTAGGGGATTGATATTTTGGGGTCCCTTCCAAAGATAACGGGTCAAAGAAAGTTCATAGTTGTGGCAGTTAAATATTTCACCAAGCAGGTCAAGATCGAGACCGTCCCAAAAATAACTGATGTGGCCATCAAAAGCTTTATTTGGAAAAACATCATTTGCCGCTTTGGTCTCCCTAAGATTCTCATTTTAGACAATGAAAGATAATTTTAAAGCAAAAACATGTGAGGTTGGTGTGCAGCTTTAGAGATCACCCAGCACTTTACCTCGATCGGGAACCTTCAATCTAATGGTCAGATAGAGGTGACAAACAGAACTATTCTCAACCACCTAAAAGCCCAAATAGAGAGGACTGGATCGAGCTGGGCAGATGACCTTCTTAGAGCATTATGGGCGTATAGGACCACTCTCAATACAACCATAGGTCATAGCCTTTATAGTTTAGTTTATAAGTCCAAAATAGTTATCCCCTCTGAACACAACTCGAGTAATCTACTTCAATCCGATCAAGAACATATCTGAAAAAAAACTCAACCTCGAGACCATTGATGAGCGGCGACAATAAGCCTATAATACCATGCAGCGCTATCATAGAAAACTACAACAAAGTGGTCTGACCACACCATTTCAAGGTCGGGGACTTAGTTCTCAAAAAGGTAGAAGTATCTAAGAATGTCGGCAAACTCAACCTAAAATGGAAAGGGCCTTATACTATCGCCAAGGTGTCAAAGCATAATACATATCGATTGGCAAATGTTAGTCGCAACAAACTTCCCCATCCATGGAACGCCATTAACTTGAAGAGATTCTATGTATAAAAGTTTTGTAATTGTCATTGTATTGTTTGATGTAAATAAGGTTTTTACCAACTCTACTATTGCTTACTCGTGATGCTATAGTAGTAAACACTCCCACCTGCCTCGTGTAACTCAAGCATTCATGATCGACTCCATAGTCAACCCCATAAGCAGCTTTAAGCCGCCAAATTAAGGCTTCTTAGCCTAATGTTTACAATCGAACCAAGAAGCAGCTTCAAGTTGCTAAAAGAAGTAATCAAAGTTTTACAAATAACGATTACAATCGATCTCATAATTGATCTAAGCAATAGCTTAGCGCCAATGATTAAAGTCCTCTCAATGCCCATAGTTGACTCCATAATTGACAACATTAAGTAAAATCATTTAATGCACTTTTCTAAATATAGTTAGCCATCTCTCGACCACATAGTCGACCAGAACCTTGTGAAAACACCAAGACAATTTAGCTTATTATTATGTCAGATAAGTTATCCAAATAATGACCGTATGACTTGACCATGAAGTCAAAGACAATCTGGTAGCAAAATATTAAACACTCAAATCTATTTTAATGAAAGCACACGTTCTTTGCAAAGGCGATAACTTTAATCAACGCTAACATTGCTTGCAATTATGCTGTCATTGTTATGGAATTTATATTAATTAATTTGGTTATCAATCATTCATATTCGACAAGACTATAGAGGTCAAAATAAAGTAAAGCACAAAAGTAGCCAACTGCACGTTGATGAAATAATAGTTCTATTTCATTAAATGGAATCTTCGATTACAAACTTTATTAGAGAGAGAGATTACAAAAGTGCAAAACAACCAATATTAGGCGACCATAATCCTAGTAGCAGCAAAAACATCAATGATTGCTCGATCCTGATCCTCATCTCAAATGGCTCGAGTGCCTCTTTGGTAGCTTGGTTGAGCTTATCGCTTGTGGAATTAGAACCACCATAGGGCTATCAGCATCCTACTCAAGCTTCCTTGTGATAGGGAGGAGAGCACCTGGAGTTAGTCAGGAAGAAGCCACCTCATCGACCAGAAAGTCATGGGGGCATAGCAAATTTTGCCTACATAGACCATGCCATCACGGATCTCAAAGGTGAAACCGTTCACAAAATCAAACTTTTTCTCCATGGCAACCAGCCTCCTTTCCACCTCTGTCTGACTCTTTTGAGCAACAGTCATAGACTCAACCAAAATATCCCCTATAGCGACCACCTTAGTGCCGGCTCAGGATATGGCTACAGCTGCTCATCCAGGATAGGGTTGATGCGGTCTTTATCCTCTAATCAAAAAGAGTAGCCTGAATACTTAAGCTATTTTATGGCCTTCTCAAATGTAATCTTCACATCATCCAGCCAAAAAACTACACTCGTATTCTGAAAGGCCAAGCATAGCATGCATTGCTGCACAATCTTCTTTCACATTAGTAAAAGCTTCTTATAGAATTCTACTCAGATCTTTTGTATCATAGGATTGTGCCCTGCAGTTCGACCAGAATCAAAACTTTGCTAAACATCCAGTCGAGCCTGGTACACCAACTTATCCATCTTGCTCTTCTTTTGGATAGCCAGGATCAGCTGTTGATCTTTAGTCTCGAGCTACGTGTAGAGGTCTGCTACTGTTTTCGTCAGTTGGTTGACCCTAGCTTGGGATGACTCAAGCTGCACCTTTATTATTTCCATATCCCCTCCATATTGTAGCTGCTTTCAATCGGCCAGAGCTAACTCTAACCTACAATAAAAGTGGTAGAGCAGCTGACTCACCTAAAACGAACAATTTCTCATCAATAAAGTATGATCGATCTACAAAAAACATTTGACGAGAAACTCGAATCGACCATATAATTACCATGTTGCTATGGTACCCTAGAGTTTTAAGCGCACCAGTCTGGCTCAAGTTTATGAATTTTCTCTGGTCAGACGTGAAGAGCTCGATCACCATCACTTTGAGGGCAGAGGTCCTGATCGACCCCGACAACATGATTGAGTGAGAGTTATGGATGGCCATGAAGGGTTCCATCTCAAATCAGGGCGACAGCAGCCTGGGCAGTTGAAATAATACGCTTGTTGGTATGCTTACCAAACAGGTCTATCCTGATGGCTGACTAGCTACTACAGCTTTCTCTTTACCCTAGTTGCCTATCGCTTTTTTTAAAGTTGGGCCTCTCTGCTCGACCAATTATCTTTTACCTTGATCAGCGAAGCTACTACCAATTACCACCGTTGGTCGAGCGAGCGACACTCTTGGATTCGATTCAATTGTTTTGAGTGCTAGGGCTGCAGTTGAGATGCCATCTCATCTAGCAACCGTTACTTGGCAATGCTTCCGTTTGTTTGGGCTTGGGCCGTCATCTTTTGCCTAGGTGGTTCATTAATTTTTCTTAATTTTCCAACATAAAAGATAATGTAAAAAATAATTAAACTCAAGCAAAAAGATGCAAGAAACAGACAATCATAACAATTGATAGAGAATTATGTCGTCGATCACCCACTAGCAAGTCCAACTCAACAGGCGACAAGCAAGCCAACACCAACACCTTTCCTCGATTAGAACTAAGGCTTCCATTTGGCCAAACTCGATTAGATCCCGGATAAAGGTGTTTGGCCAACTCGGGGTCAAGTTGCTTGGTATCTCAATGTGTCCTCTCCACCACCCTGTCAAAATATTAAACCCCCTAGATCCTCAAACATATAGAAAATATCTTTTCCACTCTTGGTTGTAGGAGAAAGATAGGGTTACTAAGAATTTTTGGTGTGGCCACACCGTGAGGTAATAGAACCCAAATTCCTTAGTACTACTCGATGTTTGGGATATTAGGAGGTAGAAGAGATCAAAGAAATTGGCAAAAGAGGCTGACTGGTTGAATAGATGCATCAGCACAACAAAGTTGTATATGGTCAATAAATAATTAGGTAGAAGCTGCGTTATGCAAATCTCCAGACCTCCTAACAAGTCAATCACGGCTGGCGCAAGGAGAAACCTAAGTTTACATCTAAATCCTTTCTCAAAAATAGTGATACACCCCTTTGAAAGTCGATGCATCCTATCTCATGGACCAGGAACTAAAAGCTCATACTCAATAGAGATATGGTAAAGTTCCCTTAATGTGTACCAGATCGGCCGAGGTGAAAAGTCAACCAAGCGATGCTGGCACCTTACTTGGGCCTGCCTGGCCCCTAGACGTAGCCCACTCATCACTTGAGCTATTGAAGGTCGAGCTATCACTGGACAAGTTACTATACATACTTTCACCATCACCTTTCTTGTGAAATGGTGCTCTCTGGGACCTGGTGGTCTCGCTATCAGAGGTACTTAACATATTTAACCAACAGCCAAGGAAAAACTAAAGCTAGAAGATAAAACTTATGGGATTTCAACAAAACTCTAAGCATAGGATAGAGGGAAGAGAACTCTTTGAATTTGAAGCTTGACCAAACCAAACACAGTAAAAGTGTAAAATGAATGTTTTCACCGTGCCTATTTATAGACACTTGGACGTGGGAACTCAATTGGCAGTAATAATGATATAGCCATTATCTGGTGCTTCATATAACTCAACGTAACAAATGCATTAAATACACCAAACCCTGATCGAGTGTTCAAAAACCCTGATTAAGTGTTTAAAATGTTGGTCGATTGTCTAAAATCGCCAATCAACAATGTAGCTACTCCCTACTTTTTCTCATGGACAAACTTGATCAGGACCTCGAGTAGGGGGGACCCGTGATATGAGATGGCCCAACAGGCCTAGCCCAACAACTATCAATCCCAGAATACATTTCTTGGCCCACCTTGCCTCAGAGGCCTAGTTGGGCCGTCAACCATCACCTTGTCACCTATGTAGCAAACTAGGCCGAGCTACTCAACTATAGCCCCCCAGTTAGAAGAAAAGTTCTCAATTGTATTTGATAAGAGGTATCGAGCGCCATGCCCCCGAAAGTCACCTTCAACTATTTCTCTAATCAACCCATTGTCAATCGAAGGGGTCATCCTGGCACTGAATTGTATCTTTACCGTATTTAATGCCCTGACAAGTAGCATACTTTCACATTAATGGCACATGCCATCCCAGTACCACCTTGCCTCCACTCCTATTAGGAAGCACGCCACCAAAGTACTATTCTATCTCAAAAAGCAAGAGATGGTGCCACCTAAAATAGTATGAAGATGGGAGATGACCTATGGCCCCCCTATAAGGACAAGAGCGCTCTATACTTGATAGGGGCATTGTGGATATATCATCCACCTAGAGAAAGCTATAAATACCCCGTTGTTAACTATTCTCAAGGTGTGCTATTCTTCACTATATGCCCTTACTCCACTGCTCGATTTATCTCCCCCAACAAGTACTAACTTGAGCGTCCTCGGCTAGTTTGACGTTTGCTCGTGAATGTAAATCTTAACCTAAAGCTATTTCTCAGTTGGACCATCCGACCAACCAGGTTGAATTAGCCAAAATACTAGCCCAATATAGTAAACACATCTTTCAACCTCTTCAATATTATAAGTATTTTATTAATTAAATTAACTACTTAATATATTTTTAATATAGTAACTAAATTAAGCATATTTTAAGAAGTATAAAACATTTAGATTTTTTCCTTTTTTTTATTTCTATATTTAATTTCTCACATTTTTTTAAATGTATTATCTATACTATTAATAAAAAGTTTACCCCCTTTTGGTATGTTTTCAAATGTCTTTCTTAAAATGTCCTTATTTTTTCAAAAAAATTTGCATGTCTATATAAAATAACTATCATCCCACTACCCTCTTTCCCTATTCCTTCACTACCACTACTACACAATAGTTCCATAAAGGCTACACATGATTATATATATTTTTATTCTTCTCAACTTCTTCCTTCAGGTGTATTTTTTTTCATTTGAACTACTTTTTTCTTATTTTTAGTTATGTTATTTTTTTCAAAGATGCACAAATGAATTTGGCGCATTGGTGTTAATTAATTGATTTTTCCTTCTATTATGACAATTATTTTCAAACTATTTAAAAAAATATTAATTTTTATTTTTCTTGAATGCACACACATTAAGTGTGTACTAAGTACTAGTTTGCTATAATAAATTCAAGCACATATATTTAAGTCACCAAGAGGCTAATAATTGCGTGTTCCTTATAATGAAGCAGCTGGATAGTGTTGGAATATCACATTTGGGGTATTGAGCATAGATTATTAGTATGTCATTTACACTTATTTTTTATGGCATTTAGTTTAAGATACTTAGTTAATTTGTTGTGATATCTTAGAATATCATTATACTATTAATAAAGCTCCTATCCTCTTTTTGATGTGTTTTCATGTACCATTCCTAAAATATTCTTATTTTTATTTTAATTTCATAACTTGCATATATAACCACCATTTCTATGCGTATACAATCCACACATATTTCAATTTTTGTGCAAATTGTTATATCTATTTTAACTTCTTATTGTAGGTATGTTCTCTTTATCTATACTATTTTTACTATAATTGATTTATGCAAATTTAATTTAAAGTTTGTTTGATGAATACAACTATCTTGATCTTTAAATTTTATTAGATATATGATTATTTATTTATATACGTCAATTATATTATTAGACAGCAGTGATCAATAGTTTAAGTTAGTCTTTTGTTGCATTTTAACATCACTATATGTATTTTTTATGGCACATTAGAGCACCATTTAAAAATATATTTGAATATTTTAGCATGTCATTTATTGTATTTCTTGTGCTATATTAGCATGTCATTTTAATAAATTCTTGTGGCGCTTTAGCATCCCACTATACGCATTTTTAGTACCATATTAGCATGTCATTAAAAATATTTTTCGTGGCATTTTAATATGTTATATAAAGTAATTTTTGTGATATTTTAACATAGTATTTAATAAATTTTTTGTTGATTTTAAAGCCATAATAAAGATAAGGGTCAATTACATCTACCTCCCTCGAGATTTGGAGTAATTATAAAAAAATTCCATTATTTTGAAAATTATAAATTCCTCCCTGAACTTAATCGCCATCCAACATTTCAGCCCAACCTTTAGTTGCCATTAGGGTTTTACTATATGGCCGTTAAAAATTTTGGTTAAAATTTTAAAAATTCCCTTAGGCTAATTGATGACAATTTTGACCAAGTTTGACTTTTTTAATGGACAAAAATACCCTTAGGAGTGGTATTATAAGATTTTTTTTAATTTGTTAAGGGTGTATTTGTTATTTTTTTCATTTAAGGTCTTAAATGTAATTAAACAAAGGTGAATTTAAAATATTAAATGTATTTAAGATAATTTAATTATATTCAATTGAATTTAATAAATATAAAAAATTAAAAATATAAATCTAATCTATCATCTTGGAACACATCATTTTAATAATTGAAATGATATATTCAATAATATTAAAAATAATAAGCATATCTAAAATAATTTAATTAAATTTACATCATTAACACCTAACATATTAGATTATGTTAAATATAAATTTTTATTATTAAAATAATCTAATAATACTAAAATAGTAATATATAATATTTTTATTCAATTCAATTCAATTTAACTAAAAAGTAAAATAAGTAAAAAATTAAAACAAATTAAACCTATCACAATAATATATTTTTAATAATTTTTAAAATTAAAAAATAATAATGAAATGTATCACCCCTAGATTTGGCATTTTAGAAAGTAAGATTTAAAAATTAAAATATTTATCTGACGAAAATTTTGGGGCTCGAAATACGAATAAGAAAGGACTTGATTGTAAGAATTTTGAAAGTTTTGTGGGTCAATTTTGAATTAATTTTGGTCAACAAGTTAATGTAGTGCACTAACTAGTTTGAGGACTTAATTGAAATTGGGAAAAAGAATTTTGGGATCAATGTGAGGCACTCAAAGAGCTTCAGGATTCAATTGAAATTCGAGAGGAAGTTTTGGGATGGAAATTATAATTTCAAAAAGTTGAAAAATATATACACAACAGCCCTCTCATTGTGTCAAATTCTTCCTTGCTTACCATCACCATCCTCTCCAAACAACACCTCTTCGACATTGGAAAAACTAGCAACCAGGCTAACCATTCTCTTTCCCTCGTCATAAGGAATGCATCGATACCAAATTTGCCTACAAACAACCAGTGAATCATTGGAAATTAAGCTCCAAACGAAGCCTCACAGCGGTGGTGATGGATTGCTAGTTTTGGCAACAGAAACTCATAAACAAGGAGTGCATGTTGATGGTCTCAACGAGAGGAATGTAATGGTGGTTTCAATTTTATGATTTGATCAAAAGAGAAGGAGAATCAAAGGTGGAGGTTTGCGACGGTGTTGTGCAAAGCTTGGCATTTTTTCTTGAAATTGACTAATGAAGTGAAGGGGAAAGCTGAAATTGATTTAAGGATTTGATAGAACGCAACAAGGCATACTTTTTGGTGATGGCAGAACCCAGTTCCAGTAGAGCGGCACAACATTGGTTGTCCAGCAGTATCAAGATAGTTTAAATTTGTAAAAAATCAAAGGTGATAAAATTATATCAAACAAACCCTCATAAATTCAAAAATATTACAAATAGGTTCAAGGGTATTTCTGTCTTTTGATATTTCTATCAATTTTTTATTGTTTCTATTTTTTTTAATTTTTAATGGAAAGGCATTTTGGACAATTTACACTTTTTGTCAGTATTGTAATTTAGTTTGAAAGTTCAGGGGGTAAATGTAATTTTCAAAACGACAAATTTTTTTTGTAATTACACCAAATCTCAAAGGATATGGATGTAATTTACTCTAAAAATAAATTAGTGACCACCATACCTTTAGTTACACTATTTTAAGTGACACTTTTAAAGAATATCACGAAATATTAAATTGCCATTATAATATGTTTAAATAATATTTTACAGTGACTTCAATGTCTAATTTTATTATAATATATAAATTTTCTATGATATCGAAATTGAAGTTTTCATTATGTATATATTAAAATCATGAATATTAGTAATTATATCTGATGAGGTAGAAAGATGTACATGGTGAAAGGGTACTGTTTGGGGTAGATTCGACTAGAGAGATTGAGTAATTTAACTTATGTTCTTTTTGAGATCTGAGATTTGCAACAATCAATACACGTTAAACTAGCCAAGGTGCCTCTATTTAAAGCACTCCAATGCTCAAGTTAGTTCTAGTCGAGATAAGTTGATCGAACAGAGTATGGAGAGCTTATAGTGTATTTGACACTACCTAGAGCGTGGTTGGTTATGAGGTATTTATAGCCTTCTCTTAGTGTGTGATTTGTCGAAGGTGCCCCTATCAAGTGAAGTGGGCTTTAGCCCTTGGTTATGATCATTCCAGATCTCGATACTATTTTAGATGGTACAATCTCCTATTTTTCAGGGTGAACAGTACCTCCGGTAGGTGTTTCTCTGCCAAAGGTGGTGATAGGATTGGTGGTAGCTACTATATCGGCTATCACACATCATTAATGCGGAGGCATGCTGTCTATCAGAATAATAAATGCGGCATGGATCTGAGTCCTCACCGGAGAGAGCCCTAAGGTTGACAATAAGTCTGGTCGACCAGGTTCACAGTGAAACATCTCCTTGAGTATAGTTGATAACAGATTACTCAACCAGATAGTTGTTACTGAATGAGTTAGCTCTAAAACTAATGTTAGGCTAAATAGGCATGTTGGCCTACTAGCCTATTAGGCTATCCCATATCATAAATCCCCCCAACTCGCAATACTGATCCAGCTTTTCGACGAGCAAGGACAGGGAGTTAATAGGCAGCTACTGCGGTTATCCACGTTCGACTAAGGTTTTGCCAATTTGATCAGGGTTTTTGAATTATCAACTAGGATTTATGGCAGTTTTGTTGCATTTAATGCACCGATTACATCGTAGAATATGAAGCGTACGGAGGCAGGGTATAATTATAACTGATGCTTGGGTTTCTATACACAAATACCTATAAATAATGGGGATATATACCTTCATTTATACTTTTGCTAAATCTACATCTGGTCGAATCTCTGCCTTTGAAGCTCTCCAACTTGTGTGTGCTTAGAGTTTGTAAGATATTCATTGTAAGTTACTCTGCTCGTTTGTTCTGTTATCCCTTTTCTTATACAAAAAAATATCTACCAACTTCGATAGTGAGAACACTAGGTCTGAGAGCATGGCCTACAGGGAGGGACTGAGGATGGGAATGCATTTGAAATGTCCCACAAAAGTGGGCCAAGTAGTTCTTCGAGTGATAGCTCGAGTTCGAGCAGTTTTAGTAGCTCGAGTGATTTGAGAGCGGTTTCTGAGGGTGAGGTTGGCCCAAGCAAAGTTCCCGCAACCCAGGGTCAATTGTTTACCTCAAACCATTATATCAAAATAACATCCAAAATGACCCATGTTGACCTGATACGAATTAGGGCAACGTATCATATCCCTGACGAGTACGAACTATTAGTTCGAGGGGCTCGGGGCAGAATGCATTGACCTCCCCGAGGGTGTGTAATGGTGTTTGAAGAAGGGTTGAAATGTGGACTTAGGTTTTCTCTTGCACAAGCTATAGTCGACGTCCTAATAAGCCTGCAAGTATGCATAACCCAATTGTTGCTAAACTATTTCGCTGCTTTGTATAGTTTTGCTGTGTTGATGCACTTACATAATCAAGCAGCCTCATTTGCCAACTTTTTAAATTTATTCCACCTACCTACATCATAGAAGTCAGGTAATACCGAGGAGTCAAGTTTCTACTACTTGACTGCTCGACCACGTCAAAAATTTTTAATAACCCCTACCTTATCTTATGGCCAAGAATGGAAAAAATATTTTTTCTGTATTTGGGGGCCAGGGGTTCTCGCCATTCCAAGGGGTTGGTGAAGGGGGCCTATGGAGATGCCTGGGAACCGAACACCTAACTGGCCCAATATATTCATCAGGAATTTAGTTGGATTTGGGCATATAGAGGCCTTGGTTCTGACTAATGAAAAGTGTTTGGTATTGGCTGGCTTGTCATCAGCCCAACTCGACCTGCTTGAGGGCGATCAGCTAGGTAGGGATTCTTGTTGACTATTGTGATTATAGGTACTCTATCTCCCTGCTTGACTCTAATGTTTGCTTATATTGTCTGTGCATGTAGATTGAGAAGAAGTAATGGCCCAAAGTCAATTTGAATCTCAAGCCTAAGCTCTGAGGAACGAGAAGCATCATCGAGTAGCCACTGCTCGACGAGAAGAAGGTCAAGCAATACCAATAGATTCTACTCGATCGACATCAGCTCCGACACTTGTACAAATTGAACAGGCGGTGCAATCTCAGTCTGCCCGTCAAGAAGAGTTTGTCCCCAGGAGCCCTACTAGATATGGCAAAAGGCAAATGGCCAAGCAGAGGGGCTTAGCCTTTAAAAAGGCTACAGCGAATAAATGGCAAAAAAAAGCTGCTGTAGGTTATGACCTATTTGGAAAACCCAGCGATAGTTCGCTATTCCAACTCCCACGACTGCCTACTCCCCTATTCACAACTGACCAAGTCAAGGAGATAACTGACTCGACCTCCATCATCCAAGGAGGAATGATGAGCGATAACACTCTAAAGTTGCTCTCATCAGGGCTCTTTGAAGTTGACCAACAAAAATTAATAAATCTCAGCTAGGCCAAGGTTATCCGAGCAATGTTGTACCATTGCAATATGGTAAGCATAAGGTCGATAAATTTTTAATCAAATTATCATTTCATGATGGCATTATGTGGTAACATCATTTTTAATCAAATTTCTAGGTAAAACAACTGGGCTATAACATTTTTTGCTGATTTGAGCTAGCACTGATGGATAGGGAAAAGTTGCAAAGAGGGGAAGACATGGAAACCCTTAAACTATAGCTCAAGTCCTCACAACTCCAAGTCGAGCAGCTAAATAAAAGGGTGGCTAAACTACAAGAGCAACTCGACTCTAAGGATCAGCAACTAGTTCAGGTGGTTGAGGAGCGGAGTCGCATGGACAACATAATAAAAAATGCCCACCTAGACCTGCAAGTGAGCTACACTTCTGGTTAGGTTCAAAGCCGTGCAGAGGCAACTAATGAGACAAGGGAGGCCTTTAACCGCCATGTCCTGCGGATGAGCTGCGAAGCAGTTGAACAATTGATCCTTAGCCCTGCTTTTTAGGACGCAAATGTGGTCGCATCCCTAGATAATGCTCGGGAAGCCTTCCATAGGGTTGTGAAGCAACTCAAGCACCTGGGATATACTTTTCATCTTGAAGATAAGAACAAAATAAGTCCTATCTTGAACAAGAAACTGGAACCCCGTCTTGATCTTGAGGAGGGCAAAGCGAAGACATAAAATAAAACTGCTGCGCCTGATGAGCCTTTAACCAAAGCTCAAAAAAAAAAGACTAAGGTCGATGCTAGGTTGGAGCAGTTGGATGAGGAGTTTGCATTAGTCAAGGACCTGGTGGCTCAATTAAGGGAAGAAGAGTTCGACGTGGTGCAGTATGTGCTGTACTCAACCAACTTTATAAGCGATGTTGTCGGGCCTATCAAACCTACTCAAGTGGTCTCACCGCTTGCATGTATAATACCTGATCCGAACTTTAAATGACCTGAAGGCGAGCAGGTAGGGACTAGCCAGAACTAATCCAGCACATATGCAATCTGCCTACCTCTTTTTTTTAATAACAACAATCAATCACTTGATGAATAAAGATTGCTTTTTATTTCATTTTGTCATGTTAAAGATAGCAATTGAGTATTTTCATGTCGAATTAAATTATCATAACAATGTGGAGAGTAGCTGGTGAATGACCTGGCTATCACCCTTATAGTAAAGAAAACTGAATAAGATTGTTGTCGATCGAGTCAACTTGTTGTAGCCTTATCTATTGCATGGCCATTTAACTACGTCGTTGATTTTTAATTATTGGTTGACTACTAAGTCAACCCCTAGATATTCAACCATGGGGTCGACATAATCGATGCGGGTTGATTAATTTTAATGCTAAAGTTGGGTTGCTGCTTTGTCGACTGCAAGGGTCGACTTTGGGCATAGAAGCCTGAAACCAAAGTAGTATCACGAGGCTGCTTATTTATCGATTATGGGGTCAACTTAAGTCATAACAGCATAAGGCCGCTTGAGTGGCAGCACGAACTGCTTATTCGCCGACTAAGAGATCGACTTCAGTTGTGGCAGCATGATGTCGCTTGAGTGGTAGCATGAGCTGCTTATTCATCGACTGTGGGATTGACTTAGGTTGTGGCAACATGAAGCTGTTTGAGTGGCAGCGCGAGCTGTTTATTCATCAACTACAAGGTCGACTTGGGTTGGGGCGGTACAAAGACGCTTGATTATGATTATAACTCTAAATTATATCAATACTGTTGGAATTTTATTCAGGTCTAAAGACTTCAAAGGGACGTATAGCATAATCTCAAATGTAAAATTTTTGGAGGTTGATTGCATTCCACGAGCAAATGAGTTTTTCTTCCTGCATATTGGCTAGTTTATCTGCATTATGTTTTGATACTTTGACAACAGTATACGGTCCTTTCCATTTTAGGTCAAGCTTGCCAACACTCTTGGAGACTTCAACCTTTTTGAGGATGAGATCTCCAATCTTAAAATGGCATAATCTGACTTCTTTGTTATAAGTCTCGGCCATCTTCGACCTGTAGCGCTGCATAGTATTGTAAGCTTCTTAGCGACACTCATCAATAGTTTTGAGATCAAGTTTTCTCTCCAACGTGTTTCTTAGAGGATAAAAATAAATGACTCGAGCTGTGTGCTAAATTAGCTCCAAGGGTATGACAGCTTCGAATCCATAAATGGGACTGTATGGGGGTATGACTTATAGCTATTTGAAGAGTAGTTTTGTACGCCCATAACACGCCAGGGAGATCGTCTGCTCAATTCGAGCTAGTATCTTGTATCCTGGCTTTCAGATGGTCGAGGATCGTTCTGTTGGTTACCTCCGTCTAGCCACTCGATTGGGGATTGCTTACCAAAGTGAAGTGCTATGTGATCCGTAAAGCCTCACACCAACCCCTGGTGCTCTTGCTTTGGAATTGAGTACCGTTATTAGAAATAAGAACTTTGGGTAGACCAAAATGGCATATAATATTTTTCCATATGAAACTTTTGATGGCCTCATCTATTATCTTTGGAACCGCCTTCGCCTCAGCTCATTTAGTAAAATACTCGACTGTGATGATTATGAATTTTTGTTGTTCCATCGATTTTGGCAGTAAGCCCAGAATGTCAATTCCCCACTGATCAAAAGGCCAAGAAATTTGAACACTGACCATCAATGCTGCGGGTTGGTGTGGCAAATTCAAATGAACTTGACATGAAGTACATTTACGCGCATAATCCATCGAGTCTTTCAACAAAATTGGCTAAAAGTATCCATACCTGATCACTTTGTGGGCTAGGGATCTTTCTCCAGAATGATTGCCACACATACCTACATGAATATCTTATAACACCTCTAAAGCCTGATCGCGGTCAAGACACCTCAAAAGGGAGCTTGAGATTGACCTCTTATACAACTCACCATGCTCATCGAGAGTAAATTTAGAAGCCTAATCGTGAAGGCATTGAGCCTTGTTCCTGTCCTCGAGAATGGTGTCTTGGCTGAGATATAATTTTATCGGAGTCTGCCAAGAAGCTATCATTCCTTCAATGCTTGTTATCAAAATTTTCTCATAGGGCCCAATTAATGATTTATCAGAGATAATAAAATGTGATCTTCTTGTCCCTCATCCCCTTGGTGGAGCTGGCAAATTTCGAAAGAGCATCTGCTAGCTCATTCTCAGATCAAGGAACCTAACTAAGGGTGAAACTTTTGAATGATTGTCGTAACTGCTTTACTTCAGTTAAGTATTGGCTCATCGTCGTGTCCTTGGTTTTGAAACTTTTGCTGACTTGTTCGGCCACTAACTGGGAGTCTATAATTATGACCAAGTGCTCGATCCCTCGCTCGAGTGCTATTCTCATCCCTGTGAGAAATACCTCATATTCTACTTATTATTTGTGACTGCATAATCCAACTTTATTGCAAAATCATATTCTTCTGCATTTGGGGAATGGAGAGAAATACCTACTCCTCCACTGGATGTGGTCAATGATATATCGACGTGCATTGTCCAAATGAGAGGAGCCTCGGAACTCTTCTCAGGCAAGTCGACTTGGTCAGCAATAAAGTTAGCCAAGACCTGTGCTTTAATAGCTATTCAAGGCTAGAAAGTAATATCAAACTCTCTCAATTTGATTGCCCATTTGGTCAGTCTTTCAAATGTATCTAGCTTTGTCAATATTTATTTCAATGACTGGTTGGTCAGCACTATAATAGAATGAGATTGGAAGTTTGGTCTCAATTTTTGAGCTGCAGTCACTAATGCTAAAGCAAATTTCTCGATTTTCAAATAATTATGCTTCGACCTGTGGAGTGACTTGCTGCAATAGTAGATCGATTGATGGGTGCCATCTAGGGTCGAGATTTGTACTGAGTTGATCGATGCCATGAAGTCTACCAAATACACCCAAAGCACTTCACCCAGCCAGGTTTTGCCAATATGGGGTTGAGGCCAAGTACTATTTTAGTTCAACCAGTGCCTGATCACATTGTGCAGTCCATTGAAAGCCTAACTTCTTGGTATTTCTGAGAATTTTGAAAAAGGATAAACTCTTGTTGGCCAATCTCGCAATGAACCTACCCAAAGCTATAATCTTTCCAACTAACCTTTGAACATCTCGAACTATTCTCAGAGGGATGATGTCAAGAACTGCTTGGAGTTTTTGCGGATTGACCTCAATGCCTCTCTAGCTGACCATGTAGCCCAAAAATTTTTCTTCCTGGACCCTGGCGTACACTAATTTGGGTTTAATTTTAAACCAAAAGCTCTCAAAATCACAAAAGTGTGACTGAGGTTGAGCAAGTGATTATGAGCTTTTTCTATTTTGACAATCTTGTCGTTAACATAAACTTCCATTAATTTACCAATTTATTCTTTGAACATAAAATTGACAAACCGTTGGTAAGTTGCTCCGACATTCTTGAACCTAAAAGGCATGACTAGGAAATAGTATAACCTATTTGGAACCACAAAAGAGGTCTTATCCCTATTCTTGGGAGCCATGAAAATCTGATGATAGCCTTGAAATGCATCTATCATACTCAATAACTCACACCCAGTGGTTGAATCAACTAATGAATCTATCCGAGGTAGGGGTAAGGATCTTTAGGACATGCTTTATTTAAATCAATAAAATCATTACACATCCGCCATTGCCCCTCATTTTTTGGGACTAAGACAATATTACAAAGCTAAGAGGGATATTGAATTTCTATAATACAACTGACATCTAAGAGTTTCCTAACCTCCTCCTCGATGATCTGTGTCTTCTTTACATTGAACATCCTCATCTTCTGCCTCACTAGTTTGTATGAGAGGTCTACATTAAGGCGGTACACAATGATGTTGGGGTCGATTCCCCGAAGGTCAGATGCCTTCCAATCAAAGATGTTAATATTCTCTCTTAGAAAATCAATCATAAGACACTCCAAGTGGGGGCCTAAGTTAGTTTCGATATGGGTCATCTTGTTGGGGTTTCCCTATTTGAGCTCAATGGTTTTAAATTCCCCAACAGGATCCACTTTGGTGTCATCAAACTTTCGCTTCTTACTGGCCTAAGACTCCTCGAGTTTTGCTACAAAGGCATTCTCTGAGGTCTTCAGTTGCGATCGAGCTCTCTACTCGTTTGACTCAATCAAGGTGTTGTAACATCTCTAGGCCTCCTTCATGTTGCATAAATGTTCCCCCGTACCTGCTGGGGTAGGAAACTTGACCTTCAAATAATAGGTGGACACAATTGCATGGAAGTCATTGAGGGCAGGTCAACCTATGATGACATTATAAGCGAATGGGGCATCGACCACAAGATAATTTACCATCAGAGTCCTCCTTTTAAGAGCCTCTCCAAACGATGTTGATAGGTTGATCGACCCTTTTAGTATGATCTCTGATCCTTCAAATCCAACCAGTGATGTGTGTACGGGTTCAAATTTTAGCTGGCCCATATTCATTCTTTTTAAGGTAGAGGGGAAGATAATGTTGGCCGAGTTGCTATTATCAACCAAGACCTTGCACACTTCAAAGTTGGCAATCTTAACAGAAACTACCATTGAACAGTCTATTTTATGGTCCACATTTCTGCCTTCGAGGTGTGCCAAGTTGTCATTAGTAAATAAGATGGGCTCTGCACTCGTTGTAAAATGGAATGTTGTCTCGACTTAAGAGGCTTTAGCCAACTCGAGCCTCCTTTGAGTTTACCTTTGAGCAGATTTCAAGTCCCTCCTAGTGGGACCTCCCGCAATCATATAAATAACTCCTCAGATGGGTGGGTGATCCTTGTGGGCGGGTTTTTTTCTTTTTTCTTCCCTTCTAGGGCTAACTGACCTTTCTCTATGGGGAGTCCAGTCAATTTTGCCCCCTTCGACCTAGGAGTCCACGGCTATGTTCTTCTTGAGATGTCCCTGCCTGATTAACCTCTCGATCTCATCTTGGAGATTGAAGCATTCATTAGTATCATGCCCTTTTTGCTTGTGAAAGTGGCAATATTTCTTATATTTTTTCATTGCCTCAATCTCCGTCAACTTTTGGGTTTTTTGAGAAGGTTATTATGCTGGATGGCATATAGGACCTTCTTCCTTGGGATGTTCAAGGGTGTATAGTCGTGGAATCGCTTTATGGGAGATCAACCTCTCTCTTTATATTTTTGGTCATCTCTTTTTTTTTCTTCTTGTTGACTTTAAAAGATTTGAACTTGAGCCTGTTCATCTTCTCCTGTGTCATATATCTCTTAGCCAGGTCAAGCAACTCTTTCATCGACCTGAGCCGTTCTCGTACCAAAGCATTGGTGCATTCCTTGTGTTTGAGCCCCAAGAACAGTACATTGATCAATAACTCGATCATTGGTTTATCAATCCTAAGAGCTTTCATGTTGAATCTGGTGAAGAAATCCCAGAGGGACTCCTCTTCGCTTTGCTTTACGATATGGAGATGGGTGTAGCGGAGTTTCGCCTTCCTCCTACTGGCGAATTAGTGCAAAAATTTATTGCACAATTGATCATAAGAATATATTGATGATGGCTCGAGCTTCACAAACTAGTCGAGTGTTATGCCCTGGAAGGTGGTTATCAATATTTTGGCATGGATATACTCATTATAACCATGTAGCTACATCATGTGTTCGAACTGCATTAGGTGTTCATTGGGGTCCGTCGATCCATCCTACCTCGGCAGATCAGTTGGGACCTTCGCATCGATCGCAATGCGCTCATTAATGATATTTTGGATAAAAGGAGATCCTTTATCCTAACGAGATCTCGAAGGGCCCTCCAAGTTAGGTGCTCTTTCGATATTTCTTCCCAAGATTTCATTGAGATTCCTATTCAATTGCTGGATCTAGTGGGACACTTCCTCCCATTCCTCTCGATCGAGGCTTGGCTTCACCCGCTCAGCCCTATCATGCTATGGGGCTCAAATGGGCCGTGTTGCAAGGTCCGTTGATTTCCTGATATCTTCAAGGTAGCTTCGCTTTAAGTGCTCAACCCTATCGTGTTGCGGGGCTCGAATAGATCGAATGTGATCCACCGAGTCTGCGATCTCTTCCTATAATTTAGGCCACCTCCTTTCCTCCCGAGGGCGTCTAGGGCTAGGTTCACGATGGGTGGGTGGTCCCTAGATTCTTGGTGGCTGCAGCTGTCTTGGGGGGATCTAACTTCTGGAGGAGGCGACTGAGGGATGGCATTGGTGGATGGTGGGGGCATTGTAGTGTGCCTATTTAACGTGGCAGACAACTGGGCTGAAATTTGAGCGGAGATTTGCTCGTTTATCAGCTGCATTAACTGGGGAATGGTTAACATCACCACTTGCTCCTAAGGGGCGTTAGGGCCTGGAGCATGTGCACCTTGCGAGGGTGGAGGAAGAGGTGGAGATGTGGACCTCCTATTCTCCTCCCTTCTGAATGTGGCTCTGTGTATGTTTACTATTTTCTTGTTGCAATCTCAAGTGTTCCCACAGATGGCGCCAAAAATGATGAGATAGAAAACTATATATAGTGAAAGAGTGTTGTTTGGGGTAGATTCGACTAGAGAGGTCGAGTAATTCAACTTATGTTCTTCTCGACGTCTAAGAGCTGCAACAATCAACACACATTAAACTAGCCGAGGTACCCCCGGCTAAGGTACTTCAACGCTCAAGTCAGTTTTGATCGAGATAAGTTAATCGAACAGAATATGGAGAGCTTATAGTGTATTTGGTATTACCCGAAGCATGGTTGGTTATGAGGTATTTATAGCCTTCTCTTGGTGTGTGATTTGTCGAAGATGCCCCTATCAGGTGAAGTGGGCTTTAGCTTTTGCCGAGAGGTTAATAATTATTCTAGATTTCGGTATTATTTCAGGTGGCACAATCTCCTATTTTTCAGGGTAAATAGTACATCTAGTAGGCGCCTCTCTGCCAAAGATGGTAACAAGGTTGGTGGCAACTACTGTACCGACTGTCACACATCATTAATGTGGAGACATGCTGCTTATCAAAATAATAAATGCGGCATGAATCTGAGTCCAGACTAGAGAGAGCCTGAGGTTGACAATAGGTCTGGTCTACCAGGTTCATGGCGGAACATCTCCTCGAGCACAGTCGATAACAGATTACTCGACCAAATAGTTGTTGCCGAATGAGTTAGCTCCAAAATTGATGTTGGGCTAAATGAGCTTGTTGGCCTGCTAGGCTAACTGGGCTTACTAGCCTGTTGAGCTATTCTATATCAATATCATTTTAAAAAAAATTAAATTGCATAGAACTTTTGGACTTATGCCTAAATTTCTTACATAGGTTATTCAGCCCATTGGAAAAAGAAACACAACAAACATTTGGACACTGGCACACACTTAACTGGCCTAATTTCAATGGGTCCACGATTGGATTCAGCCCGCCTGGAGATTACGGGTTGTCCCCTCGAATCCCAATACAACCTGATCTGTACAGTATCTCATGTGAAGGACGATAAAAATTCAAACAATAACCCGAATCCGAAACAATTGAAACGAGAACTTCGATTTCTCCGATCAGGTACCCCTGCTAGATATTCGTTTCTTCGAGATCGGTTCGTAGGTATATACGGGACTGAAGGTACCAAATTTGGAAAGAAATAATGATGGGGGCGGATGCTAACGTGCGCGCGGTGCTCCTGGTAGCTTTGCTGTGTGTTATGCGGAGGACCGAGGCCATATGGTTGAGTTTGCCGGCGACCGGGACCAAGTGCATCTCGGAAGAGATTAATAACAACGTCATTGTTTTGGCTGATTACGTCGTCATTTCCGATGACCACGTCCACCCCACCCCTACCATTTCCGCCAAGGTTTGGGTTACTTTTCTTCCCCTAATTATTACCTTAAATTTTCTGCGTGTGTTTATGTATTTAAATTAGCTCATTTATGTTGTATTAAGATAATAATTCCCAATAGAAATATTTGTGTTCGATTTCAGAAAATTTTTGTGGTGCATGCGAAGTTGATGCGGATGCTAAGCTAGGTAAAATGGAAGTTGTATTTTGGGTCCATTTCAAATAGATAAAAGCAATCAAGACTATCAAGAATGTGACTTTTTTCAGGGGTATCATGTGCAAGTTTTAGCACTTGGTGATAAAGGTTTTCATTGAACTTGAGCGAAAGGATTGTCCAAGTTAAAGTGAAGGAGAAAGGATACAAAGAGTGATAGATGTCCAATTTATTGGATGAATAATTGTGAGGAGCTGATTGAATGGAACTAATGATCTCTCATGTAGTTATACCTTGATTCCCCCTTAATCTCAAAACAGAACAAGGCATTACTTAAGTTGATGATAATTTTTTTGTAAAAGAAAACACTAGCTATATTTTCTCAATCTCGCTATTTTCTTCATTGTGGGTTGTGGTTATCTCCCATTACCTTTGAATGCTCCTTAAGAGTGAATCAAATCTCCTTGAGTAGGATTGCAATTCACGACTAACCGGTTAACAGCTGATCGCTCTATCGTTGAGCTACTGAGGAACAATGGAAAATTAGATTTCATAGAGTTCAATTCTTGTTCTGAGCCCATGACCAATATGAGCTTGAACCCTCCTTCGTAACTCCTAGAACTTCTTTGTAGTAGCTCTGTTCCATGCCTCCTTTCATAGGGAACTTCAAAATGGTTCAATTTCAGCATATTCTATCCACATTTTGTTTCTATTCATTTAATCATTGACTAATAGAAACCTCTTTCTATTTCTTTTCTACATATAGAGTGTTCAAATATCATCATATAATAATCCAAATATTGCTATAGTAAATGGATAATGGAGGTTTGTGATGAATTTTCTTTCTTTTCTACTTGGTAATTTAGTATCCTTATGCATGAACATGTATTTCTCATGCCATCCTATTATTTTATCTTTTGTTTTCCCTCATTATCTAGCAATTCAAACATTTATGTGTCAAAATTAAGATATCGACAAAACTCATTTGAGATGAGTTTGGAACCAATATAAGTAAGGGAACAATTACTGTAATGGGTTTTTTGTTGAAAAATAAGAATCGTGCTTTTGGTGAGTGACAGGTAAAGTTTGTTTTCTTCGTTAGTAGTTAAAATGTGCCAGATGCATGGCATCTTACAAAATTGAAGTGCTGAATGTATAATTTTCAGCTTATATTGAGGTTTTTCTGAAAATTCATGTCATTAATAAACAAATTTTAAGACTTCAGAGAAGATATCTTGTTTCTCACATATGATTGGGCAACTACTTGGAAAATTGAATGTTTTTGTCTTCATTTTTGCTAAAACAGCAATGAGTAAGAGCAGAACAAATTATTGAAAGGTAGAGCTTTTGGGCAGAATAGTTGATAGTCTGTCAGAGAAGAATTGAAAACTATAAAACATCCTCTCTTTCATTCTTCTACTTCCACAAAATCCATCCATGGTTTGACTTCGGGTAAAGAAGAGAAAGTATCATGTCGCAAAGGTAGTATTAGCAATAGTTTTCACACAATCAAGGGTAAGACAAGATTGATATGGAAAAAGACAATGAAGTTACAAAAACTGAGGAGGAAACTAAGTTATTACATGCATAGTTGTAATAATGAGTGACTATAGCTTAGGCGTGTACCTTTTGAACCTGTAACATCTCATATATGTATTGTTATTTTTTATTTTTTTGGCTTTCTTTTGTTCTTTCTTTTGTCGACCAGAAATGTTTTAAGTTTCATATCTCCAATTAAATGGGCAAGCTCTTTTTCCTGTTGACCAAAGTGAAAAGCATAATTTTGAAGATTATAGCTTTGACTTTTTAATACATGGAATAATGGTGCTTAATGGGAAGGTAGCTGACTATGGTGCTATTTGCTTGGTCAATATATTGCTTCTACCCATTTGTGAGACATGGCCCACTGCTGTTTGTGTGATTATATGGTGAAAAAAGTTCACCTTCTACCTATGTTCTGCATTTTTTTGGATTTTTTTTCTGTTTATTCACTTATAGTCGACAGTGTGGACTTTCTCTTTCAAATTTAGCTGGTGGCAGCTAATTCTTATGTGTTGAGACTGCTTGATTATGTCTTTCAATTCAATTATAGGTTTCAGACTTGAATTTATATGACAGGCAGGCATAATTTCAGCTGCCAACAGACCTAAGAATGATAGAGCTTAACTAGTTCACTTTGGATTACACCAATTCTAAAAAATTTTCCCCTTGATTTGGCATCTCACCTTTTGTTATTGTTTCCACTCTCTGTCCCTTCATCTGATGTGTCCTGAGCGAGAAGAGATTCTGACATAGAGTGGATAGCTTTTAGCCTTTGCTGGAAACCAGAGAATTTCCTTTAGTTATCCTAGATATTACCTCCAACTTGAAGTTTTAAAGGACAATAACACCAACCTTTGAGTAGTTGCACATGATTAGTGCGGCACTCCATCTTTCTCGCACTTCCTGTCCAATTAATGCAAGTCTAAGTTTCTGCTGCAGGTCACTTCACCGTATGGGAATACCCTCCATCACAAGGAAAATGTCACACATGGTCAATTTGCATTTACAACTACCGAGGGTGGAAACTATCTAGCTTGTTTTTGGGTTGATGGCCACAATCCAGGGGGTGGGGATCTAAGTGTTAACCTTGAGTGGAAGACAGGTATTGCAGCAAAGGATTGGGACTCAGTTGCGAGAAAGGAGAAAATTGAGGTGAATACTTTTAAATAATTACTATTCCCACTTGCACCTTTACTATTACAAGATTTGGGAAACCAATTGGCAGATGCATATGAGCATGGATACTTCTGCACAAAAATACCTCTAGCTTATCTTTTTAATTAGAAGATGCTGTGCCATTTCACCTGAGATTTGCGTGCTGGGTATTGTAAAATGCTGTCAACATTGATTAAAAGTATACGATTTCTGATTGTGGCAAAAGTTTAGAGTAGTTTGAAGAGAATTAAGTGGCAACAATTAGAACTCAGAATTAGATTTAAAGCGTATGAGGTTATTGCTTGTAGTTTAGAAAGATTTACATATATTGTCCCTCTAGTAGGGTGTTGAACTGGAGCTAAGGAAGCTTGAAGGAGCAGTGGAGGCTATCCATGAAAATCTTCTGTATCTTAAGAGCAGGTACGTACATAAACATATATTTAAATATATATATTTGTTCATTAATTCAGTTGTTATTATTATCATTATTATTATAATGCTGTTCGTTCTTATCATATTCCTGTAAACTTGTCCTTGCAGAGAAGCAGAGATGCGGGCTGTGAGTGAAACAACAAATGCTCGGGTGGCTTGGTTTAGTATCATGTCATTGGGAGTCTGCATTCTGGTTTCAATTGCCCAAATATGGTACTTGAAAAGATATTTCCATAAGAAAAAGCTAATTTAGAGGAAAAAGAAAATTTAGATTTGTTTGATCTTCTTGTATTTTGTGACACCAGTTGAAATCTTAGAACATTTTGCCTCTTGAATATATTCTTATTCTGCAGAATGAGTTCCTTGTATGCCTACTTGCTGTTTAAGATCATAAGAAAGATGTCTGTTTTCTTTAAATTATTAAGAGTTGATACAAAATGTTGTCATGCCTCTCTCTAGGTGTGTGCATGTGTCTGTGCGTGTACATGGGTTGTAGGAATGCAAATGAATTGAGATATTTCACAAGCCTGACAACCTTGTTCGAAAAATGTTTAGGGCCCTCTCTCTCTCTCTCTCTCTCTCTCTCACACACACACACACACACACACAAATAGAGACACTTATTGTGTGTGTCTATGTGTAGGCCATAAAGATGCAAATGTATTGAACTAGTTTGTGAGTTTAATAAGTTGGTCCAAAAAGTGTTCAAGCTAAATTTGTTAGGTGTTAGGTCGAGGTTTCAAGATGAGTTTTTCAATTTAATAATTCTTTTTCATAGATTTGAGAGACCATCTTTTTTTTATAAATATATATATAACATATTATAATAGCATATTAATTAAAAAGTTTTATAAAATAACTAATTTTTTTTATTTTGAGCTCAACCTATAACTTAATTACAAGTTCAAGCCAAACAAATTAAGTTGAGCTAAATCAAGCTTATGTTTGGGCTCCAAGCTCAAGGCTCAAGCTTCACTTTTTTCAACTTATCGAGTTTGAACTGAAACTTGGCTCATTTAATTTGAGCAATAAACTCCCACTCGAGCTCCAATTCCCCCAAAAATTTATTAATTTTCTACTCAATTTATTTGCATTCCTAACAAGTGAGTGGTACGAAGACCTACTACTTTTTGAATTATTTCCTTTCCTCTGCATCATTGAAACGAAGAAGGTAATTTCTACAAAGCTACATGCATTTTGCTATTACCAAATTGTTAGTGTTATGAGCGTAGATCATCTTTTGGAGGCTTATATTGCCGCCGCAGAACAGTAATGCAATACAACTTTGGCACATTTGACAGGGTTTGGAACTTTTGCAAACAGTGCTTATGTAGAGATTGCATGGCCGTTGGTGGAAATTTGGTGAGTTTGGCATCAATTAAAGAAACTAGTAATATCCATTTACTTACTGTAACTGTTTGCAGCAGACAGTTCGAATCTACAACAAATTTGTTAGATTTTGTCTGAATAATTTCAAATTTTCTAACTTCATCTGGGGATGTTTACTCCAATCATTGTGAAAGTATTTCATCAACTTGGGCACTCTGGCACTCAATGATCAGGGTACCAAATTTCTTAATAGTATCAACTACAAAGAAAACCTTACTTGACAAGAGAATACGAATAACAGTTATTCTTCCTTTCAAAGAAGCTAAGCAATGATCAATCCCAACAAAAGACAAGTGTAAAGAAAAACTGAATGAACAATTGCTATTCAATGGAAACAATCTTGCGATTCATGTATCTAATGGACAATGTCTCCAATGCCACAAGCTTCCCAAAGTCGACAAAATAAACTCTCCCTATAATCAGACAACAAAAGCCCCACATAATTATCAAACAACGCATTGTGGCAAACTTAATGTAAGGCTAGCTCTCAAGAAGCTTTTGCAAGTAAAGTACCTGAATTATTGGAAATGCAGAGGTTTTTCAAGAATCAAGTTTCAAAAGCCCTGATCACACTACAACCCTGCACTTCAAGTGATTCAAGCTTTGATGAATTTAGCGTAAGCAAGCAGTCGCCAGCTCCAAAAAAATCAAGCTTACATTGCTCAAGATGAGGATTATCTATTGAAACAGACCTCAGCCCTTCACATCCAAGAAGCAACAGATGGGTCAAATTAGGACAAGCACGAAGCGCATCAGAAAGTGCACAGTCCTTCAAACTTGCACCAGCTATTTCAAGATTCTTGAGCCTCTGGAAAACATCCCATTTTGGAGATTGGACCATTAGGACACCCCAGAGTTTAAGGGACTACAAATTCCGTGCGGCCCTAATGCAGTCCAACTTCGAGGGGATTTCAGTAGAAGTTTGATGCTCAATTATGTTATCCATTCGGAGCTCTAGGTTCTTCAAGCATGGTCGGGCTATAGATAGCCATTTCACAAGTCCATAACTTGAAAAAGGGCAGTAAACCACCAGGTCCTCTAGTTTAACAACTGATGAAACCATTTGGCTCACTATGGCATCAGGACTATTCCCATTTGTAAGGTTATCGAAAAGATTCCGAGGGAAAAATAGGCTTCTCAAATAAGGCATTGAATCCTTCCATCTCTTGGATACACACTTGCAAGATGCCACATCTTTAGCATCGCTCATTAGAGATAAAATGTGCTGTACTATAGCATCAGGCAGTGACTCCATTATCCCAGTAAAACAATCGAACACTTATCGCTCCCAAAAAACTACGACAAGATAATGAGAAAACAATAAATCTCTTTAAGCATTTTAATCACAGGCCCGTTATTATGCCTGTTTTGCTCATTAAATCCACAAAATTGCATAATTGCATTTTATCTTCCAATAAATTGAATTTGCATACACGAAATTCAGAGCCCAAAAATATGCAGATTTAGCTAATCTCCGATTCAGTTAACTGAGAAACATGCAATAGAATTACCTTCTCAACTATTAGGACATTCTTGAAATTTCCAAGGTTGAATAGCATTCAGATGCTTAATAGGCACAATTCAGAGAAGAACCCGGATTAAAAATTGGCTTCATGCATTCATGCAGCGGATAATATCTATGCATGCACAAACATATATACATCTTTTTGTCTGATTTCTGATAAGCCCAATTGATAAAATATGCAAAAACGAGTTTACTTACAAGGTAGATTATGGGATTGGTGATTTCTTGTGAGACTTGGCCAAAAATGAATGCTTAGATTTAAACATCAATGTTAGAAACCTTCAATTTACAGTATGTGTATATGTATATGTATAGAGATGTATATGTATATATATATATATATTGCAAGTGTATATACATGTATGAGAAGATAGCGGGGAAGCAAATGACAGGCGCGGCCGCGGGTGTATTAGACTATAAGTAGATTGAGAGGAGCATTTCAAAAAATTTTGAAAGAGCGGGGTTGGGGGAGGGATTTTTTATTTTTTCATTTATGTTTTACTGGGAGTCCATTCAAGCAAAATTAAAACCGCCTTATTTCTGAATTATTTTAAAAAATTTCGACCGTTTGCAGTCGGGTCAGGCCGTGTACCTGTGAACCTTGTAGATCCTCTCTCTCTTCTTCTTCTTTTTCCTTTTTTTTTTTTTAAGTTGTCAAAACTAAAAAACTAATAAATAAAAATATAAGTAAGATGTATTACTTAATTTTTAAAGAATTTTTTTCTTTTATTCTTTTTAAGATATATAGTTAATTGAATCATTGTAGCAAAAGATTGAGAAGAAGTTAGTTAAAAAATTGGGTTAAGAAAAATATCCAATATGACATTTATGGCTGAATTACCATAAAAATGATATTTAATGTAACATTTTAATTGTTATTTTGAGATTCTAAATTTGTTATTCTATTCAATGTAGCATTCTAATTATTATTTCGGGATTCTAGATTTGCTATTTTCGAAATAATTTCAATAATTCGTATAATTAGATTTACACAAAACTCACCTATGTAAAATTATAATTTTATTGAATGATAAGTATTGTCACCTCCTAAAATTACATTCCTTTGAACTTTTAAAATAATAATAATAATAATAATGTATGGGATTACTCAGTAGGCCCAACAGGCCCAATATAAAACGAGACAGCCCATGAGGCCCAACAGTAAATCTGTTTGGTCGACCGGTATCGACCTCACTTGGTAGGGTCTGCGATCGACCCGTATCGATCTCAGGACCACTCCAGAAGTTCGAACATTCAAGTTTGGTCGACATGAATCGACCTCAAGACCACTCCGGCGTTCACTCGTATCCCTGCCATATTTATTAGTCCGACAGGTCGAGTTCCTCTGCACTTATAACACGTGGTAGCCGGTGCAACCGCTGTCAACAACTTTGGCAGAGATGTGCCCCTACTAGCATAATTTATCCTGAAAAATAGGATATTTAGTCACCCGGCACAGTACACTGATCTGGACATGGAATGACTCCCAACCTCCTGGCATGGGAAAAAGTTAGTACACATGATAGAGGTACTTGGGTAAAATCACGCCCACAAAAAGTTATAAATATTCCAGGCTCAATCACGCTCAAGGTAATGTCTTATACACTACAAACTTCACATTCTCTATATTCTGTTCGATTTCTCTACCTCGACCAGAACTAACTTGAGCGTCGGAGTGCTTTAGTTGGGGGCACCTCGGCTAATTTAACGTGTGTTGTGGTTACAGATCTCAAGCCTAAAGTTATATACAATCCTGAATACTCGACCTCCCTGATCGAATCATCAGTAGCACAACCCTCATTTTATCTATACGCAACTTTCAGCAACATCAAATAATAATAATAATAATAATAGTATATGTCGTTATGATATATATTGAGCTTTAATAATAATAATAATAATAATATATGATATATATTGAGCTTAAATTGCAAGTTTATAAATTAAAATTTTCATAATATGTTGTTTCGACTTTCAAGGTACTAGAGAATCAAGATTGAGTGTAGGCTAAATCAATATTCAAATAACAAATTCTAAGACTGCTCATAATGAGTATTATATTTGATTTCTTTTACCAATTATATTCGAACTTAAGTAGTGGACTACATTTGTTGAATTTTCATTCCATATTTCTATCCGTATTCTCTAAATATAAATATAACTGTGATTTGAATTTTTTTCACCTAGGAAAGATTAAACGTATCAAGAACCACCGGGGTTTACTCCACGAACCACTAGTCATCACCAGCTGGACTATGTTGCTGTTGCTCCACGCTGATCGCAATGATGCAGGAGGGCTTATTTCTTGGACAAATTCAATATAAATCTACCCAAAGAACCCATGTTCCATGAAATGGCTCTAGTAGTAGAATTTAAAGGTTGTGTGGTTAAATTTATATAAAGTATTTTATAAATTTCTATCTTTTATAAGATTTTATTGTAAAAATAAATTTTAAAGTATTCAGATAAAATAAGTTTTTAAAATTTATAAAATGTCAACACTAATAATTTCGTAATTAAAACTAAAGAAATTTATTATAATTTTTTTTTAAAAAAGTGAGAAACAATTTATTTTATTCTAAGAAAGTTTATAAGATTGCAACATCTTCTTTTAGGAACTTATAAGATATTTTTCTAAAATTTTTATCAAATATTTTTACAGAATTTATAAGTTCATCCAAATACCCTATTTGTAGAAGAGTGAGAGTGAGAGAAAACCACACTTTATTAACAGGCCAATGACCATTATGTATATACAAACAAAATATACAAAAATAGGAAAGAAAATTAAATAATGAAAAGAAAATAATCAAGACAAAGGAAACTAAATCATATCAACAATAATTACAATCAAGTTTGATTTATTTTCTTAATATGCCCTCGCAAGATGGCATCTCTAGAAGAGAGACCAATCTTGGAATGTTGAAGCTCAAATGCATGGCGTGAGAGAGGCTTCGTCATCAAATCAACTAGTTGGTTGTGAGAATTGACATGAAAAAACCAAAGAAAACCACGTTGAACAAGATTACGCACAAAATGATAGTCTATCTTAATATGCTTCATCTATGATTGGAAAATGGGATTTGCACAAAGGTAAGTTGCACCAAGATTGTCACAATAGATGGCTGGTCATTGAGGTAGACTGGCAGAGAGTTCACCAAGCAAGTTCTGAGACCAATAAAGTTCAGCAGCAGTAGCGGCAATAGCTCGATATCCAACCTCTGTGGAAGAGCAAGCAACAGAACATTGTTTCTTGGAACTCCATGAGACTGGATAAGAGCCCAAAAAGATAATATAAGCTGTAGTAGAAAATCTATCATCACGATTCCCAGCCCAATCAGAATTTAAGAAAGCATGAAGAGATAGGAGAGTTTGTGCGAAGATAAATGCCATAATCAGATGTGTCGGCCAGATAGCGCAGGACTCTCTTAACCATGGTCCAATGGACAATAGTCGGCACACTAGTAGATTGAGAGAGCTTGTTGATTATGAAAGCAATATCAGGATGAGTATGATGCAAATACTAAAGGCTGCCAACAATATGTTGATACTCTATTGGACCTCTAAAAGTGATCCATCAGTTAGTTTAGGACATAAGTCATTAGCTAGTGGCATTCACATGGCCTTGGCATCAACCATGTTTGTATGTTCAAGAATGTCATAGATATAGTTCTGTTGGTTGAGAAACAAGTCAGATAGTGTGCAAACCACCTCAACACCTAAAAAAATTATAAGTCTCCGAGATCCTTTATAAAAAACCACCGACCTAGTAGATTGATAAATTTTTCCACATATTTGGCATGATTTCTAGTGACGATGAGATCATCAACATAAACAACAAGATACATGACAATACGAGATTTTGCAGAAATGAAGAGGCAATGATCTGACTATGAATGATAAAAGCCAAGAGAAATAAAATAAATTTTCAATTCATCATACCATGCATGTGGAGCTTACTTTAAACCATAGGGTGCCTTGTGGAGACAACACTCGTGAGTGGGATTCTTTTCATTAATGAAATTAGGTGGTTGAGACATATAAACCTTGTCTGGTAAAGTCCTATGTAAGAATGCATTATTGATGTCCAATTGTCATGATGGCCAGTTTTTTGCAATTGCAAGAGAAATGATTATGTGGACTATCCTATGTTTGGCAATTGGCAAAAATGTCTCTCCATAATCAATTCCTGCCCATTGCAAGAAGCCTTTAGCAACTAAACAAGCGTTGTATCGCTCAACACTACCATTGGAATTATATTTCACATGAAAAACTCAATTACACCCAATTGGTTTTGCATGATCAATTGGGGAAACTAAGCTCCAAGTACCTTGAGTTTGAAGAGCAATAAGCTCTTCTTCATGGTGGTAACCCAGCAAGGATCTTTAAGTGCTTGGTGAATAGTGCAAGGTTCTAAAGGCTTGGGATTTTGGGTTAATTGGTGTGGTCTAGAGGAAATGGTGGTTAAGGAGGCCTTCATGGTGGTGAGGCTTAGTGATATGGAATAACCTAATAAGGTCAGTCCAATAAGCTATCAACTTCAAAGAGGGTTTTTAGGCCCACTTAACATCTAAAACCCATTTTCCCTTCTAGACCCAGCTGGGTTGGGTTACTCGACCGTAACCTCCAAGACGAGTGAATAATTCTCGATCCTACCCAACAGGAGGCTTCAGGTCACGTAATTTTTTTAGCCATCCCTTTTGTTGACCATCATATTTGGTCGATCATCGTCGATTGGAGTGTTTACTCTGGTGCCAAATTATATCTTTGCCATATTTAATGCTCTGTAGGCAGCGTACCTCCATATAAATAGCGCATGCCACCATAGTATCGCCTCTGTCACCAACTCTGTCAGGGGGCGCACATTGAGAGTATTATTCACCTTGGAAAATAGGAGATGATGCCACCTAGAATAGTACTGGGATTAGAGATGACCAATAATTCATAGGCAAAGACAAGAGCCCTTTACATTTGATAGGGGCATCTCAGACATATCGTCCACTTGGAGAAGACTATAAATATCCCATTGCCATCTACCCTCCAGGTGTGCCATATACACTATACACTCTTACTTTGTTGCTCAATTATCTCACTCAACCAGTACTAACTTGAGCGTCGGAGTGCCTTAGTCAGGGGCACCTCGGCTAGTCTGACGTTTGTTATTGATTAAAGATCTCAACCCAAGAAGATCATAATTGCTGAATTATTCAACCTCTCTAGTCGAATTAGCCTAAACATTACCCAATTCACTAAAAATAACTTTTAATCTCATTATTTTAGTGCCGTCTGTGGGAACATTTGAGATTGCAACTAAGAAAATGGTAAACACCAAGAAAGCCACAAATGAGAGAAAGGATAATAGGAGGACAACATCTCCACCTCCCCCTCAACCCTAGCAAGGTTTGCATGCCCCAAGTCCCAGCGCCCCACAGGAGCAAGTTGTAACACTGACCATGCCTCTGCTAATGTAGCTTATAAGTAAACAAATCTCTATCCAGATCTCTACTCAACTTCTGCGGCACTAAACAGGCACATGATCGTGTCAACCTCAACTAGCAGTACAACTCCACAATCGCTGCCCCTAGAGAAGAGGTCCACTAGGGACAATCGTGGTCGCTAGAAGTCCAAGTGACCACCAACTAGATGAGAAGCAAGCTTTAGAAGCCCATAGGGAGAGAGAGACGAGCTAAGGGAAAAGATTGCTAACTCTGTAGACCATCATATTCAACCTGATTGAGCCTTACAACATGATAGGGTTGAACGTTCCAAACTAGACCAGCCCAAAGAAGTGGATGAATTAGCAAATTGTGAGGCCTGACCTATTCAAGCCTCACAGCGCGATAGAGTTGAGCGCACGAGGCCTCATTTTGATTGAAATATTTTTGAAGATGATCGGGAGGAGTGGGAAGAAGTTTTTCACCAAGTGCAACAACTGAACAGACACCTAGATGAGATCTCGAGGAGAAACACTGAAAGGATGTCGAACCTAGAGAACCCCCAAAGGTCTCATCGAGAGAGAGACTCACTATTTATTCAAAAAATTATTGACGAGCACATTGCCATTGATGTCAAAGTCTTGATCGAACTCTCATGGTACAATAGCTCAACTGATCCCAATGAGCACCTGATGCAATTCGAACATATGATGCAGCTACACAGGCATAATGAATATATCCATACAAAGATATTAGTGACCACATTCCAGGGTATAGTGCTTGATTAGTTTGTTAAGTTGAAACCATCATAGATATACTCCTATGACCAACTCTGCAATAAATTCCTACATTAGTTTGTCAGTTGGCAAAAGGCGAAGCTTCCCCATACCTATCTCCACACTGTCAACAGAATGAGGAAAAGTCTCCCTATGACTTTTTTACAGGATTCAACATGGAGGTCTTGAAGATCGATAACCCTAGGATCAAGTTCTTAATCGACGTGCTATTCTTAGGGCTCTGATATAAAGAATGCGCCAATACTTTAGCATAAGAGCTCCCATGATCGATGGAGGAATTGCTCAACCTAATGGAGAGATACATGACCTAGGATGAGATAAACAGGCTGAAGTTTAGAAACGCTGAGGTCGATAAAAAAAATAGAGAGAGAGATGACTAGAAATAGAGGGAGAGAGGTCAATCTCCAATAAAGTACTTCCATGACTATACTGTGTTGAACATCCCAAGGGGAGAGGTCCTGTTTGCAATCTAGCATGATAACTTCCTCAAAAAATCGAGAAAGCTGATAAAGACTAAAGCAATGAAAAAATCAAAGAAATATTGCTACTTTCATGAATGAAGGGGGCATGCCACAAATGAATGCTTCAATCTCCAGGATAAAATTAAAAGGCTCATTAGGCAGGTCCATCTCAAAAAATATGTGGCCAGTGATGCACAAGTTGAAGGGGGTGAAACTGACTAAACTCCTTGTAGAGAAAGATTAGTTAGCCTGATGAGAGAGGATAAATAAAAGAAACCCATCAAGAAAGATCGCCCGCCTATTCGAGGAGTGATTGACAAGATTGCGAGAGGTCCCATTGGGGGGACTCAAAGTCAGTAAGGAGATAGACTCAGATGAGACTAAAGTTGACCAAAGCCTCCTCGATCAAAATAACATTCCACTTATCTACAAACGTAGAGCTTATCTCCTTCACCAACGACAACTTGGCCTACCTCGAAGGGAAAAATATCGACCATAAATTGATTTCCTTATGATAGTCTTCGTTGAGATTGCCAACTTTGAAGTTAAAAAGGTTTTGGTTAATAATGACAGTTTGACCAATATTATCTTCCTCTCTATGCTGAAAAGGATGAACCTAGGCCAACTAAAATTTGAGCTCGTGCATACCCCTTGGTTAGGTTCAGGGGGTCAAAAATCATTCCATAGGATTCCATCAACCTCTTTACATCATTTGGGGAGGTGCTATAAAGAAAGACATTAATGATAAACTATCTAGTGGTCGATGCTCTATTTATTTATAATGTTATAATTAGTCAACCAGCTCTTAATGATTTTTAGGCCATTGTGTCGACCTATCACATAAAGATCAAATTCCTAACCCCAAACAGCACAGGCAAGTTGCTGTGTAACATCAAGAAAGCCTGGCGATGTTACAATATTTTGGTTGAGTCAAGTGAGTAGAAGACTCAACTATAATTGAAGACCTCGAGGGACGCCCATATAGCAAAACCAAAGGAGAGCCAAGCCAACAAGAAAAAAAAGTTCGAAGATACTCGAGCGAAGCCCATTAAGGAGTTTAAAATAGTTGAGCTAGAGTTAGGAAACCTCGGCAAGACTATCAGGATTGAAACAGATATAGGTCCTCACTTTGAGTATCTTATGGTTAATTTCCTGCAGAGAAATATCGACATCTTTGCCTGAAAGGCATCCAACATCCAAGGAATCGACCCCAGTGTGATAGTGCACCACCTCAATGTCAACGCTTCATACAAGCTTGTTAAGTAGAAGATGAGAACTTGCAATGCCAAGAAGACCCAGATCATCGAAGAGAAAGTCAGGAAACTCTTAGAAGCAAATTATATTATAAAAATTCAATATCCTTCTTGGCTTTGTAATGCTATACTTGTCCCCAAGAATGAAGGACAATGACACATGTGTAATGACTTCATCGACTTGAATAAAGCTTTCCCTAAGCATCCTTACCCTCTGCCTTGAATAAATTTACTAGTAGATTCCACGACTGGTTGTGGATTTTTGAGTATGATGAGTGCATTTCAAGGGTATCATCATATATTCATAGCCCCTGAAGACATGAATAAAACATTTTTGATAGTTCTAAATGGAGTTTATTGTTTTCTGGTCATGCCATTTGGACTCAAAAATACTGGAGCAACCTAACAAAAACTGGTCAACTTTATGTTCAAGAATGAGATTAGCAAGTTTATGTCAATGTTATGATTGTAAAAACAAAGAAGGTTAATGATTATTTACTCAACTTTAATCATACTTTTACCATACTGAGAGCATTTGGTCTGAAGCTAAATCTAAACAAGTGTATGTTCGAGGTTCGAAGAGGCAAATTATTGGGTTATATAGTCATTTAATGAGGTATTGAGGCCAATTCATAAAAAATTCAGGTCGTATTAGACATTGTTCCCCTTCGAACAATCAAAGATGTATAGTGATTGGTTAGGAGGATTATCAACCTTAGGAGATTTATCGCTTAATTGGCCGACAAGAGCTTACCTTTCTTCAAGATTCTCAAAAATACCAAGAAATTAGGTTTTTAGTGGAATAAACAATGAGATCAGGCTCTGGTCAAATTAAAATAGTATTTATCATCACCCCCCATACTTGCAAAACTTGAACTCGGAGAGGTACTTCACATATACTTGGCTGTCTCAGAAGCATCGATCAACTCGGTCTTAGTCTCAACCAGAGATGAAAGTCATCGATTAGTTTACTATCATAGTAAGTCGCTCCAATGATTAGAGTATAACTACTTGGAGATTGAGAAGTTTGCCCTAGCGTTAGTCACCTTGACTCATAAGCTGTGTCCATATTTCTAACCTCATGTCATGATAGTACTGACGAACTAGTTGTTGAAGCAAGTGATCTTGAAGCTAGACACATCTGGGAGGTTAATGAAATAGGCCATTGAGTTGGGAGAATTTGATATTACCTTCCAAACTAGAATAGTCATTAAAGGATAGGTCTCGACGGACTTCATTATTGAGCGGCTTAATCTCCTGAAAAAGAGCAATGAAACTCTTCTTGCTTGGACTTTGCACATTGATGAATCATCCACCAAATTGAGAGGGGGAGCTGGAGTGGTTCTCCGTTCCCCAATAGCATAGGAGTATGATTTTATGATCAAACTCGACTATGCAGTTACTAATAATAAGGCAAAATACGAGGCCCTCCTTGTTGGAATAAGGATGGCACTTAACTGAGGAGTCGACCACTTGGCAGCGATCATAGACTCCCAATTGGTAGTAGAATAGGTCAAGAAAAATTTAAGATCAAGAATTCAACAATAAGTTGGTACCTGGCGAAGGTCAGAAAATTACTGCAATAATTCAAAAAATTCACTATTAGTCAAGTACCTTAATTTGAGAACGAATGTGTAGATGCCTTATCCAAATTTGCTAGCTCAACCAGAGGCACAAGAGAAAGGAAGATAACTTTTTTGGTCACTTATAGGCCATTAATTGGCCATTTTGAGGAGAACTTGGTGAAGAGCATCAAGAAGATAGTTTCTTTATGGCAAGATCTGATAAAACTCTACTGGGTCATGGCACAATCCCCAAAGATAAAAATGAGGCTCGTTGCCTTCAAGGACAAGTTGTCAAGTTTGCACTCAACGAGTATAGCCAACTATATAAAAGGTCGGTTTCCAAACTGCCCCTAAGGTACCTGGATCCCGACCTGGCTTATGAGGCCTTACAGGATATCCATGTAGGCATGTGCAGGAACCATTTAGGGAGAAGATCCCTCGCTCATAAAATCATCAGATATGGATAATTTTAGCCGACCTTATTGAAAGACGTTGTTGATTTTGCTTGAAAATATTTATCATGCCAAGTTCATGCAAACCTCCTACATCAAACCGCCACGCCCATGGTTAATGTTCAAATTTCTTGGCCATTCGACGAGTGGGGGATCAACATTTTAGGCTTATTGCCAAGGTCAATAGGTTAGCAAAAGTTTATAATTGTGGCTATTGAGATTTCACCAAATGCGCTGAGGCTAAAACTGTCGCAAAGATAACTAATATGGCCATAAAAAATTTCATCTGAAAAAACATCATCTATTATTTTGGTCTACCTAAGATCCTCATTTCAAACAATGGGACCTAGTTTCAGAGTAGAAATACCCAGAGTTGGTGCGAGGCCTTGGGAATCATCTAGCATTTTACTTCAGTGGGTAACCCTTAATCGAACGACCAGACAGAGGTGACAAATAAGATAATTCTCAACCACCTAAAAGCCAGAATCTAAGATATTAGATTGAGTTGGGCATATGACCTCCCAAAAGTGTTATGGGCATACAAGATAACCCTTTGCACAGACACAGGTCACAACCTTTATAGCTTGGTTTATGGGTCCGAGGTAGTCATCCCCTCAGAACTCATGTACCATATAGCTCGAGTGATTCACTTCTACTTGCTTAGGAGCACATCAAAAGGAAGCTCGATCGCGAGACTATTAATGAATGAAGTAAGAAGCTTACAATACCATGTAGCATTATAGATCTAAGATGGTAGACAACTATAACAAATAGGTCAAGTTGGAAACTTCGTTCTCAAAAAGGTGAAAGTATCTAAGAATATTGGTAAACTTGACTCGAAATGGGAAAGACCCTGTACAGTTGTGAAGGTATCAAAGCATAATGCTTATCGACTTGCTAATGTTGATGAGGATAAGCTCCCTCGCCTATAGAATGCCATCAACTTGAAGAAATTCTATTTATAAAGCACACTATAATCATCTTCGTATTCTATGATATAAATAAAGTTCTAGCAACATTGTTTTCATTCATTTGGATTGTCATAGCTGCATCTACCTTACACAACTTTAAGTTTCAAGTTGACCCCATAGTCAACCCAAAAGTAGCTTCATGCTGTCAAATGAAGTTTCAAATCAATCCCATAGTCAACTGAAAAGCAGTTTTTAAGTTTCAAGTCGACCCATAAACAGATTCACTTTGCCAAATCAAGTATCAAGTCGACCCCGTAGTCAACCCAAAGTAGCTCCCAGTTGCTAGTTCGAGGCTCCAAACCCCAGCTTCAAGTCAACCCCGTAGTTGACCTAAAAGTAGTTACACGCTGCCAACTTAAGGCTTTTCAGCCAAAACTATGCAATTGACCATGTAGTTAATCAACAAGTTAGCACAACGTTGTAAAGTTGAGAAACTTTGAACTCAACCAAAAGTAATGAAACTCGACCATAAAGTTGAAGAAAATTTTGAAAATAGATTATTGAATGTACTTTGACAAAACCATGTGTATCTCTCAACAGTAACCTAAATCAATGATAAAGTTGTTAGTTTTCTTGTTAATTAAGGTGGTTATCAATCTATCAACCACATAATTGTGACAAAACAGTTGCATTTGATAAGAAAGATGTAAAATGGATTAGATACACATTGAGCACAATCAAAGTAATATTTTATTAAGTGAAATGCTCATTACAATAGAAGGATAGCCTTTATAAAAAAAAAAAAAAAGGAAAAGAGTTGGAATTTCAATTCTGGCTTAACCTAGCACCCTCAGATCGACTGGCTCGGGCACCCTCCTACAAGTCCTAGTCAGGCTGAAAGGCTCTAAAATGCAGAAAAGGTTAAAGGCTCTGAATGCAAGAATTAACCAGATTGGATTCAGTAAAAATAAAAAATGAATGTTTCTACCCCACATATTTATAGATATTTGGACACGAGAACCTAAGCGACAATAATAATTACATAACCATCTCTTGGCGCTTCGTGTACCATAATGTAAGTAACGCATTAAATGCACTAAACCCTGATCAAGTATTTAAAACCATAGTCGACAATTTAAAACCCTGGTCAAATCTACATAATCATTATTCAATTGTCTACTCTCGACTCTTTCCCAGTGATAAGCTCAATTAGGATTGCGAGTGGGGGGGACTCTTGATATGGGATAGCTCAATAGACCAAGTCCAATAAGCTATCAACTCTAGAGAGAATTTTCAAGCCCACTAAACATTTAAAGCCCAACTGCGCTTTCAGACCTAGCTAGGCTGAGTCACTCGACCGCAATTGCTAGGATGAGCAAATAGTTTTTGACCATACTCGATGGGAGGCTTCAAGTCACCTAGTTCATTCATCCATCCCTTTGGTCTACCATATTATTTGGTCGATCACCATCAATCGGAGTGCTCACTCTGGTGTTAAATCATATTCTTGCCACATTTAATGCTCTGACAGACAGCGTGCTTCCATATTAATGATGCGTGCCACCCTAATACCACCTCTGCTACCAACTTTGTTAGGGGGCGCACCTCTAGAGTACTATTCACCCCAAAAAAATAAGAGATGATGCCACCTAAAATATTATCAGAATTGAAAATGATCAATAACTCCCAGGCAAAGACAAGAGCCCTCTACACTTAATAGGGACATCTTAAACATATTATCCATCTAGAGAAGTCTATAAATACCCTATTGCCAGTCCTCCAAGTATGCCATTATACTATACGCTCTTACTTTATTACTTGATTATCTCACTCGATCAGTACTAACTTAAGTGTCAGAGTGTCTTAACTGGGGGCACCTCAACTAGTCTAACATTTGCGATTGATTACAGATCTTAACCCAAAAAGATTATAATTGTTGAATCATTCGACCTCTGTGGTCGAATTAGCCCAAACACTACCTAATTCACTAAAAATGACTTTCAATCTCATCACTTAGATTTTTTTGGGCTTTTTGATATTATTTTTGGAATAAGTAGTCATGGGATGTGTGTTTTAGGGATCAAGAGAGGTATACGTATGAGGTTAAGTTGGATGAGATAAGATAGATTGTGAAGATAAAACTGTCAGTAAAGATATAGATAAAATAGGGCTAAGAGACAAACCTGATTGCAATTGGGATAGATTAGTATTAGTGTTATTGGTGAAGAGCTTGTGTCGATAGCACAATAGGACAACAAAGATGGTGATGATATGGTAGCTTCAACTGAGCAAGATTTGAAGGTAGTGGGTGATGGTATAGGATGAGTTAATGAGATGGAGTCCAAGATTCAATGCTGCTAGACATGGGTTAAGTGGCTTTTAGTTCAAGTGGAGTCTATGGAAAGTGATGTTCAACAAAATCAATATGTCGAGATAGGTAAAGATGAGGCTTGACTGGATCCTAATATTTGTAGGCATTTCAATTTTAAGAGTAACCTAGAAATATACAAGGTGTAGATCGGTATTGAAGTTTGTTCTAATTGTAGGGACGGAACCAAGGATAGCACAAGTAGCTAAAGAAATGAAGTTTATTGTAGTTTAGTAGTTTTCCACAGAGATGATATATGGGGAGTCATTATAAAAAATTTTGGTAAGCATCCGATTTATCAAGTAAGCAGCAGTGGAAAAGGCATGAGACCAGAAGGTAAAGGACAATTGGGCATTATGTAGAAGACTAGGCCTGTCTCTACGATATGGCAATGATGATGCTCAGAGGTGGCATTATGTTCAGGGGTATGAGGTGGAGTAAGAAATTGGGAGATACCATGCTCTTCAAAATAGGATTGAAGATGAAGAAATTCCCCACCATTGTTAGAGTAGAAAGAAATGATAGATCGTTGAAATAATTTTTTGACAACTTTCTTAAATGTGGGAAAAATGATAGAAACTTCAAGCTTTCTTTTAAGAGGAAAAAACCAGATGTATTTGGTATAGTGATTACTAAATATCAAATAATAGTGAAAGCCATCAATTGAAGTTTCTGGAGATGCACCCAAACATCAGAATAAATAAATTCTAAAGGCGTATTGCTTATTAATGAAGACTAATAAAATGGGAATTTATGCATTTTATTGCGTTTACATGAATCACAAAAGAAATTTTTAGTGAAAGAAGAAGAAACATTTAAAAGATTTAGAACATGGCGTAGAAAAAAGGTAGAGGGATGTCCAAGACGGCAATGCCATGATGGAGCAGATACGATAGAGATGGTGTGGAGTTGTGGTGGTGAAGGAACTGATCTTGGCCAAGGATACACACTATCTTTAGTTTTCTTCATTACGAAAGGTGCCCCTATATGAAAGTCCTTCGCAACAAAACAATGAGGTGGGAATTCCACTGAAACATCATTATCATCACACAATTGAAAAACAGAAACTAGATTCTTTTTCATTTTGGGAACATAAAGGACAATAGAGAGAGTAAGTGGCAAGTGGAGGAAGGTAAACTAGTGGAACCCGTATGAGTAATAGCATTTGTTTGACTGTCACCAAGCATAACATCTTCACTCCTATCATAATCTGAGTGAAGCGATAAATTTTGAAAATCTTAAGTTAAATGATGCGAAGCTCCAGAATCAATAAGCTATTTGCTTCTCAATTGAGGGCTTGAGATGTAAAATTAACACGTAGTGAGGAGGCTGGCTGATTATTTGTGGGGTTGTTGTTGGTGTGATTCCTAGGGACAAGAAAGTGGATAGCTTGTAGTTTTTTGCATGCTTTACATGATGGCCCACTTTGTCATAGAATTGACAAGTAACTCGGGGTCGATTCGATTGAAAGACCAAGTTGTTGCCAGAAGAACCCTTCGAAGATAATCGGCATTGAGCAAAGTCAGTGTGACCACATGGGGAATGAAAATTAGAGAAATTTTGGTTATTGTTCTTGTTGGTGAGAGTTGTTGGTTTGGCTACAAAGTTTGTTATGATTAGATTAGTGACTGCCGCTGCAGATCGAGTGAGATGGTGTTCAACATCAAGAAGTTTTTCGTGGAGTTCATTGAATGAGACTGAGGTTTCTTGAGCATGCAAGGTAGCAGCAATATTGTCATATTTGAGGGGATGACCATGTAGGACATGGAGAAAATCTTATCAGTAGAGAATTGTACGCCAGTAGCTCCTAGAGTGGAGCAAATCTACTTTATGTTCCGTATATAGGCAATGATAGTGAGAGTTCTTTTTTGTGTATTGTACAAGAACTCTCGAAGACTCATTATTCTAGCATGAGAAGGTTTGGCATAAGTGTTAGCCAATATTTTCCACAAATAAAAGGAGGTTTTAGCATTAGTAATGAAATAAACAATGTCGGGAGACAGAGAAGCAACTATGGTGCTTCAAAAGAGATGATCTTGTCTAATATAGAAGGGTGTGGTAGCAAGTGGTGGTGGGTGCTCAATATATTTAATGAAATCATAGGCTATAAGAATTGTTTCCCATGTATAAAACCGTGAAGGGTAATTATCAGTAGAAAGTTTAATGGGTGCTTGGTTTGTGGTGTTAATGAAGACAAGTTGTTCTTCATTATAGGTAGTGGTTTGAGGGGCAGGAGATGAGATAATGGTTGTTTGGTCGGATGAAGTTGCTGAAAGATGTGTTTCGTGGGTAGGAGATGACACGGATTGTTGCTGCTTTGGAAAAAAAAAATCCCAAGATTTATGTTGTTAGGCTAATTGTGCTCCAGATACCATGCAGAAGAATGAGAGTGAGAGAAAACCACACTTTATTAACAGGGCAATGGTTATTATATATATATATATATATATATATACACAATTTGAATGTGCAGAAATAGGAAAGAAGATCAAATAATGAAAATGAAATAATCAAGACAAAGGAAACTAAATCATATCAGCAATAATTACAATCAAGTTTGATTTGCTTCCTTAACTATTAATAAAATTTAAAATTGAGAATTAGATAAACTTTCCTGTGAGATGGTTGGAGGAAAGATCTATGTTGTGCATTTCCATAGATTCCACTAGCAATTGTACATTCAGAACTTTCCAATTATGCTCTGAATGTTTCTGCCAAATCTTTGCTCAATCATCTGTGAACTTAATTCATTTCAATATGAACCCAAGTTGGATCCCTTCTTTTCAACCTCAATTCATCAGCTTTCAATCTTATTAGACCAATAATTTATTTAATACTTTCTTAGTTCTGCATATCAATTCGCAATACATTTATGAATTGGTACTATATGATATTCGAATTGATACTTTCAAACGCATAAATTGCAAATTAAATTATTGAAATGAAATTACCATGCCTATTGGTCTTAATCTAATAAGAGTTTCTCTTAGTTTTAGACTTCGAGACATATAGAGTTGAAACTTTATTTCTTTTTCACTAAAATTGACCCAAGTATTAAACAATTTTCCTTTAAAAGCCAACATTTATTTTGATATGTCAACTATTTCTCTACAAAATATCTCCTCATTAGCAAATAATTAATATAATTGTCACGATAACCAAGTACCATTTTAAAAATTACATGATTTTGACATTGGCATACCATTTTCATGGACAATTCTAAATTTTAAGTTCACATAACTCTTAATCTTTTTAGAATTTAAATTTAGAGTACCAATTAAATTAATCAAGCATATCACATACTGAAAGCCTACCATCCACAAACTAATATTTTTAGCAAAATGACATACCACATACCATAAAGTACCAATCTGTTAACTATGGTCGGTTCAATATTTTCAGTATTAGAATTGATCAATATTTTGCAAAACACAAACATAGTCAACTAAGAGGATGCTTGTGTGAGCTTATAAGCCTTTCAAAACATCTTATAAGATGTTTCAAAATTTATAGATTAAGACATGGTGATTCTGATCTATATCTTAAAATTATACAAATGATTAGAGTCATTGAAATTTTCCTATATAAAACCCTTAGATGCTTAAGCACTGGGAGACAAAAATACTAAGAAAGTCTAATTGTAGTAATTGTGGTTCTTTACTTTACTCATAGATGTGGAATTATATTAATATTTACAAGTGACTCCGACTTGATAAGTCATGTTAGGCTAGCATAATTAAATTTGGATGATTTGAATCTAAAAATTCAATGGACGAAACAACTCGAATTATGGATCAATTTGAAATGATCCTAACTGATTCATAACGAGAATACATAAATACTATAGGTATTGGGCAAACATCACAATCTCTAGGGACATTTCTATATTCCCATATTATTTTCCATTTAAAGTACTCTAATTCAAGAAATTAACAATAAAAATAGTACGGAATCTCAACAGTTATTTTGAGAATAAAAGAAGCAAAATATCTAAACTTTGTATGCCCCCAACTTTAACTTAAAATGTAATGTCCATCTTCAAGCTAAGACACTTAAATGACAAAAGGATACAAAATTTTCAACTTAGCATTATCTTCGTTGCATGCATTACGATGACTCATGAGTTAGTTATCAATTTATCATTATGCTCGCACTAAGATTGAATTCTATTGGCCACTTCGCCCTAATTCACTTCCATACCTTTCTAACTAAAACCCCTTTATTTTATCCACTAAAACCACAAATGCAATGCAACGTGGATGCATGGGATTGGTCAACCTCTTGCTAGTGACAACGATGAATAATCAAGTCCCCAAAGTCACCACATTGAGTAATCCCCAAGAACAATAAAAGGAAAACGGATTGTCTAATCATGCATTTGATCAAGGCGATTTTCAATTTAGGCCCCTTTTCATTTTTGAATTTGCCAAAGGGGACAAAAATGTTTCACTTTGTCACCTTTTTTTCTATTTTCTCTTTTAAACTGTATGATTCTTCAACTTTCTTTTTCACCTTTGCTTCTCCTCAACGTTGGGTAGCCAAATTATTATTAATTATTATCAACATCTAATTGACGAGGAAAAAAAGTTTAGGGTAGTATTGAATTGACGTTTGTGCCCCCCTAGATTTGCATGAATTACTTTTACACCTCATTCATTTTGAGACTTGTGTCATGCTCCCTTGACTTTTTTATTGTATTGTCAAATACTTTGAATAAGTATCATAGACGCACTATCAAATAAATTTTTGTTTTTTGTACTATAAGGTTTCATAAAAAGACTTTTTTTTTCTTAATACTTTAAATATATGTTTAAATTTACTTGATCAATTCAAATAATGCCTTACACTACAAGTTTATTTTATTCAAATGATATCTATGCTATTTACACGATGTAGGTTTCGTCAAATTAATAGATAATTAGGATTTTATGTAGAGTAATGTAGATATTGAAATATTATTAATATTATCAAAACATATTAAGAGTTAACTTTAATTTTATCATTGTTACCTACGTTTATTTGACTTGGCAGATTAAATTATTGAATTTATTTTTTTTTTTAATTTTAAATTTACTAATTCTTCAAACATATAAAATGATCATAGTTAATAAAAGGCAAGCATGCTTTACCCCCTTGAAATTTTAAAACTAACTACAAATGTATAAAATTTTAATTGATGTCCAAAAAATACCATGTACTACGAAGAGAATTATTTTACCCCAGATAAAAGCCACATTCTTCACTATAAAAAACTACCCCTCACCGTCAAAAAATGAGGTTAAGTTAAAAGAAAAGCATTTCATTCTTTACGACTGCGTGTTTATGCGCGTAGAGAGCATTTGTTCATCCAGCACACTTGTCCATAGCCACGCCCAGTTGTCTCCAAGAGAGAGAGAGAGAGAGAGAGAGATCCATCTCTCTCCCACTGCATGCACCTAAACTTACGATTTCTAGTGAGAGAAACCTGAGATTTTGTGAGAGAGAGAAGTCTGCGGAACCGATGCTGTGGTGGAAATGGGGAAGGCAGATAATCAGCAACTGCCAGTTGTGCAGCAGTCTCGTGGCAGTAGTGCTTCTGGAACCTTCCTCTGCCGGAGATGTTCGATGCGTGTTTACAGACTCTTCAGCGTTAAATGTGTAGTCGTCTTGATGCTCACTGTCGCCGCTTTTCTTTCTGCGCTTTTCTGGGTTCTTCCTAGTCGATACAGGCAAGCTGGGTTTGATGCTAAAGAGTCCGTCAAGCTCAGTGGTAAGTTATTGTTTGTATTTTTGTTTTTTATCGTTTTGGTTTTTAAGTCTCCATTTTCATTTTTTCTGATTGCTTTGAGTTTGGATGGGGACTGTATTGGAGTTGCTGCGGAATTAGGAATTAGGGTTTTTTTTTCATGTGATTTATTAAGTTTTTTGTGTTTGCTAGAATTAGTATCTTTCTGGTGAGTTGGGATACCACTGAAAACCCAGGTTGTTTATTAATTTTATTTTTATTGTTATATTTGTAATTTTTTCGGTTCACGTGGTGTCTTAATTTACCTTGATTTCCCCATAGTTTAGAGCGGGGCAGTAATTCTCTTGAACTTTTAGAATTCAATTCGAATTTCTTTGGTATTGACACGAGTTTATGAGGCCTTCTACTTTGGCGTTTGAATTTGAGAGTTAATTTTTACACAGGATTACGAACTTGAAATGCCTTGGATAACCTAGCTATATGTGGGACAAAAAATTTTCTGGGTTTTATATTGGAATAAGTTGAAGTATCAAGGTTGCTTGTGAACCCAAAGGATAATTTGTCCTTTGGTAGGTAATATCTAGCTGAGCAACCTTATGACTGTTCACAATTTTATCTAGTGCAGAATTCTTGCTAGAGTTTGTAATCTTTGTTTGCAGTCATTCTTCCATCTTTTAATAGTTTATTCCTCTGTTAAAAAAAATTATGGGAAACCATTGGCTTCCTTGTATTGAACAGTGACCAATACCAGAAATAGCACTGAATGTTTAAACTACTCTTGATGAAGTTTGAAGAAATCGGTAGAATAGTACATGAATTGTATGGTGGATGTTGTCTATGCTCCTACTAACTTTATACAGTCGTGAATGGACTGTATAAGTTTGATTGAGGTCTTATATTTGATCCCCAGATTCACTGAAATTAGATATTTGGCAAACAGGATTGCTCTGCATACATTTTTCTACATGAATATGCTGATCTGCAGTTCTCGAAACTGTGTGCTACTACCCCCCGTAAGATCTAATGTTCCTGTTGAGACTTTGGGTAACAAATTGAGGAGTTACTTCTGCTTGTTCTTTCTGAGATGATACACATGTTTCGTGGATTGTGAATGTCTAATTATGTATCCAAGCCAATCAGAACATAAGCGAGAGGTTTTTATTTATTTCCTTGACGCGACGTAGTTTTTCATGAATTTATTTATTTATTTTTTGCCTGAGTAATACTGGGAATAATCTTAATTTAGACAATTTCTAAACTGGTCCTCACAATTACTGAACAGAACTTGGGAACAGTTACTTGACAATTTCTGGTGCCCTGATTAATGCATGGCTGTTTGGCAATTTCATCTGTTTTCTTCGTTGCATTTCTTGTTTTTGTTGTGACGAAAGTGGTTCATTTTGAATTCAAGTTGGCTCCCCTACTCATGAATGAATTAAGCAAATAGCACCTGTAAATCTAGATGATATAGCTTATTACAAATTCATTTTTTTTCCAGGTTTCTTTAATTAGTGTTATATGGACAAGCTAGTCAATGAAGTGATTGTAACCTCATTTTTAAGTCATTTCTTTTCCATTGATACTTGGATGAGCTTTTGTTAAGATACGCAGAATTTTGGAAAAAATTGATTGATTGGACATGTATGAAAGAGTTGAATTTTTTGAAGCTGAAATCAGCTACTCCTAAGAGCACAGTTCTCAACTATACGATACCACTGGAAATTCTGATTGTTCTCTAGTTTTATGTATTTATTTTTTTATGCTGAAATGATTGCATCATTTGTATTTGGTATTTTCTTCAATCTTTAAGAGGATTTATGTCTCGAAAGCTTACAGAAAGGAAAAAGTAAACATAAAAATAAAATAATGATATGTAGCTTTGAGTTGTTTCTTGATATGTTTGTTTAAAATCTTGATTCCCTTTCTGAATCATAATCTGGTTCTTATTTCAGCCACAGTTCAGTCATATTTCAAGCTTCAGAAACCAGTTTCTAAGCTTCAACCATACATCACCAGACTAGAATATGACATCAATGAGGAGATAGGTGGCCCTTCCTTGCAGGTCTGTTTCAAGTTTACACTCTATATGGTACTAGCATTTTCTGTCATCAACTGAGGAAAGAGGAATGATTTAACTATCACGGATTTTTCACAGGTTGCTGTTCTGTCCATGCACCAGGCAAGCTTATCTAACTGGACAGATGTGGTATTTGGCTTCCTTCCTGATCCAATCAATAGTACAATGAATCCAGTGGCCTTGAGTTTGTTGAGACCATCCTTAATAGAGATATTCCTTCAACAGTTCAATTTGACATTAACCTCCACAATTTTTGGAGAGCCCTCTTCATTTGAGATTTTAAAATTTCCTGGTGGGTTTACCGTAATACCAGAGCAAGCTGCTTTGATATCTCAGCCCCTTCTCAATTTCACTCTAAACAGTTCAATTTATGACATAAAGGAAAATCTTCCAGAGTTGAAAGAACAACTAAAATTGGGATTGCATCTGATGCCCGATGAGGTAGGTTAATTTCTATCTTCGGTAGTGTTAGGTAGTGCCAGAGGCTGACATTTTAGGAAATGTTTCTCTTATCTGGAATTGTCTAAATTATTAGATAAGTTTATTACGTTATGTTGCATTAGGTCATAATAACTTCAACCTTGGTGCATCTGCTATTGCAACCTGTTCTACTTCATATTTACTTACAGTTGTTACGTTACAGCACCTCAACCGAGCTCATGCAATTTGAATTAATTTGTGTTTCGCTAAGCCTTTTCCAAATAATAAGTATGATCAGTTACAGCATGTCTAATTGGACATATTGACTGGAGGATTCTTTATGAGGCTACTCTTTGATAACTTTTCCAAATTTGGAATTCCTAATTGCATGTCAAATGTAACTCCTTTCATTGATATTGTTTTGTTCCTTAACCCTTTTCAACTTTACATTTGGAACTTTTGCTGTCACCTAGTTGAGTCTCATTTAGATTTATTCATTTACATCCCACCAAATAAGTTCTTTTGATTTTTTTTTTTTTGGTCTTCTTTTCTCTGTCTTGATACAGGTGGTGTACATACAGGCAACAAACAATCAAGGCTCAACAAAAGATCCTCCAGTTACAGTTGAAGCTTCAGTTGCATCTAATCTAGGAAAAATACTGCCAGAGAGATTGAGAGAGCTGGCTCAGATAATTACTAGGTCTCCTCCTACAGAAAATCTTGGACTTGATCACTCTGTTTTTGGGAAAGTTAAAGAAATTAGCTTGTCATCATTTTTGAAGCATTCCCTTCATGCACCACCACCAACACCAGCACCTGCTCCATCTCCAGAGCAAACTTATGATACTGGAACATCTATGGCGCCATCTCATCCTCCTGCCTTTTTGCCCAACACTCATCATTCGCTGCCACCTTGTTCTAACTGTTATGCCTCTGTACCATCTGGGGCAAGCCAACCTTCTGCACCCAGTCCGCAGAATGTCCCTTACTATTATTTATCTCCAATTTCTGAATCTCCTGTGCCCTCAGTAGGCAGTCCGCCTTGTGGTTCTACTGATCCACCAAGTCCATCTCCAACTTCTCATCCTGACCAAATGTCTCCTAATTTATCACCACATTCCTCCAGTGGATCACCTTTAGCAGTTCCAGCACCTCAGACATCACCTGGTCGTTCTCCATTTCCTGGTGCTGCATATGGTTCTCCAGGTCCAGACGAAAGGAGTGGGAAAGGTTTGGCAGCTCCACTACACGTTTCGTCATCTTTTGCATCTGTCCATTCATGTAAGTCAATACCTCTCAGCCTAGATGTTGTAAAGTCGATATAGATTATTCGCTTGTTCGCTCCTTTTTCTTTTTATTAATAATATAGCTCCTTTTGCTTTTTATTAATAATATTTCTGTAGATTGGTTGATTAATGACATTGACATAACACTTACTTCTGGGTTGCCCGACATCTATAGAATTCCATCCCAATGAGTGATGGGATTGCTAACCATTGCTAGCAAAATTATGCTCGATGCATGAGGATAGTGTCTTGAGGACAAAAAGTAATTTATTTTTAGTTCTTGCTGAACATGTAAGGCCTTTTGCTGTCTGATATATTTTCTTAGAAGAAAGCTTTTAATTGATGGAAGATGATTTAGCATGTCATGTTGCTGTTTGAAAAAGAGAGGAAAAATCACATGGTTGGAAATAATGGGTTGGAAGATGGGAATTGCAGTTTGTGATTAAAACTACAAATTGGATGGAATAAAAAATATAAGGATGCTGCAAGGAATAGGACTAGGACTTGATGCAGCTAAATGTGTTGACGAAGCATGTGCCTCCTTGATTTGCTGGACGGAATTTGAAAAAACTGTCAAATTCTCTCACTTTCTAATAATAACATAGACCATATGAATTAGCTAGTGATACTATAATTCTTCCCTATAGTAAAAGTTCTATTCTGTTTTATTATTGGCCACAATTTTGCAAACACTGGTCACGCAATCATTATGATAAGTACTTCCCACTCTGGAAGAGTGTTGTGGCATATGGTACATAAAAAAAAAGTTCTGGCCCTTCTGAGCATGCAGATGGCGTAATGTTAACACTTCAATGCCCCCACCCATTCCAAAAAGGTGTTTCTTTGGTAAACTATGCTTCTATACAGTTTCCAATCCTTCTTGATGCATCTTTTTACTCGTACCCTATTCTATTGCTTCTCCATTGCCTTACTGGGATTTTGTCTTGATTGGTGGCCTCTTGTTTGTGGAGATAAATGCGACTTTCTTTTTTGTGTACTGAATCATTCCAAATATTGCAATCTGTTATATTATTGCCTTCATTTAACAAATCTGATTTAGAATATTCCTATTGCATTTGATTTGCAGACTAACAGATTCCATATATTTGCAGCTTTTGTAGCAGGCGCTCAGAGGATTCGATGGTTCTACTTATATGGTCTCCTTACATTTCTTCTCCTACTCTGGATATCCTAGATGACATCTGCATGCTGCCTGAAGTAGTTCTGTGGACGTGTTTTATATATATATATGCTTACAGCTTTGCTGGTGGAGTTTGTTGGTTGATAAACTTAGAAGTCCACAAGGAGCAGGAGACCTGGAGGTCAAAGCCAAAAGGATGGCGGGCCTAGCTTACTTGACAATGTTACAGGATCATGTGGGATGTTATTTTCCTAAGGGAATGGCTTCCCAACATAACATGCCATCTAAATAGTGAATAGCTTGCTTCCCTTGCAGGTTTCCGAAAGAACAAACTGTAAAATGCACGGGTTTTTTCTGAACATCTGCAAGGAAGGAGAAGCAGAATGTGATGCCACTACTGATGTAAACAAAACAAGAGTAGAAATTTATATATTCAGTTAAGAAATGAATTATCTTCTAACATGTACTCTTGGCCTATTTTCTAGGCAGATGAAACTAGAAATATGTCAAATCTCTATAACCAGGCAACTCAGATTTAACAAATGTACACGGTTGAAGATTGCTTGCTTTACTTAGGATGCCTCTTGATGAGAGAAAAAATTGGTGCTTTGTCTGTAAGAATTTTTCTGCCCTCACGGGAAGTAGATTCAACCTCCCATGCAGGGCCAAGAAGCCAAGAGACAGCAGCTCCACCTATCAACCCTCCAACCTGAAATTTTTGACACACAAGGACTATCAAATGGGATTCAATTAGAGAGCAGACAAACATAAATCACTTGCACCATGATAAAACACCATAGCTCGGCTGGTAGGAACAGTTGCCCTTTGTCAAGTCTAAATAAAGTTATATCATACATTTGGTTTCATCAAACTAAAAATTTTGCTTTTAAGAATAATAACAATGTTGCTCTTCGTAAAAGTTGAACTTGGATCTCAGGATAATTCCAGCTATGTCCCAGTCATCTTTAGTGTAGTATCTATATGTCATCATGAGAAACAGGAAAAACAAAATGCCTCCTTGATGATCAAGATTAATCATGATTGACGGAAACATGAAAACCAGATGAAGAACATACTAATATAAAAGCCATTCTCAGCCATGATTCCCAGATGCAAAAGATGACATCTCATAGGTCAAGTTAAAAACCACCTAGCTATTATGTTTGTTTTTCTGCAATACTAACTAATAAGTGGCTCTTCTTGGAAACACCTTATGTATAAATGCAGATATGTCTATGAGTTAGCGATCAACTTACATGGCCCCAGTTATCGATGCCTCGAGATAGCAACCCAATAGCCTGCAGGGGAGATGCTCAATTTCATTAGGCAAACTTCAGTTAAGTTTCGGAAAAGCAGATGATAAAAGTCTGGCATAGCTTCTGTACTCAACAAACCCAATAATGCAATGTGAGAAGATTCAAGATATTGCCTCCATCCATACAGAAGAAGTGATGAAAGGCCTAATGCAGGCTTAAGAGTGTAATGTATGGCTTTTAGTTTTTGAGCCCTGAAAAGGTGAGCCGTACCATGTTTAAGACAATCACTTGAGCAATATGCTTCAGATCGCCTTCAGTGCCCTTGACGATGCCTCTGTGCCTCACGACAAACATAGCAAATGATCCAACCTGATCATGCCACCATTTAAACAGTTTAAGATGCACTGAAACTAGAGATGCAACGATGCAAAGGAAGTTAATTTCTTCATCCTGGAATTTTGCATTGTCTTAAAATCAGCTATAGCAACAGAATGAAGTTTCAAATTAGTTGGCTTGCTAAACAAGCAAATTGCATCTGAAGGAAAATAAAGTTGAGTTTTACGTTAGAATGTCAAGAAATGCTTGTGTTTTTAAAGGTCAGCAGATTACCAATCCAAAAATAGCTCCAGATGCACCAACTGCTGGTGCATTGCAGAACCAATAACTCATTGCTGAACCTGATGCACGCCAAAGGACTTCATAAAAAACGAATGGAATTTTGAGATAAAATTGGAATTCTAATGCAGAGAGTTGCCAGTTGTTACTTGCAATTGCAGAGCTGATGTATATTGTTAGATATCTTCTAGGACCACATACATTCTCAACAGCAGGACCAACTGAGTTCAAAGAATAGCAGTTGACCTGAAAAAGCATAAATCTTCTCAATGAAAATGTCAAATGTTGATAAAAAAAACCACGCTTTTTATTAGTAATATTCAAATCAAACCAGCAGATGCCCAATATTTGCATGCAGAAAGGAAGATGTAGCTAGCCTCCACAACTGCCCTTCACTAATGAGACTATTAATCTGCAAAGATAAGGAGGGAAATAAGGTTAACACTGAAAATCACGACATGAAAGTGATAATCCAGTGCTTGGATGAGAACTTAAAAGTCAGACCTTGGCTCCCCAAAATAAGAGCTTGCCATCAGAGACGGATTGTGCTATATACACTCTGCATATAAATTCCGAAACAGGAGTGACTTTTAGCTCTTCATCTGTACTCTCTTTTGAGTGCTTAATTATCTTTTTCTTACCTTCTTTTAGTTGGGGCGGTGGGGGCAGATTAGCAGTAGTAGCCTTCTATAATGATCTAACAGAAAAAAAAGATTCTTAACACAGGTATGAGGTATTGATACTCACAAGACATTAGCAGCAAGGAGGACATTTGTCCATTGCCTTCCATCAAATAAGTCTCTTCTAGATGTCCTTGACTGTGGCTTCCCAAAATCTTTAGAACCACCTCTACTTTCATCTCCATTGAAGAAACTCAAGCTCATCAAGGTAGCAGACAATGCATTGAATGACCATTGGAAACAATTAAAACCTGCCAATTGAAGGGCCTTTTCATGACATATATCCTTCAAATGAGGCACATCACCAAGATGAGAGATACTCTGTACAAAAAGCATAACTCAGTGAAGATTCTTGGATATTAACAACACGATGAACAAACCTTGAAGGAATGATGATATTCACATGATGCAAATGCCTCCCTGATTTGTATAATAATTTTTTAGAAGCTGTTCCGAGTGTAAGATTGACAAATGCCATGTAACCTCCCATGCCTAAATCACAAGATTTTAGACTAGATTATATCAATTCTAAAGCTGTATTATGGCTGATTAATTCGAGTTCTTCACACATATCAAATCATTTAACAGATTTCATTGCATGATTTGTTGAACCACAACTTTATGGAGACATTTTATGCTATAACCAGTTTTCCGGATCAAATGATGCATTCCTTCCACAATGTAAAACCAATATCTCTTATAGCACCAACAATGAGCATATGAGGGTTGTGGATTAGTTCAGAAAAGAAAAGAAACACAAGAAAACAACATTTGTTGCAATTAAAACAAATATCTCAAACAGAACAAGATTAAATTTTCAGTTATTTTCTAATAAACATGATCCGCCATAGTCTTTTCCAATTCATTCATTTATGTGACAGACTAGAGACTGATTTTTACTAGGTTGCTTCGTGTCTATGATAGTCAAACAGTGGGAAAGCTGCAGTAATCTTCTGCAAAAGCCTCTCCTTGCACTATCCACCAATTTTCTAGAGTTTCTCACATCTTTAAATCATGAAATTCTGGCAAATGCATCCTAATCCCTAAACTTAATATCATTTTCCAATTCAACAAAAATTACAAAAAAATAAAAAGAAAAAATCATAATAATAAATAAATAAAATATATGCAGCTTATATCAAAGCAAGTAAAAGCTACTTCATAACATCAAATTACGCCTAGCTGTAGCAGCTTTATTCACGTCTGCTGGGGTAATTGAGCAAATGAGAAATAGGGATTCTTACTGTATGTTGATAGTGTTTTTCCTTTTTACCTTGAGGGAGGAGCGGAGGAGGAAGCCCAGATGAAGGCGGCGGTGGAGGACGTCGTGAAGGCGGAAAGCGACGGCGGCGGTGGATATGAGGTGGTTGGTGGGTGTAGGCCCAACTCTAAATATGGGAACGGAGTACTTGGGATTGAATGACATTGGTGATCGCACCATTCCCTTTTGCTATGCAAATTAGATACTCCGAAGAAAGTGAAAAGATAGGACAGAATTTTTACTATGATCTTGAACTGATATGTTATCCTCATTTAAACACCAACTACCATACTTGGAAATGCTAAAGTATGAATAAATGCAGAAAATTGAATTCTTTTAAAAAATAAAACATAAACTGAATAAATTTTTTGAAATAATATGATAAATTGAAAACATATATATATATGTTACATTAAAATCAGTACCTTTTTATCTCCAATGGTCTTATGTTTCACATTTTAACTTGATTTTCGATAATTCAAAAATATTTTGTTGAAATTTTCAAAATTGAAAAATTATCAATAGTGATGCTGATAATTTAAAACTGGAAAGGAAAGCAACTGGGTTCAAAATGGACTGATTTTATTTTATTTAAGCTCAAAAAGTATAAGAATTAGATTTACAATATATCTAAAATTTATTTTTAGGTATTTTTTTCATTTGAAATTTGAAAAGGCAAAGTATGCCCAGACTTGTTTCTTGAACCCACACCAATAAGATGAAACGTTAGGTAGATCGTATAAGCAAATAGTTATCACTGTACACATAAATTGAAGTCTAATCCTGTTTACATAGTTTTCAGACAAGGTTATGCGGTTTCGAGACAAGATTATAGTATCATAATTTTATCTTGCGTCATCCATTCCAAATCCATATTTCATCCGCTAATTCCAAACCAATTTACTTGGGGAAGCTGCAATTCTGCCATTTGCTCCAATCTGTGGTGCTTCAAGGCCTAGCTCCATTCATTGCGGACGGCTTCAAATTATTCTATTTTAAACCCTTCGCAGAATATAATGTCAGTTGTTAAATTTCACATCAATCCACAAGTTCGGAGCTGTTGACAAAATCTTCTTGAGCAGCATAATGGGCATGTTATATGTGTGCTTCTGTGTGTGTAAAATAGCAGAGCATTAATGTTAATGGATGTCTGGATATATGAAAATGCACATACCTGCTGTCTGCTAAAATTCCCTCTTTCTTTCTTGTTAGTCTCATCAACTAATATTAGTCTTGATATAATTTTACCTTAAAATGGAGTGTTAGTTGGAAGAGACAGACCTGAGACTAAGGAATGCCCCAAGAGCGCCACCACGGGCTACCTGTCTAGACAACACATATAGCCATTGTTGAGTAGGAGTTGACGTATCGAGCTTTTGCTTTTTCAAAAGTAAAATCTATGTGAAAATTGATAGGGTTTGAGAATAGTAGTTAAAAGTATCAAAAAGTTGCGAAAATTAAGTGATAATTGCTTTTAACTCGTGTTAATTTTGAAAAATTAAAATAAAAGCACCCATTTCAAACAGCTCTAAAAATTAAAATTTAGCTATACCATTTGCTTTAAGTTGTTGCAAATACATGTAAGATTTGTTTTAAGGATTATGTAGAAATATTTACCTCCACGAGAAATATTAACTCTATCATCAAGAAAATCCAGACAAAGCTGTGCCCAATTTAGGACCAAACCGAAGGGCCTCAATGAGAAGAGATGCGTCCAGCTCCAGTTTTGTTCAGAATCCCTGTTTCTTTCTTGTTCTCCATATGGAAAATCTTCAGCAATATAGTCATCTCGAGAGCTGTCATCGTTGTTTGATAATCCTTGTACCTCCTGCCGACAGACTGGGCAGGTATTATGGATGTGCAGCCAGGGGACAATGCAATCAGAATGATAGAAATGTTTGCAAGGAAGCTCCCTGACTTGAGTTTCGGCCTGGAATTCATCCTTGCAAACTGGGCAACAAGAATCATTCTTCAAATGTTCACCACTCAGCTCCACCACCGGCAAGGCGTCAATCGCTGATTCAGGAGCTGGCGGAGGTCCAGGCCCGTCGTTTTGAGTCAATTCCTGGATCAACTCTTCCAATCCCTGATCAGGAGAAAAGTCGTTCCCCATGGAATTAATATTCCCTGGTGGCGGAGGTAATATGTTTTCTGATGGGGAAACAGGCCTGGAGGGCTGATCAAGGCCGATGAACTGAAGTAACACCCAGGCCTGGCGCCGGCTCCCACCTGGGTTACTTTCATTCGGGCCACGATTCTGCTGCCCGGTGGAAGGATCCAACACCTGTGCCAAGGAATCCAGTACACGGGCGCCTGCAGACGGTTCCAGGCGCGAATCCAGGATAGGTCTGGCCCTGGAAACGTCGAGCTCGTGCCTGATTTGTCCTAAACAACGCGGGCATAGGATTTCGGCGGGGTTGGCCGTGGTGGTTCTGATGGAACGTTGGCAGCGGCGGCACCAGTAGTAATGGTATGTTCTTGTCCTGGGAACTCCGTTGATGATAATGGGGGGACGTCGAATCATAGGCATGCTTCTTTTGGCTATAAGTATGAATGTTCTTTTTTGGGGTGAGTAGAAGTGGGGAGGAAGAAATGTGGAAGGAGGGTTTTATATGGATGATCTATAGCTTGTAATGAGAAGAGAGAAAGGGATGGCTTGCATGGGAGTTGCTTCAGATTTAAGGGCTGTTTTGTTTTGATTGTTTACATCCTTTGTTTTGCCTTCTCTTGTCAATCTCCTGTAGTAAAAGAAAGGGATGATTGGGTGGAAAGCTTGATATAAATATATATATATATATATATATATATATATAATGAATGGAAATATATAGTGAACGAAATTATTTTCCCTGTCAAAAAAAAAAAGAATGAAATTATTTTAAGTAACTAAAAGAATTTAAGAATTTGAAATTGGGTCAAAATTGTAGAAAATTATGAACAAAAGGTATTCTTCCTATATATAATAGTATAAATTTATGTGTGTAGACAAGTTTAAATAATGTATTAAAAGATTAATAGAAAATTATATTCTAAAGACCTGTTTGGTTTCTTTGTCATTTTAATTTCGTCATTTTAGTATTTAAAATTTTTAAGAATCTATTTGTTTTACTCATTTTCCAAACACATGATTGAGCTTATAGTAAGAGTGCAAACCAATCGAATTTAAATGTAACTTTACTATTTCTTATTTTGTTAATATATATTATATTAGCAGTATATATATGTGTGTGTAAATTTATGATGTAATTTTGGTGAGTTTATTTATAATATTCGAAATGGATAAAAGTGTTGTAATATATAACTTTGTGTTTTTACTCTTTTTTTTACTATTTTATTAAATTAAAAATTATGAGTTTTGTGCTCAAAGTCATGCTTGACTAGTTGAATGTGCAATGGCTCAAAGCCAACTTAATCGTGTTAAAAAAAAAACCCTTAATCATGTTAAATCAAGTCAAGCTCCCAAAAAATCATATCATTGAATTTGAGTTTAAATTGAACCTAATATATATGTTTTAAGTTCAAGCTTGAGTATGAATTTTTTTTTTTAAATTGGACAAAAAAATTGGACTTCGTCCAATTAGATTGCACGCCTACTTTAGAGTAAGGGCTTTTATTCAAAAAAATAAAATAAAATTATTGGCAATAAACTAAATATGAGCTTATTTTAGTATTGTCAACAGTTGGACTTGAATTAAATATAAAAATTTAAATCTAAATCCAATTATCATGGCCTATTTATGTTTTTTATTTTTATTTTTGATTTTTAATATTTTTAAAAATTGAAAGGATTAATTATATTTTTGAAAGTAAAAATAAGATTGTATTTGAGTGTTTTGACTGGATGCAACTATTAAAATTTAAAATTAAGGTAATTCATATTTTTTTATAACCAAAAAGATGTGTTATTTTAAAAAAAGCATATATTTCAATTGTTTTAAAATTATTGTGAGTATTTTTATGTTAAAATTGAATTTGCTTTTGATTCTTGTGATAATAGAACGATAAGATAAATTTTAAAAGAAATTTAGAAAAAAAATATTTTTTAAAAAAGTAGCCAAACCAACTTTCATTTTTGGATTCAGATCTCGTCCACCATTTTTTCAGTTTTAACTTCCAATTCCCAATTTTAGTTTTGAGTTCACTCTCCATTTGAGTAAAAAAAGACAAAGGTGCTTCCATTTAAATTGAAAATAAAAAAAATCCCTCAACTTCTTACTAACAAAAATGTTACTTCACAACTCTACCTTCCCTCCCCAACTCACGATTTTCTCTTCTTGTTCCTTCCATTTGTGGAAACTCGGCATTTGGTGCTATAATGACTCTCTATCTGCCATTTTTACGTTGCTATTGCAACAAAATCTTCTTCTCTTTCACTTTCTTGTTTGAGGACCAACTTTTTTCCATTCTTTTGGTGGTTGTAGCTAGAAGGGTTTATTTCTACCCCTCAATTGTATAGTCTACGAGGTAAGTTGTGTAATTTTTTATTTTGTTATTTTTGTATTAAAATACAAAAAGAAATGTAGTACATTGCTTTGTTTCTTCTCGTTTGATGTTGATTTTAATATTTTAGGCCTAATTTTGATATACTCAATTCACCACAGTTGATCTTTTCTTTTAATTAAAAAAAACCCCTAATATAAGTTTTTTGGTACTTGAATATTGTCAATTTATATTTCAATTGTTCTTTTAATTGTATGCTTCAAATATTAGTTATCTGAATTTAGTAATTGTATAATTCATATAGGGTGTAATGTATAGTTGTTTGTAACTAAATTTTAGAGATATTATTTGATTTATGGAGTACACGATATCTATACATCATGTTTAAGCATTTCTTCGGCATCCATTCCAACGAACTCATGATTAATACGATTAGTATTATTTTCAAATAATGAGGCATCAAAATTCAAATTTTCAGTATTTAAATTGTGACTTACAGTATATATCTCCAATTCAATATTATGTTCCAGTTTTTTCGGTAGCAATATTCAAGTTTTCAATATTTTAATTCTAACTTTGTAGTACACAAAACCTCCAAGTCTTTTTTGGTATAAAAATTGAAACTTTCAGTATTTAAATTGTGAGTTGCAATGCATAAAACCTCCAATTCAATATTCTGTGCAAGTTTTTTTGGTTTAAAAATTCAAACTTTCAGTATTTAAATTATGACTTGTTGTTCCAAAATCTCTAATGCAGTATTTATATAGTTATGTATGTCTCTTTTTTTTGCAGGAATAATGGTTAAAACTCAAGGACATGCATACTAAACTACCGAAGGTAATAGAGACTCCAAGCTATATTCTTGGTGCTCTCCAGGGTACTTTAAAAATATTACGAAAGAGCTGGACGGTAAGATGAGCTTCAAACACACTAAAATACTACCTTAAAATGACTGACTTGAGTAAATTGAGTGCTAATAGTACTATTAGAGTTGAAACTCTCTTAAGCAGGTTTGATATTAGGATTTAGCTTTTGTTCTTTTATTTTTGGTAACAATATTAGGCTTCCTTTTACTGCAAGGGACTTTTCTATTGTTGTGGGGTTCCAACACGTGGGGCAACTAATGAATTTTGATATAAAGATAGAGACAGAAACTATAAAATGATTATTTGAAGAAAAAAATAAGAATGCACTCGAGTGGAAATTTGTAAAAGATTGAAAGAGTTGGCAGAAAAATATAGTGATCAGGATATAGATAGTTTTGTTAAGGTGTACATACTACTAGTTTTCAATTATATTCTGTTTCCAACTAGTAACTATTCAACACCTAGATTCTTTCTATCGTACATGGATGATTTATCTTCCATTGGCCTTTATGCAAGCGAAGTTGGTGCATTTAAGTTTTTGCATGATGAGATTTTGGTGCATCTAAGAGGTGAAATTGGGGAAGGTCCAAAAAAGAAATGCTTTGATGGATGCATTATTGGCCTAAAGGTAAGTTAATGGCATTGCTACTATTAATATTTTTTATTACTATTATTGAGTAACTATAACATTGCATAATTCTTCTTTTGAATGACAGGCTTGGGTTTATGAATGTATTCCTTGCTTGGGAATGGTAAATTCATTGCACTCATTTCCACAATTCCTTCAATGGTATGAGAGTAAGATCCCCACAAAAGAAAAATTCAAGACAATTACTAGAAATATGGTAATAACTTATATTTCTTATCTTTGTTGTTATAATAGTTTTATGTACATATAAAATTACAAACTAAGCTATAGAGTTATGTTTGAAGGATATTTATCCATTCTCTGATAAGAAGAAATTGTTGTTATCAATACATCATAGAGCACCAACTGTTGATGTGTATGGCTTGCAAGGAATGTTGAATGAGAAAGAGAAAGAGATAAAATTACTAAAAGAAAGACTTTTCTTTCTTGAGAATAAAGGACTTGCTATTGGAGTTGAGGTTGAGGAGGAGAAAGATGAAGTGCAATCAAAAGAAAAAGAGCCAAAAGAAGAGGAAGATAATGAGGAAGCAGATAAGGAAGAAGAGAATCAGGAAGAAGAGGAAAAGAAAAAGGGAGAAGAGGAGGAAAAAGAAGAGGAAGAGAAGGATGAAAAAGAAGATGAAAAAAATGAGCAAGAGGAAGGTGATGATTGTGAAATTCATCCTAAAAATTCCTAAATTAGGGGATGTTCTATCCTTGAAAGTGACCATGGCTTCTATTATGAAAAGTATGTGAGAGCAAGGTAAGATGACCAATAAAGGAAAAGAAATAGACATTATTACACCTAGCACCAGATCACAAAGGACAAGAGTGAAACAGATTGCTCATAAGAACCATGGCAAGAAGAAGAAGGTATGTATATACAAGTTTTAAATACTATATTTTAGAGTTTTTATACTTGATATAATTAGCGAGACAAATACTGATGTAACACCCCTAAAATTTTATTTATTTTATTTATAATATACGATTTCATCGT
>JACGDI010000695.1:188455-259652 GCA_014898725.1 Jacaranda copaia
AAATACACAATATTGGAAAATTGAGTACATAAATGTAGTTCTGGAGTACAGAACTACTAATATTGGGTACTTTTCCATGAATTTTTGGTATCATTCTCAACACATAAGAGATTGAGTTCAATTTGGCCGAATTTGTCCATTGTGTGATCATATGACCATAGCACATCATTATTAGCATATTAGGAATTTTGGTACCATGCATGAATGGTTTTACACTACTATAAATGAGAGTGCAAGTAGTTGGATATAGGTGCTTGTGTTCTAAACCATTTCAACATGTGTGTATCCAAACAATTTCTTTAGCAAACAATGATTTTGTTGCGTTAAGGTCACTTATATGTTGTTCTATACATTGAGTTGAGCCTTATCTTGGCCTTTGGAAAAATAAATACATAAACACACACACACACACACACACACACAATATCTGCAAATTAAGTACATGAAAACAATTCTAGAATACGAAACTGCCAATACTAGGTACTTTCCATAGATTTACAGTATTATTCTTAGCATATAAGGGATCAAGTTCAATTCGGTCTAATATAGTTATTGTGTGACTATAAGACTATGGTGTATCATTATCCGCACATGAGGGATTTTTGTTGCCATGCATGAACGGTTTCACAGTACTATAAATAAGAGCGTAAGTGGTTGGATGTAAGTGTTTGTGTTTCAAACCATTTCAACATGTACATATCCAAACTATTTCTTTAGTGCATCATGATTTTGTTGCATTAAGGTCACTTATGTGTTGTTCCAAACATCGAATTGAGCCTCATCTTGGCCTTTAGAAAAGAAAGTATATAAATATGAAACATAAGTACACAATATCTACAAATTAAGTATATAAACGCAATTCTAGAGTACACAAATGCCTATACTCAGTATTATTTCAATACATGTGTACACAAACCATTTCTCCAACAAATCACGATTCTTTTGCATTACGGTCACTTATATGTTATTCCAGGCATTGAATTGAACATCTCATGGCCTATGAAAAAGCAAGTACATAAGCACAAAAAATAATTATACAACATTGGCAAACTAAGTACATAAATATAGTTTTAGAGTACATAATTGCCAATACTGGGTACTTTTTCTAATAATATAAAAAATAAATCTAGACAATAGCTCCAACATAAACCTTCCCAATAGTTAAAAAGAATACTTGTTCATAATTTAGTTCACATTAAAATGGTAGTACAATATGTACATATTTTACAAAGTATACAACATAAATAATTCTATAAAAATTCTCTTATTAAAATACAATATAACACAAATGCTACAACTTAACATGTCCTCTAGACAAGGACGAATTTAGCAGCTACCATAAGTATGTTTATACTGTCTATTTCTAATCTATCTTCTTTTAAATTTGTCTTCTTTGCATCCACATTTTTCTTAATTGAATAGAACTAAAATCAATCAATATATTATTTAATAAGTAATGAAAAATGGTAATAAGAGTACAAATATACAATCAAATGGTAAACAAATATGTCGTCGCATCAATTTGCACTAAATGGTAGGAAAGTGACTTTTACTCAATATAAGCACAAGCTTCCTTCCAAAATATTATATTATTTTGTAATGTGTTCTATCATCTTCTTCTATAACATACACAATCTATATAAATCCAACTATATAAATCCACAATACACAATTTATTGTGATATATCATTTTACAACTCTTACAACTACTAATGTACAGATTGAGCAGAAGAACTGAAGTATCAGAGTGGAAGTACTAAATTGCACTAATTTGGTATTAATTAGTAGACTATTAAGTACGTTAATGTATAAATAAAGTATCTTATTAAGGAGAAAGAATATATAACAATTAGGTACTAATCGAAACACATTGAAAGTATAACAAAAAATTAATGTAATACTAATATGAAAATAAGAAGAAACTTACCAATACGTATAATAGAATTTCTTTCCATGTCTTTTGGGTTCATTTTTTCGGACAACCATCATATCAACAATGCCTATTTTAAGTAAAATATGCAATCGAATCATATAGTTTACAAAATAATATATATCTTCTAATGTGAAGCGAGATATTGCAATTTATTGAGCTCAAAACTAATTTCAGGCCATTTTTTCCCAATGTGAAACAATAACTCTATCAAACTCACACCTTCATAAATTGACAAAATATGAGTTCTCCATTGTATCCACAACTTCCTAATAGTTGAGTTTTCGCATCTTGGCCACTCAAAGACATTTTTATTATGCTCAAATTCACGAATTCTTATCTTTTCCCTCCTATTGTTATGTGATTAGTAAACTCCATCTCAAAATAAAGTGGTGATAAATGGGCTAAGGATCTTTCCGAACCAATTTGATGATGGCAAAAGCAAAAAGAAAAAGAACAAAATTCTCACCTGCTGTTTGTGGGAGAAAGCCATGGGAGAGAAGAAAGCATGACGAGAGAAAAGGAATCATGTCAAATAAACAAAAAGAAAAAGAAGAGAAAATAAGGTTTTGGGGGATATTTTGGTCAAAACAAGTACATGAATAGTCAACTCAAAATATAAAGTTGAATTAGGGAGTTAAAACTAAGAAAATGGTAGATGGGGACTGATTCTTAAAGTAAAAAGTGGTTTTGGGAATTTATAAACAAGATGTCCTATTTTTATGTTAAAATTGAATTTGCGTTTGATTTTTGTGATAATAGAATGATATGATAAATTTAAAAAAAAAATTAGAAAAACATAAATAATATCTTCAAAAAAATATGTTTAAATTAATAACTTTTTATTTTCAAATACCGTCAAAATTTAAAATAATCTTCAAATATACAAACAAACGGGATGGATATTACTCTAAAAAGATCTCCTTCCTCGGACGTGTAGGTGGAGGCCACAAGTGCTTATTAACAGAGTTGTCCAGGGACAAATCTGTCCTATAAATAGAGTTGAGGGATCAACTCTAAATTTATTCCTATTATTACCTTCTAAATATTTTTAAATAAAATTCTTTTTTTTTTGATAAAATTTATTTTTAAAATAAACCTTGCATTGAAATAATACTATGGTATGTATGTATAGCTAGTGACACATTTCTTTTAGAATGTTATTATAAGATAATTCATAAATCTTCTTTTCACTGTCTTTGTTAAATATTTTACTAGCATCGAATTCATGGTATGTTTGATATTTCATAGAAACAAACAATAATTTTATATGTTAAATTTGATTATTATAAAATGTGCACACAATTTTTATTTTTATTTTTTGAACTCGACAACATTATGTGAATTTTAAACAAGGGGGAAGTTACAAGCATAATCAACACAACATTGAAGAAATTCATAAGTTCTTACAAAATATTACAAGATCAAATATGGATATAAAAATATTTAATAAATCATAAAATGAAACTATAGCATATAACAAAAAGGAAACAAGCAAGCGAGTAATAATAAATAAGAAATATATATTTTTTATAATCTAATAGGAATTTTAAAGAGGTTGAAAATAAAGGCAGAAACAATATATTAATAGAAGTTTGACAATGACATTTTTGTATAAAACTAAAGTTGTGAGAAATAAATAAAATGATGAAAAGTAAGGATATATGTAATGTACGTGATATTGTGTCCACATTCAATTTCTTTAATCTTTCTTAAATTTAGCTAGTTTTTGTGGCATTACCTAATATTTTTATTGAAGCATTCTTCAAATTTGTGTAAATTATATTAGTTTTGGTTAAAAATGTTCACAATTTATATGTGGGAGCGAATTTAAAGAATATTAAGTGTATTAACACTTTATATGATTTCAATTCATAATCAATATTTACCAACCACCAAATTATTTTTAATAATTACTAAATATTAAATTCTAAAAGTTCTATTTTTGTCAACATTTGAATAGTCGTGGTTAAAAGCCCATTTCTTAATTCTTATATTATAATATACATTTGTGTGTGTGAATGGATTAAATAAAACTAAAAGATCATTAAATTTGACAAGTCCAACATATTTTAATTATTTATAAAATGATGAATTTGACAATTAATATTAAACAACAAATGAATTATTCCAAATATTTAAGAAGAATTAATTGATAAGAGTTTGAATTTCAATCAAAATTGCATAATATTAGTCAATCAACCCAGTTCCTTACATGTGTGTGTGTGTGAATGATTTAAAGAATTGCTAAAACATTTTTTTATTTTTTCTGTTGTAAAGAATTGTCAAGACATCACAAAATTTGGTTAATTGGCATCTCTTAATATTTTTATAAAATTAAGAAATTCACAACTAATTCTAAGTAATGAAAACAATTATTTTGAACAATTAAAAAAATGAAATCCTAAAATTTAGAAAAACAGATAAAAAATTTGGACAATGACTGCTGCAGGACTTCATTCTTATATATAGTACTAATATAATTTTTGTGTATGTGAATATGTTAAAATACATATTAGAACACCATTAAATTTGATTAATTAAATTTCATTAATTGATGTATCTTGATAATTTAAAAAATATAAAAATTTACAGCCAACGTTAAATAATTAATAAAATTATTCTAAATAATTTAAAACTATAAACTTAAAATATAATAGAAATTGTATAACTATGGTCAAATTGTAATAATATAATAGATAAAGAGTATATTAAACAACAATCAAATTATGGTTGTTTATATATTTTGACAATTTAAAAATAAAAAAATTACAATTAATATTATATATTTATAATTATTGTAAATGATAAAAAGTTCTAAGTTTTAAAATTTTTAAATTCAATTAGAACTATATAATTATAATTAAAAAGTCCCTTTCCATATATAAAAGTATTGATATTAAAAATAGTTTGCTTCCTTCCAAGTCTACCAAAAAGATAGTCATAATATCTTCTTATCACTAAAATGGATTTAGAAATTGTTTTGCAAAAAGTTTATAAAAGAATCTTAAAAAATTTTTACAGATAAAAGTATGTCGACAAATACACATTTTTAAAAAAGAAAATGATATATATAAAGAAAAACTAAAAAAAATACTTGCACTAAAATATAAAAATAAATGAAAAGGATAAAAACACAAGATTAATGAACTAAAGATGATTAAAAGAGCTAAAATTTGCAAAATTGTATTTTATACTAAAAAGATGATAATTGTATATTAAGTTGAGTATTTAAATATTTAATAATATGCTAAAAGATTTAGAAAAATATCTATCTTATATTAATTTCTACCTTAATATTGATTAAGTCAAAATAAAAATATATTTCATTTAAATATCTCATTATTTATTAATCATGGGTAGCACGAAATTTATGCAAGGGCATGTTTGGTTTCATTGCCATTCCCAATTTTTATTTTTGTTATTTTTAAAATTTGAAAAGTTAGTTAGAGGAAATGAATTGAAAATAAATTTATATTTAGATGATATGTTGGAAATGTAATTATTATGTTGCTTTCAGTACGTTGTAGGTAAAGAGATATAGAAATAATAGAATAGGAAGAGAAAATATATAGATTATTGAAAATATATATATAAGTTATTAGAGAATATATTTTGAAAATAAAAATAAAAATAATATTAGGTAAAAATATGTAAAAAGTGATGATACTCATTTTTAGAATAGCATAACATGGAAAAAGTGGTCATGGGAATAAAACCAAACGGACCCTAGTTGTTGATAGTCTGGTTGAAGGGGATAAAAAAAGAAAAAGAAAAAGAAAAAGAAAAAGAAAAAGAAATAGAAACAGGTATTATACTTGAGTTCACCAAACTCCAAAACCGGGCCGAGTCAACTCAAACTCCGATTTGAGATGAGTTTGTCGTAAGGTCGGCACGCTTCAATCAAAACCTTAACTCCACCCTCACCCCTAATTTCCTTCTCTCTCTCCCCTCTCCAGCTGAGGGAGAAAATACCAAAGAAACTAACCAAAAAGAGAAAAAGAAATTTCACTTACCCATTTCTCCATGAAAGCATAAACTCTAATCCTCAAATTCTAAACCTATTCAAGAAAAAATCAAAATCAGAATCAGGAAAGGAAGAGACCAAGAAAATGTCTCAGTCAGTGTTACAGACTGCGCAGGTTATTTCCCTGGCACCAACCCCCAATGCCTTTTCATCCAAAACCTTGCTGCCACCAACCACCGTCTTCCGGTCTCCTTTTTCCCCGCCAGTCACTGGTAAGCTGCGGAAGTGTTGCCTTACTATCAAGGCATCTTCTTCTGCGGTGGTTGATGGCGACGCTATCGCCAGCCTGGAGCGGTGCTTTCAGGCATCGCCTCCCGCCGCGGATGCTCCTTCTTCCAGCTCTGCAGATTTTGGTCCAGTTATGAAAGGGCAATACGGTGCTTTTGGTGCGGTTACTTTGGAAAAATCGAAGCTTGATTTGTCGCGGAAACAAACCAAATTTACTCCTGAGGTATGAGATATCATTTTGTTGATTTTTGCAGCAATTTATCTTTATCTAGAAAATTAATTATTGATGTTAGAAAATGTTGAGGCGCAAGCACTATTTGATGAAGCTTTCAATAGAAGTTATATGATAGTATTTTATTTCTTTTGAAACATATTGAAATAATTTTGTTTTTCCTTTGGAAGCTATTAGAAGTCGAAAATACTTCCTTTTTAAATCACTACTGAACTCCAAGTGATGAGATTTCAATTAAACAACCCAATACTAGACTCTCTTATTTGCAATTTCAGAATACAAAAGAACATAATCATAAGGAACGATTATGGGTGTCTGAAGGTGAAATAATTGGTACAAGTTCTCTCGGCTAGTAAGTGGAACTATAAACTAATAAGCAGACGAAGACGAGAATCTGCAAAGCTTTTACTGATTTTTGGGAAATGGAAATTTGTTTTCTCTTGCTTTTTTTGTTGAATGTACTTATGGCTAGAAGGAAAATAGATTGGGAAATTAGAGAAAAAGCAAATGACTGATTAATGGTGCTGATTTATCAAACAGCTAATTAATCAGAAGAACTAAGCGGAATCAATCAAGTAGAGATCTCATTAGTACAGCAATTAAGAGAGTTTCTGCGAATATATTGGCTATGATCCTTACCCTTACATGTGAATCAAGTCACTAATCACTCACACTACATTGAAAGTAGGATTGTTTCAACATGGTGTGACACATTTATTGGTATTGCGCCATTCCTGGTTTCGAGAGTGCTCTGGAGGACATGCCTAACTTACTCACTTCTACGCTCGCATAGATCAAGTGTGTATCACAATTAAACACACTGCCCAGTTTAACACTATGAATTCATTGGGAGCTCGTTTGTTTGTTTTGATATTGTATGATAGATACACAATTCAACTCAATTTTAATATTTGGTTTATTTTTAGAAGCCCTTGATATAGTTAGGGTCCAACATGTATTTAAGGCCAAACTTGGTTTGTGTATTAAGGTCTTGGGTGTGATATGTTTTCCAGTTTAAGTTGGAAATAAATTGTTTTTGTTAAGTGGGAAAATCATGCCAAGTGAACGATCAAGGTTGGATATTAAGTTATTTAAAATATGCAAACAAATATTAGATAGAATGCACAGTAACCTACTATTTATCCGACTCGTGCATATCATGCCTAATCCAAACATACCAAGCAAACGAGCTCTAAGAGGAACTACTCAAACTCACACATAAAAGCTTGTAGGATCAACACTTGTGCATTTATTTCTTGCAATTCTCTACAAAAGTTTGTGTTGTAGAGTACTTTGTCCCTTGTTGGGTAATTTGCTGTTGTCACAGATGTTCCTAGGATTAAAAGATAGGGACTGTAATTTCCACCTCAGAGTTTCTCATAACTTCATCTTACTCTTAGGAACTTAATTCTAGTTTATAGAGTTTGACTTTTGAAAGGAAAAACGTTATATTATTTTCTTATTCTTATTTTCATTTTCTTATGTCTGGATCCCACACAATGGGGATGGACACATCAATAATGAATAGCGTCTCACCAAGCTAGCTAGTGACTTGTTGTTACTCATATGAACATGCTAAATGGGACCACCATTCACAAATCACATCGGCCAGGTTACCAACATTGTTAGTTTTTATAATAGGAAATACTTGGCGGCATTTTAAGGTACTCAAGGTTAGGCAAATTAGTTTCCCAAAGCTCATTTGGTGTTCTCATTTCTTAAGTACTACTATATCGTGGATATGACAAGCATCAAAGATGACTTCTGCCCACAAGTTTGGTGGTGTACAAGCATTAATTACAAAGCACTAAGAAACAAAAATCATATCCAATATCTCTATTGTATTTCCCTAGAACATTTTTTGTTCCGGGGAAACTAAGAACAAACACAACCTTTTCATTTTCTCCAAAATATTCAAAATAATCTCAAAACATCCCAAATACCTCTCTTCTACCATTCCATACATATGTACCATTTCTCATTACATTTAATAACAATAATAATATCAAATCACATCTTCACCCTACTAATCAGACAAAAAGCATCTCTAATGCAATTTTTCTTCACCTAAATTAAAATCAAATATTATATTCTATTCCAAAATAATCTCTAACCTATTTCTAAAGCAAAATTAAACACACATCAGTTCCCCCAATGTCCTTGACCTACTCTTCTAAATATTTTCTCTAAAGCATTTTCCCTAGAACACTCAACATTGAGCTAAACATTACCTTGAATTTCCTATTGAATTTGTTTCCAGCTCATCATTATGTCTCATATAGTTTTCTTTAGTTCTATTAATGTTTCTAAGTAGGAAGTCCAATCATTGTATATAAAAATCATCAACAAAAATAACATAATAACATTACTTACCCTTATATAGAGAGGATTCTGTATCACTCAAACCAACAATGAATTAAACCCAAAATTGTAGTGTGCTTTTCAAGAATAGAATTATATGATTTGTTGTATTATTGTTTGCTTCAGCCCAAATTTGAAAATTTATCATGATCAATGATGGAAACGTCTTTTAATCCTCTTGATATAAGAAAGTTAACATTCTGTAATTTACCATATCAAAAGACAATGTAATAATTGAGTAGTTAAGCTACAGATGAAGATATTTTAGCATTGTAATTTACGATATTGAAAATGTTTAAATAATATAAACTATTTTCTTGATCTTTTTTATTCACAAATATATCATGGCAATTTAACTCCCACAAGGACAAATGATGTTATGACATTAGCTTCAACTGAATATCAGGCACAAGAAGAACATTAAATAGATCATTCTGTTCTTTTACTTGAGTGTACGAGGAAAGGACATTTCTATCATAAGATATGTGCTTAGTAGCATAATAACGCAACATCCATGCTGTCTCAAACCATAAAATTACCTAAAAAACCACTGCTCCAAAATAATTACCTGCTTCAATTAATTTATGGTTAATAAAGGAAGATTCCTAAAATAGCAATTTTTTGAAAAAGTTGATGACTATGGTGGTTACATGTACTATCATCTAGTAATTTGCGTTATCTATATCATTCATAATTTTGATGATTAGCCATCTACCTATAATTTAGTGGATTATGACTCCACACAAGAAGTTAAAAGAGAAAATTAAATCGCTCAAAATCAAGGAGGAAATAGTTCTGTATTCTTTAAGGACCATTGTATAGAGATATCCAATTTTTCTAATATTTACAGAAGAATAAATCTCAATTAGACACATCTTTTTCTAAATCGTGAAATATTTGAAAGGATTCTATTCGACAAAGAAGTAGTATTCAAAACTACTCTTTTAGATTGTTGGAAAAAATTTGCGGCAAAGGGACTATTTATATCCATGAATAAAACTGATAAAATAGAGATTTGGGACTCAATTATCTCGTAAAGTTGAGGCGTTCAGATATACAGTTCTAAAAGATGTAGTTTTGCCTCTCAGATTTGATCATCCAGTGTAATATGCCTTGTGTTGACATGCTGGAATTCAATAGCTATGTCATCATTAGTTCGCATTAAATGATGAGACGTCATTTGAAAAACGTCTCTTCTTATTTGTAATTTCAGAACACAAAAGAACATCATTATAAAGGAATGACAATGTGTGTTTTCACGATGAAAGAATTGGTGCAAGTTTTCTTGGCAACTAAGTTCATCTATAAACTAATAGGATGAGGAAGACAACAATCTAAAGATTTTACTGACTTTTGGGACTTGGGAATCGTAAATATGAAGAAAAAGGGTTCTGGCTTTGTTTTTCTCCTGCCTTTTCCCTTTTCAGCATGTCCTTGTGACCACAAGGGAACTATATTTATAGTTTCCTGGACTCATCACATGGGAAATTAGGCAAAGGTATATCATTGATTGGCGGCATTTGCTTATGGAGCAGCTTATTTATCACAAGAACTAAGCCTAGTCAATCAATTAGAAATCCCATTAATAAAGCAAAATGAGGAGAAAGTTTCTCCAGAAATCTACATGTTGAAATACTTAAAAAATGATATATATTATCACCGACTAGTTTAGTGATAATGCAAAACTTAGTCATATTTGAGCTTCTTTCTAGATTTTGTTGCATTTTGTAAATTTGACTACTTGAGTTCCATAGCCAAGGGTATGGTGTGGATAAAGAACAATATTATTTGCAAATTATATTTATAATGCTCATTTTTCTTTGTTCCTTAACCAGTTGACTAATTCTTTAAGTTCTACTTTGGTTTGGCTAAATTTGATTTGGTGGCATATTTGATTTATGCATTTAAGTTGAGGTTTTTACTACGTACATCTCAAGGTGAAGCTCAATACTGATTTTCTATCTCCTATTCATAATCCTGACCAAAATCCATCTTCTATAAATTCGAGATGTTAGTAAATTGTTGGTCCATGTAAAGTTCATTCCATACAGCAAGCTATCATCTGTCCCGACCATTGGACAATGGATGCAATTGGCTCCTTATTTTGTATAAGAAATTTTCAAGTATCAGGTTTAGGGTTTTTAGCAAGAACGACAGCTTAAACTGACCAGACCATTATACTGAACAGGACCATAATGACATTACTGAATATGACAACCACTGTATTACTGATAATTGTCTGCCTTCAAATATTTGCTTTTAATTGCCGGTTTAGATTAATTTTTGATGGGTATACATATACTAGCATAGAATTGTACAGGGAATTCATAATGATATAGTATTACTCATAGATAGCTTACAAAGTCTGGAGTATCAGTTAAGAGTTTGTATTTCCTCATACATGTCATGTTCAGTGCCAACTTAATTTTGCTGTTTCTTTCTGCAATATGCCAGCTTTCTACTGGGGGAGGAGGTGGTAATATTGGAAAGGGTCTTAGTCATGGAGGTGGTGATGGAGGTGATGATGGTGGTGATGATGATGATTACTTTGACAACTTTGATGAGGATGATGAGGGAGATGAGGGTGGACCATTTAGGCGAAGGATCATCCTGGCAGAGGTGACAAACTGATCTTCCACATCCACATACAGAAGTGGCTGCATTGTTTTTCTGTTGGTATCCAATTCAATTATTTGTCCAATACATTCATAATCTAATTCTTAATGTCCTTTGCCAGTTGTTTGACCGAAAATTTGTTGATGCTGTACTGAATGAGTGGCAAAAGACAATGCTGGATTTGCCTGCTGGATTTCGTCAAGCCTATGAAATGGTAATGCTATACCTTCACTTTTCCTTTATCCTGTATTGAATAACCTCAGGACTGTAATCTGATGTCAAATGCTCTAGGGTTTGGTCAGCTCTGCTCAAATGGTGAGATTTCTGGCGATCAATGCCAGGCCCACCACTGAAAGGTTCATTTCTCGGTCTCTTCCCCAAGGACTGTCAAGGGCGTTTATTGGCAGGTGAATTTAAAGCTTCTGTTTATGAACTTTAAAGCATCGAAGGTCCAAATTCAAGTCAAGTTTTGTGTTTTCAATTGCTTTCTCTCGATACTGTCCTGACATCTTTTATTGTGGAACCTGAATCTGGCTTTTGGCATGTATTTGGCACATATCAATTTGAACGATCCATTGTCGTAAAACTTGAAAGATGTTCTGTCTGCCTCAGACGCTAGAAGCACAGATCACAATCTGGCTTTCTTATGTGTTTTCTTTTATATGTGTCCCTTTTTGGTTGTTTAACTAGAGTGAAGATTGAAATATGTGGAAAAAGTAGTCCAGATCAAGTGTAGTCACTATAGTGATATAGATGTTCAAAGCTGCTAGAGGAATCTGAGCATTTAAGTCCTCATCCCCAGGAAAGCAAGCATGTTTCTCATGGTGGCGCTTTCATGATGTATAACATTTATCTGTAGTTACAGATGCTGGCTGGGGTTCGGACTGAAAATGTTGCTTGTTTAAATGGCAACTTTTGGTTGACTAGTGATTCAAACTAAAGATTGGTCATATTAACCAATGGTTCTAACCTTCTTCCACTTCTATGACTTTGTATCCACTCTCTCTGGGTTAAAAATTGGGATCTGCTTCATTGAAAGGGGATTCTAAAATACTGTACATGGTTGGAAGAGTTATTGAAATTGGATTAAACTCATTAGAGAAAGAAAAAGAAATTAAGAAGAAAACTTTAGCTGGATCCCTTATTGCTAACCAGCCAGTATAAGAAAAATCATCATCTAGAACTTCTGTAACTTTTCTTTAAGTGTAAGCTGTTTGAAACAAATAATCTGGTATTTGAACTACTGTCTTTAGGAATTTCTAACTGAGACTTGATCGCTGATGATGCTTATGTGAGGAAAAAAGTTATTGTGTAAAATTATACAATTCTTTGGATTCTTTGTCAAAATTTGCTGGCTTGACAAGTCACATAAAAACCAAGACATCCATTTTAGCTCAGGCTTTCAACTTGGATTTATGAGATCAAGCTTGTAAATGACCGGGCTTGGTAAGCCTATGATCAAACTCATCTCATAATTTTTTCCCTCTGCTCAGCTCACATTTTCTTAATGAGTTTCTGGTTTACCTGGATCACATCAGTAGCACTGATATTTATAAACTCCACTAGAGGATAATTGAATATCAAAACTGGTTAATTGAGCTGGCCTCATTTTGGGTTGAGCCTTGTTAGGCTCAAACTGAGCACTCAGAAGTGATTGGTTTGATTGAAAAACTCAAATTAGACACTCAATTTTAACTTGGCTCAGCTCAAATGAAAGCAGACTGACTTTGAGCTGGGGCCTGCTTGACTCAATTGAGAATCTCCTGACTCGTGTTTTAAACGTTCTTTTAATGTTACTTAAACTTCCTTTTCAATGGAATGAATTGCCTTGGTCATTTTGGGGATAAGCCCTTCAGGTCAGGAGAAGTTCATCACCTAAGAAGGTTATATAATATGATTAAAGTTAATTAAGGATGATGGTCATTAATAATTGGCTATGTGTGCAAAAGTTTGTGATGAATTTATGGTTAAGAATCCAAACATGATAAGCTTGATCTGTTTGTGATGCATGTAGAGACATTGCAAGTTCAGAGCGTCCTGGTTACAAACTGCATAAGTCAGGTTTAGATTGGGGAAGCTGATGATCAATCTGAAGAAAAGGAGATAGTGGGTGAGGATGATGTGGGATGTATGCTTCTGTTAAGAAACTTGTTTGTTTATCATATATATTCCTCCTCTTCAGTTGCATGACTTACAATTGAAATTAGGAGAGTGTTTCTGAACATAGTCATACCTGTGTATATACAGGATACCTATAACATTACATGCTGTAGCTTCTTGCTGCTTGATTACGTCCACATTCAATTAGTTTGATGGTATTTGAATTCGTATGGAAGGAAATTTATGAGTTGATGGTGGAAACTAGGCTGATAGGAAAGTGTCCCGAAGTCCAATGATTTTCTTTTTGTCCTCTTGTGGTTGGTTATTTTGCTTGAGTTAAACGGAGTGCATCTGTTCATTTCATTTGATATTGCATGAGTGGCAACATTTTAATTTGCTGCTTGTTTTTAACTGCATATATAGCACTTAATGGGCAATGTCTTTGGAGCCTAGACCATCTTGTGAACTAGTTTCCTGATATTTATCTGAACTTCCTTGTCTGGACAGGATGATTGCAGATCCAGCCTTTCTATACAGGCTGCTTCTTGAGCAGGCAACTACAATTGGTTGCTCTGTTTGGTGGGAGATCAAGAATCGCAAAGAGAGGTACATTTTACAGTTGTGATGACAAAGAAAATATATTTGTGCTTAGTTAGTTGCATCTGGACTAAATAAACATCTGAATTTCCATGCAGGATAAAACAAGAATGGGATCTTGCCCTCATCAACGTACTCACTGTGACGGCTTGCAATGCCATCATCATTTGGTCGCTTGCTCCTTGTCGTTCATATGGAAATACCTTCAAATTTGATTTGCAAAATACACTGCAAAAGCTCCCAAACAATATTTTTGAAAAGAGCTATCCACTTAGAGAATTTGACTTCCAAAAGAGACTTCAGTCATTCTTTTACAAAGCTGCAGAGTTGTGTATGGTGGGATTTACTGCAGGAGCTGCACAGGGTGCTGTATCAAACTTTGCTGCCAGTAAGAAGGAGGGAAGGTAGACTAATGTTGATGTCTTAAAATACTAATATAGCTATTCTATTATATTCCGTGCTTCCTGACACTTTTCACCTATTTTGTTTTGCAACTGCTGGCTCCTCAGGTTATCATTGACCACTCCCTCTGTGAGCGCAAATGCACTTGGTTATGGAGCTTTTCTTGGTTTATATGCAAATTTGAGATACCAGCTCTTGTGTGGTTTTGACAGAGCTGTTACCAACTACTTTGATGTTATTGGAGTAGCTCTTTTCTTTAGCACAGCCCTGAGGTATGCATGCTGACTATTCTTAGATCACTGCATATGGTCCTCATTTGTGATACCTTTTCTTGTCTCTTTACGAAGTTTAATTTTATTGCAAGCTCTAGTTTTCTATTGGGTGAAAGTAATGTCAATGCAGTTCACTTCCCCTCTCTTTCTCTACATCTCTCCCTCTGAGGCAGATGATAGCCTTCCAGAGGGTTGTTTTTGCCCTTTCCTGCTCATGGCTCTATTGATTTCATGGTGGGGCCCTTTTTCCTTGGCTATGCTGTTTAGAGAAATCTAATTGTGGTTTTTATCCACTTCTAAAAGTACTTTGGAAGGCCAATGCAATCAATTTACAATTCTCATGAAACTCCTTTTTCTTGCATTTTGTTTGTTTTGCTTTAGAATTTCTGTTGTAGCCTATGAAGACAAAAAATCTGGCATGTTAAATGTGTGCAGGGTCCTGAATGTTCAATTGGGGGAGACATCCAGGTTGGCCTGGCTAGGTGTGGAGGTTGATCCATTGGCTCACTCGGACGATCTCTTGAAGGCTGCTTACAATAGACCTTCAGAAGGAGTCAACCACCAGTCTACTTCGAAGTGGTTCATATCCAATAATGCAATTGTCTCTGGACTTGGGCTTCTTGGGATCCGACAGGGACGAACCGACTCAAACACAGGGGGCGATGCTCCTCCTCCTAAGGCTCGGAGGAAGAGAATTGTTAGGAGGAAGGTGGCAACAAGTTGAATGAAGCTGTTTTAATTATTTGCTATCAACTCTTCAATTTTGCAGGCCAGTAGATCTACATTGATGCATGCTGGATGTTCCATGACCAGAGAGCTACTGAGATATGATGTGTGACATGCACCATTGCTGAGGTCTTCTGGACAAGAAGTGCACTATTGTGATGATATTTGGGAAGGGTTTGTTGCAACTTTTATCGATTCTTTTTCGTAATCCTGGTCTCCAACCTTTGCAGTATAATAAATTTGTGGACTGGAGATTGGACATACTTTATAAGAAAGTCTAATGCGAGCTCTGTTGTTGTTGAAGTGTATTGTTCTATTCTGCTCCTTAATATGCCTTATTATCCCTTGTGCTTGGGGCCTATCCTGAGTGGCATAGGCTGCTTTTTTTCCTTTTTCTTTTTTTTTTTGTGGTTATTTGTGTTTGTGTGTGTGTGTGTGTTAAATGGGCTTGTCCAATTTTGAAAATCTTTAATATTATGTATTTGTTTCCTCGGTTGCTTTATTTTTAGTAAATATATACATTTATTTTGTGTTGAGTGATTTTAATAAAATAATTTTTAGGTATATCTAATGCTTTATTTTTTTATACTACTTTCGGAAAGTTATTTAGCGTATGTTTCCTCCGCCTACACCGCTCAATCCACTCTTGATACGTCTAGTTGGATGAACTCTGTGCTAAAATTAAAAAATTGGGTTGCAGCCATGCAAACTATATATATTTATTTAAAATATAAAAAATGTTTTAAAAATTAAGAAAGGTAACAAATTGAATCGGGAGCTTGTGAATATATGTGGATTTGAACTGGATTTAGTGTAAGAGATATTGATGCAAATCACATTCAAGAAAATAAATCAAATGCAGAAAGTGAGGAGAAATACACATTCCGTAGCAGATTTATCAAGGGGAAAATCAGGCACTAAAAATGGTGTTTTGCCTAATGTATGCAAGGAGATATTCCTTTTCCTTTTTTAGATGAAAATCTTTGTATATTTATAATTGTATTCTTCTCTGTACTACATATAGCAGAAAAACATTATTCTATTCATCTTTCTCCTCAAACTCTTCATGGCATCAGAGCACAACACTCCATAAAGTCCGGTTGTACCTCAAGGTTCCAGTTCCATGACTTCTAACTCTGACATCTCTGGGACTCCTACCAAAAATCCCATTGAACCCACTATCACAAACACTTCCCCTGTACCCACCGTTGAACGTATCCTTATCCTTCAAACTTTTCGTCAATGCTCCACTCTCATTTCAATCAAACTAAAAAATAACAAGTTTCTCCCTTGGCAATCACAAATTTTGCCTCCTTTTCGAAGTATCGGGCTTTACCATCACCTGACAATTGATACACCACCTTGTCTTAGTGATGTGTGGGCAACAAAATGATGGTCTTCTGTTAGCCTGGCTTCTTGCCCAAATGCACGAAGAAGTTCTCAGTCTTGCTTTTGGAATTACATTTGCTCATGAGCTGTGGAAGTCTCTGCATGATCGGTTCTTACTGGCAACCATTGAAAAGAAAGCACATTTAAAAAGTTTGTTAATGACAATTTCTGAAGGCTCACAATGCATCGATGAATATTGTCACCGATTCAAGGACATTTGTGATAATTTAGCTGCAATAAATAAACCATTATCTGATCTTGATAAGGTGTTTCTATTTTCACGTGGCCTAGGATCCAATTATCAAGCATTCTGTACCGCAATGCTCACGAAACCTCCATATCCAACCTTTCAACAATTCTTGCTTGCTCTTCAAAGTCATCAGCAAACCATGCAGACCTTCCATGAAGAAGAAAGAATAAGATCAACAATAATCAAGCCTTTATTGGACAATGTGGCCATGGTCGCAATGCTAGAGGAAATCGGGGTGAAAGTTTTTCATCACGAGGACGTGGTTTCCAACCTGCTGGTCGAACAAATCAGCAAAATAGACCACAAAATCACAACTCTGCAGGTCAGAATCGTGCCGCCAATACCAACTCAAGAAATAATGGCACAAACCACCAACAATCTAATAATGTTTTTACAGTTCCACGAAATACCATTGTTTGTCAAATTTGTGGACGTGCAAATCATTCTGCTCTAGATTGCTGGTATCAGCATGATTATTCTCATTAAGCTGAGGATATTCCTGAAGCTCTTGTTATCGAGACCATTAATGACTCAACTGATGCCAATTTTTATGTGGGATTTGGTGTCACTACACACGACTAATAATCCAAGTAGCTTACTTTAGGCTCATCCTTACTTTGGGGGGGTGATATGATATATGTTGGCAATGGAGATCAGCTTTCTATTTCTCATATTGGTGGAGCTCGCATCAATACCGCTGATGGGAATCTAAATTTAAATGATGTTATAGTACTACTTGATTTAACGAAAAATTTGCTCTTTGTTGGCAAACTCACGTCTGATCAGCATTATACTTTTGGGTTCTCATCCAATGGTTTTGTTAATAAGGAGGATCCCAGAGTCAAGACACTAGCGTGAGGAACTAAAAAGGGACAATTACACGTGTTAGGGGAAGATGTTCATAAAGCTTTCAATGCTGTTCAACAACGATTTGGCATGATTGCTTAGCTCAAAAACTCTGTCTCTTATGAAGAACAATAAATTGTTAGGTATTGTTAATTGGACACATAGTCCTTCAATTTGTGTTTGCTGTCAAATGGGCAAGAGTTGTAAACTCCCTTTCAACACATCAAATAGAATTTCTCAATCTCCTTTGGACAAAATTCACAGTGATTTATGGGGTTGGGCTCCTGTTCAATCTGTTCAACATTTCAAATATTAAACTCCCTTTGTGGATGATTATTCTTGTTACTCTTGGATTTGTCCTCTGAAGCGTAAAGCTGATTTTTATGAATGGTTCCTTAAGTTTCAGAAATTGGTGGAAAATTTGTTTGATAAAAAAAATCAAAGTGTTTCAGTGTGCCGGTGGTGGATAATAATCTTCAAAAATATTCTTGGATTATCTCTCTACTTGTGGTATTCAATTGCAAATTTCTTGCCTAGGAACACCATAACAAAATGGTGTTGCCGAATGCAAACTCCGACGCATGGTGGAAGCATCACTTTCTATGATTTTTCATGCTAATCTTCCTTTACAACTAAGGGTTGATGTTTTCTTACTGCTGTTTATTTGATAAATTGTTTACCTATAATGAAACTTGCAAAACAGAGTCCTTATTGAAGATTATTTGGAAGAACACCTTCTTATGCAGGTTTGCAAGTCATTGGTGTCAATGCTTTCCATCTTTAAGACATGCCACTCTAAATAAATTTTCCAAGTGAACTTATCCATGTGTCTTCACAGGATATAGCCCACAACACAAGGGGTATCGATGTTTGGAGCCCTCTACAAAAAGAGCATTAATTTCTCACCATGTTGTATTTGATGAAGCCTATCTTCCATTTAAACATGGTCACGGTTCACATGTTGATACATCTTCTCTTGCTCTAACTGATTTTCTTGATTTCGATGAATAGATGCCAAGAAAAAGGAGTTTATCTACTTAGGGAAATAGTCCTGCTTACAATCTCCCAAGGTCCAATAAATCTAACTCTTCAGTGTCGTCTCTCTCATCGAATTCTATTTCTTCACAGCAACTAATCCTATTTCCTGAGCTGAATCTGACTCACAATTGGCACAAGAAGTGGCATCCCCTATTCTTCATGATGCACCAAAATCATGTCAGCCCACAGAAATTACATTCTTCGTTGAATTTAGCTTGTTCAGATGATACAACAGGTGATGGTTCTTCCTGTTATTTCATGGAAAATTCACAGCCTAAAGAAATCTCCACCTCAGAAACAACGGGTGGAATCCCATCTCCGATAGAAAGTCATGATGCTTGCTCATTTGATAAAAATTGTACTCCCGCAAATGATGATAATTGTTCTCTTAATTCTCCACAACAGATAAGTATTGATTCATCCTTCAAGAATTATCTTTCCTTTTCTAATTCTGATGGTCTTCCAGGAAAATTAGAAGTCATTTTTGCCTCCAATTGCATCCTCAAATTCTGGTTCTACTCATCCAATGATCACTAGAAGAATGGCACAAAATAATCCAAATCTTAAAGATGCTTGCAGGAAAGTTGCTGTGAATGATGAACTTGAGGCCTTGCACTCCAACCAAACTTGGGTTCTTGTTCTTAGTCCTTCAAATACTAATGTTGTTGGATCAAAATGGATTTTACGCATCAAATATAAGGAGGATGGCACAGTGGATCGTTATAAAGTGTGTCCAGTGGCTCAAAGGTATTCCCAAATTTCAAGCCACTCCCAACTTTCAAGAGTGGATTATGATGAGACATATAGTCCAACTCTCAAACGTACTACCATTCGTTTGCTAATATCTTTAGCGACTTCTTTTGGTTGGAATATCAGACAACTTGATGTGAAAAATGCATTTTTGCATGGTCATCTAAAAGAAACTGTTTATATGGAACAACCCCCAAGATTTGTGAACTCATCTTGTCCTTCTTATGTTTGTAAGCTTCAAAAATCACTCCATGGACTTGAGTAAGCCCCTCGAGCTTCGTTTGATCGTCTTTCTCAGTTTCTACTCACTATGGGATTTTTATGTAGTAAAGCTGATTGCTCTCTCTTTGTTTATAATAAGAATGATGTTGTTGTGTTATTTTTGGTTTATCTGGATAATATTTTGGTCACTGGCAATAATTTTGATTTTGTGAATAATCTGAATTGGCTAGTGAATTTTCTTTAAAGGATTTAGGTCAATTGTATTACTTAAGTAGTGAGATTTCTTACGTTTTTGGAGCCTTAGTTTTATCTCAAAGGAAATATCTCAAAGATCTTCTTCAGTGAACTGGTATGGAGAATTGTTCCTCTGTTAGAACTCCTATGATTGCTAATGAGGTAGTTTAAGAGATAAGGATGGTCCAAAATAATATATAGAGACCATAACTTATTTATTTTATTAATATAGGACACTAACACATCCTACGCATGCCAATGAATGAATATTTGGAGTGTGGAATAACATGAAATGGGTGGTTCAACAATACTAGGCAACCCAATATCAGGAATGATGGTTCTAATACCATGTTAAATAATGGATCTTATGCCTAATTCAACCCCAAAAGCTTGCTCAAAAGGTGGGAATTGCCCAAAACTATATATAGAAATTAGAACTTATTTATTTCATCGATATGGGATACTAACACATCCCACGCACGTCCGAAAATGAAAATCTGAAACATGGAATAAAATGAAACGGGTGGCTCAACAATACTACGTAGCCCAATATTGAGAATAGGCAACTTTGAAACTATGTTGAGTAATGGGTCTTAGATCTAATTCAACTCCAAAAGTTAGCTTAAGATGTAAGGATTGTCCAAGATTAAGGGGGCAAATTTGGTTCAAACCCATGGTTCCAATCGACTTCACTTTGGGTTGGGTTGGGTTTAAAATAATTTGATTGGGTTTGGGTTGGGTTCTAGTGAATTGAATATGGGTTGAAATGGGTTTTAAATGTAAGTGGGTTTTAAATGGGTTGAATATTATTTCTAAATAATTCAATCTAATTTTAACCCCAAAATTATCTTTCCATTTTCTCATTCTCCCAAAATCATACTTCACTTTATTTTTATTTCTATAACACTCTAAAAACAAAAAAAAAATAAAAATAATGAATTAAAAATTAGATAAATTATATATCACCGATTGATCATTTATCATTTCTCTACCTCATTTAATTTTAAAATATTAATTTATTAACTTAATTAAAATAAATTAATTGAGTAACTTTTTACTTGAGATTATAATCTAAAAATTGATGATATCATTATTTGGTTTATAAACTCCAATTTTTTATAAAATTTTTTAGCCAGTTAATTTTATAGCCTCCAAATTATTTTCAACTTTGAAATATGAAAATAAATAATTTTTTTTCTTTTTTCTATTTTTACAAACTACCAAAATATAAATATGTAAACACAACGAATTTATTGTGTAGTGGTAGAATGTGAGAGGACAGACTATGGCTGTCCATTTCATTTCTTTTGCCTCCACATAAAGAAAGGGCCTCGACTTTATTTTTATTTTCAGTTATAATATTTTCAAAAATTAAAAAAATTAACTATACTTTAATATTTTTTGAGTATTTTATTTAAAAATAATAATTTAGATAGATATAAGAATTTAAATTTAAATGGTTTATATTTGTTATTCTTAAAAAAATATATTTTTCAAGATATATGCATATTTTAATTGTTTTAAATTGATAGTGATATGAGATAGTCTAACAGGCTCAACCCAATAAATTTTTGACCTCAAAGAAGGCCTCCAAGCCCACTTAACATGCACAGCCCAATGTCACTCCTGAAGCTAGTTGGACCGGAATCATTTGACCATAGTTGTTTGATTGAGTGGATAGCCCTCACCCACATTTAACGGGAGGCTTCAAGCCGTTTCATCCGTTCAACTATCCCTCTGGTCGACCTCCTTATCTGTTTGATGATTGTTTACTAGAGTGCTCACTTCGGTGTTGACTCATATCCTTGCCGCATTTAACATTCTGACAAGCAGTATGCCTCCGCATTAATGGCGCGTGCCACTCGGTACAGTCTCCACCACCAACTTTGCTAATAACTTCAATAGGAAGGTGCCTACCTAGAGTATTGTTCATCCTGAAAACCAGGAGATAATGCCACCGAAATAGTACTCAGATCGAAAATGACCATTAACACCTAGGTAAGGATAAGAGCCTTCTACACTTGATAGAGGTATCTTAGACATATCATCTACCAAGAGAAGGCAATAAATACCTCACTGCCAGCTACTCTCTAGGTAATGCCAAATACACTATACATTCCTAATCTTCTGTTCGATTACTTCATTTTGATCAGAACTAACTTGAGCGTTGGAGTGCCTTCGCCGGAGGTACTTCAGCTAGTTTGACGTTTGCTTTTGTTGTAGATCTCGAACCTCGAGAAAGATTGCTATTGGATTATTCAACCTCCCTAATCGAATTAGCCCAAACACAATCCAATTCACTATAAACGATTTTCAACTTCATCAAATAGTAAACTTTTGTGTTGAATTGAATTTGAATTTGATCGTTGTGACAAATAATAATGGATTAGATTGAAAAAATTAAAAATAAAATCAGTAATACTTTTGCAAATATTGACTAAATATAAAAAGTTAAAAACAAAAAATAAATACAACTAGTATAGTAAATATTTTGTTGGGTACAATGTAAACATTTTGTACTAAAAATTTAAAATATTTTAAAGAGTTATGTTTTATTTATTGAGCAAAATTGCTATTTTGTATTAAAAGAAAACATATAAATATTATAAAATAATAAGTAAATTATACATTTACATAATTTGATTTGATTTTACGTGATTAGCAAGGATTTGATAGTAATTAATTAACATACATCAAATAAAAATAAAAAAAATTATAGTTTAACAAAACAATATCACAATATATTTAGCAAAAAATTTGCATTTTTTTTTGTATTGGACCTGCCCAAATCCAACCCAACCTGTTTTCAACCCAACTCACTTTCAACTCATAAATATAAACCCATTTTGAGACCAACTTGTTTTGAACTCAACCCATAACCAACCAAACCTACCCATTTGCCACTATTACTCAAGACCATTTATAGAGATCATAACTTATTTATTTTATTAATGTGGGATACTAACACACCTCGCGCATGCTTAAAAATGAACATCTGGAGTATGGAATGACATGAAATAGGTGGTCCAACAACACTTGGTAGCCTAATATCTAGAATAAGTGGCTCTGATACCATGTTGAACAATGGACTTTAGGCTTAACTCTACTCCAAAAGCTAGCTCAAGAGATGAGGATTGTTCAAGACCATATATAAAGACCATAACTTATTTATTTTACCGATGTGGGCCACTAACAAAAGTCTCTCTTTCTCATGACAATGATCTAGTTGACACTTTTACTTTTCAGAGTGTTGTTGAGGCATTACAATACTCACATTCACACACGACATTGTGTATGTTGTTAAAAAAGTTTGTTAGCATCTTTATGCTCCTATAATGGCACATTTTGGGTTTGTAGAATGCATTCTTCATTATTTGAAAGAAACTCAATCTCTTGGTCTTCGATATCTCTCACAAAGTCTAGTATCTCTATGTGGTTTTTGTTGAAATCCAGAAAGATCAAATAATAAAATTGAGAAATAACAGTGAAGTAATTCAATGAAACTAACAACAAGATTTAATGTGGTTTAGCGATGTGCCTAATTTACTCAACAAAGAAAAGAATTTTATTGATTCCAAATTCAAGTAACAAGTACGATTTGAGTCCCACAAATCTTACAAGAACATCTAACACCTTTGTTTTAAACTCTGTTTTGAGAAACAATCTCTAAAGCAGTATAGAATCTATGTCTAGCTTGTCCAGGAAGAAAACTAATTTAAATATCCCTGAAACTTATGCAACTTGGTTCATGGGTTTGCATGTCGTGCAAGATTTGTGTCCCTGTGTGCATAACTCGTCCAGCAGCAAAACTCGTTGCGCTAGGGCGACACAACCTTGTGCCTAGGCATGCGTCGCACCTATTTTATCCCTATTTCTACCCACCTGCGTGCATCTCCTCAGGCCCTCACGCACGACGTCCAGCCAATGCATGCTGTGGTGTGCTCTAATGTCTGTTTCATTAGCTTCGCTTCGTTTCTCACCATTTTTTCCATTTCTTGTCATTTGTAGCTCAAATTTCAAAGCAAAATCAATAATTCTCTACCTTGACTTGAAATTCACCATCTATCTTCTTTGTCCTTTCCCCCCCCAACAAGGGCCTTTTTCAAGTCTGCAAATATTAATTAAATCCAAGCAATCTCGAATTTGATTCCTAGAATAGTCTTAGTCAACATGTCTGTCGGATTATCCTTGTCGAACTTTGTCAACTGAAATAACACCTTGAGATATCATACTCTGAACAAAGTGATATCTCAGATCAATGTGCTTTGTTCTCTCATGAAAAGTTTAATTCTTTGACAAGTTTATGGCACTCTGACTATCACAAAATACGGTTGTAAATCAAAATTCATACTCATATCATCAATCAACCCTTTTAGCCAAATGCCTTTAGTCAAAGCTATGTACTCAGTTTTTGTTGTAGACAACACAATTGATAATTGCAAAGTCGCCTTTTGGATGATCTCCGTGCCTAAAATCTTCCCCTAAAATCTTCTTTGCATTGCCCAAATTCTTCATCTCAAATTCATCACTCAACTGAGCATTTAAAACATTGATCTTAGATATGTTTCTAGAGGAAATCAACATATTATTAACATACAGCAACAAATATATGAGAAGGATATTACTACATTTTTTATGATATACACAACAATCATAAATGCTTCTAGTATATCCTACCTTGGTCATAAAAGCATCCAACCTCTTATATTATTGCTTGGGAGATAATTTCAAGCCATATAAAGACCTCTTCATAGACTTGCTTGATTTTCTTTCTTGAAAATAATGATTCCCCTAGTTGACCCATGTAAATTTATTCCTCCAACTTACTATGCAGAAACGTTGTTTTCATATCCATCTGCTCAAGCTTCATATCAAATAGAGCCACCATTGCAAGTAACACATGAATAGAAGTATGTTTTACAACTGGAGAGAACACTTCATGAAAGTTTACTCCATCTCTTTGAGTAAAATCTTTAGCAACCAATTGTGCCTTGTGTCTAGCATACTCAACCCCAGAAATCCCTTCATTTTTCTTGTAGATCCATTTATCTACAATCTTTTGCCCTTTTGGTACATCAACTAGCTCCCACGTGTTATTCTTGTGTAGAGACTCCATCTCTTTACTCATAGCTACTACCAATTTATCAAAATTTGGACAAGAAATAGCCTCCTTGTATGTGATTGGATCATCACCCACAAACTCCCCAATCAAACTCAAAGCATAAGCAACCATATCTGAATATGTAAACTACTGTGGTGGTTTGATCTGCCTCCTTTCTCTCTCATGAGCCAAATGATAGTTCTGTAGTGAATCATTTTTCTGTTGTTGATTAGGTGATAATGAGCTTTCACCAGCTTCATCTACCACTTTTTGTTTTCTTTTGAAACTTGTGGAGTGTCAATTTCAACCTTCACCTTTTTCTTAAGACACTGTTAACTACTTTCACCTTGCTTCACCTTTTTCATCATAGTAGATTTATCAAATGTCATGTCTCTATTGATAATCACCTTGGAGCCTTTATCATCATTACACCACAAATGATAACCCTTGACTCTATTTGCATAGCATAGGAATATGCACTTTCTATTCCTTGGCTCGAGCTTCCCATTGTGGACATGAGCATAGGCTAGACACCCAAATACCATAGATTTGAGTAATCAGTAAGAGACTTGGACCAAATTTTCATTGGTATCTTACAGTCTAAAGCAGTTGATAGTGACCTATTCACCAAATAACAAGTAATATTTATTGCTTTCGGACAAAAATCCTTAGATAATCCGGTGTTAAAGAGCATGTATCTAGCTCTCTTCAAGATAGTTCTGTTCATTCGTTCTACGACTCTATTCTGCTATGGTGTATGTATAATTGTATGATGCCCCAAAATTCCTTCCTTATCACAAAATTCTTGAAATTTCTTATTGCAGAACTCTAATCCATTGTCAGTCCTCAAGCGTTTGATTCCCTTTTCTGTTTGTTTCTCGATCAAAGTTTTCCATTACTTGAAGTTGACAAATACCTCATCCTTATGCTTTAGCATGTACACCCATACTCTCCGTAAAAAAGTTATCAATAAATGTTAGCATGTACTTGGAACCACTATTCGAAGGAACCTAAGAAGGCCCCTAAAGATCTAAGTAATTGTAATCCAAGGTGCCTTTGGTCCTATGAATTACAATGCTAAATTTCACCTTGTGTTGCTTGCCAAGAACATATTGCTTGCAGAACTCCAACTCTCTAGTCTTCTCTCCACTAAGCAAACCTCATTTGCTCAGTTCTTACGTCTCCATCTCACTCATATGCCTAAGACGCATATGCCATAATCTCGTAGTATCATTAATTGATGAAGAAACCACTGTAGTACCAAAAACTGTGCTACCCTGCAATATGTAAAGATCATTCTTCTTGTTTCCCTTCATGATAAGTAGTGCATCTTTGAAAACCTGCAGAACTCTTTCTCGAGCTCTGTACTTATAGCTATTTATGTCCAAAGTACCCAACAAAATTAGATTTTTCTTTAGATTAGGAACATGACACGTATATGTTAGGGTTTTCATCATGCTGTCGTGCATTCTGATATTCACTGTGCTAATTCCTACAATCCTACAACAAGCATCATTTCCCATTACATTTTGATAGATGGTAAACTAATCCTCTCATGGGCACATGTGGTAAGAACAACCACTATCCAAAATCCACTTTGAACTTAGAAAACTCTCACTAATGTTAAGAATAAGTCCACCATCAGACTCATCTTTAACAATTCCTGCAACGTCATCCCATTTCTAATCAGAAGTTTCACCTGCATCCTTTGCCTTTCCAAGTTCTGAACAATTTCATTTCCAATACCCCTTTCCTTCGTACCTAAAACATTTATTGTTTGTTTTAGGCTTGGTTTGGGACTTCAACTGGCCTCTATTCCTTCCCTTTTCTCTCGGTCTCCCCCTTCACTATCATTGCTGCTGAGGACATATTTTTTCAATTTGTTGGAATTCAATGAAACTTTCACATCCTTCATTAAAATTGTAGCTCTCCCACACAGCACAGTAGTAACTAAGTGTTCAAAGGATTTAGGCAAAGAACATAAGAGAATTAAAGCTTGATTTCATCTTCAATTTGCACATTTATGCTAGCGAGATCCGAAATCACCTTATTGAAATAATCAATGTGTTGAGTAATAGATGCACTTTTCTTTATCCTTAATGCATATAACTGCTATTTTAGATATAGCCGATTTGTGAGGGACTTTGTTATATAGAGACTCTCTATTTTTTATCATAATCCTGGTAGAGTACTTCCCGTGACTATCTCTCTCAGTATATTATCTTCCAATGATAACATTACAGTATCATAAGCCTTCGCCATTTCTCCTCATCTGATAGCATATCTGGCAAGAAACCTCTGCCTTTTAACATTCTCTGTAAACCTTGTTGGCATAGGATGGCATGAACTTTTATCTTCCACAGCCCAAAGTCATTTTCCCATCAAATTTCTCTACCTCGTACTTCATGGCGAACATTTGATCAATCCTGGCTCTTGATACCAGTTTGTTGAAATCCTAAAAGATCAAATAATAAAAATGAGAAATAACAGTTAAGTAATTCGAAGAAACTGACAATAAGATTTAACGTGGTTTAGCGATGTGCTTAATTTATTCGACAAAGAAAAGAATTTTATTGATTTCAAATCAAAGTAACAAGTACAATTTGAGTCCTACAAATCTCACGAGAACACCTAACACCCTTGTTTTAAACTTCGTTTTGAGAAACAATCTCTAAAGCAGTATAGAATCTATGTTTAAGGTTCGTCGCTCACTTGTTTGGAAGAAAACCTGTTTAAATACCCCTAAAATTGATGTAACCTGGACATGAACCAGTGTGTTGCGTAGGGGTGCACAAAACTTGCGCCCTGGCACATGTAACTTGCTCAGTGGCAAAACTTGCCTTGCCAAGGCGCCCGAACCTTGCGCCAGGGAGTGCAGTTCTACTAGCATGCGGGCTCAGGCACGCGTCGTGCCCATTCTGCCTAGCTGCACACTTTGGAGCGCATATCTTGGCACCTTGGCGCGTGGTATCTAGACAATGCGTGCAGAGGTGTACCCCAACATACATTTCATCTGCTCTGCTCCGTTTCACACCATTTCTTCTGTTTCTCGTTATTTATAACTCAAATTTCAAGGCAGAATCATCAATTTTTCTAATTCTAATTGGGTTGGATGCAAATAAACTAGATGTAGTACCACGGGTTATTGCATTTTTTAGGAGCCAATTGTGTCTAATGGTTTTTCAAAAAAGCAGTCCAAAGTGGCTCGTTCTAGTTCTGGAGCATAATATCGTGCTAAGGCATTCACCATTACTGGACGTAAATGGATTTCCTTTCTTCTTCGCGATATCGGAATTTTTTCTGAACAAGCCTCCAAAATTATTTTGTGACAACATCAACGCATTACATCTTACCACCAACCCAGTGTTCCGTGCTTGCACAAAGCACATTGAATTGGACCATCATTTTGTTCGTGAAAAAGTTGCATCTGCACATTTGATCAAGCACTTCGTTCCTTCGTCTCTTCAGCTAGCAGATGTTTTTACAAAGCCATTATCTAAGACGGTCTGCTCTAGTTTAGTTGCTGCCAAGCTGGGTCTACATGTTCATTGCGACTCCATCTTGCATGAGGGTGTCAGAGATATTGATGCAAATCACAATCAAGAAAATAAGTCAAGTGCAAAAATTGAGGAGAAATCAAAGACACATTCCATAATAGATTTATCAAGAGGAAAATCGGGCACTAAAAATGGTGTTTTACCTAGCGAATGTCAACAGATATTCTTTTTCCTTTTTTTGATGAAAATTTTTATATATTTGTAGTTGTATTCTCCTCTGTGATATATATAGCAGAAAAACATTATTCTATTCATCTTTCTCAAACTCTTTTGTTAGATCCAATCACGTTGGCTTCCCTCATTTTATGTCCCTGTTTGTAGTAAAATTTTCTAGTAACTCAGTTTTTATTTTGATAATGTAATATGGTGATGGCAATGTCTTCTAATTGAATTTTTAATTCATCATAGAACATTCATTTATCGATTTGAACTATTTTATGTGCTCACTTGACCTTTTGTGTGATTTGATTTTAAAAAATAATTACTATTTACATGGGGTTAGGCTAAGTATACTTGAGATATTATGCTATTTTTATATTTAGAAGTTGCATTCCCAATTTATAAGATATTAAATTTGATCTTAAGATAAACTTATATAGTGAGAATAAGATAATACGATGAATTTATAAAATTAATAATATGATTCATATTAAATATATAATATTAGTTTTAGGTCTAAATATACTAACGAGCTAAATTCAAAATATATAGACAAATGAACTATATATATCTGAGCTTTTCCAATCTATATTGTTATATATAGTACAATGGTGTGGGATATGCATTTGTGTAATTTTGACTAAATTTTGAATTTTTAGAATTTTGAAATTTTCAATTAAATTAAAAAATTCTCCTTGATTATTAGTTTATTTTTTTAATCTTATTTTAATATAATTAATGTATTTGTTATAATTAAAACTCATGTTGTACCTGTCTAAAATGCTAGTATTAAATTTCAAATTTGAAAAGTGTTTGGTATTGAATTTGTATTATCCTTTCTTTTAGGGCTAAAATATTTTTATCCTTCTATGAAATGTGAAATATGCAGTCCATTTCCCTGTGATAAAAAAAAGTTTGAAATATTGCACTATGTTTCTAAATTGCAGTTCACTGCCCCTTTTCATTTATTTGAGTTGAATTTTGTATTGAATGGATGAAAATATCCTCATATATATATATATATATAATTACTCTATATCCTTATGTTTTTCTTTTTCTCCTATTTAATCTAGATTAAATAATTTTATATTTATAAAACACATAAGATATTTATATAAATTAAATACTATCTAATATTTATAAAATCATATATACATGCACATATATATATATAGAATTATTTACATATAAAAAATTATATAAATATATATATACATAATATATATGTATATAAAATTATCTATAACATATCTATATATATAAAATATTTATTTTTTTCTTTTGTTTAATCTAAAATTAAATAATTTTATATTTATAAAAATACATAACATAGTTATATAAATTAAATACTATTTATTATTTATAAAATTATATATACATATAAAAAATTATATAAATACATATATATAAAATTATCTGTAACATATCTACATACATATATATAAAAAATATATTTTTTTTTGTTTTGTTTAACCTAAAATTAAATAATGTTATATTTATGAAATATATAACATGCTTATATAAATTAAATACTATTTAATATTTATAACATTATATATAAATACATATATATATATGTAATTATCAAAACTAAATAATTTCATATATTTATAAAATTTATAACATATTTATATAAATCAAAACTATATAATATTTATAAAAAATTATATGCATTCATATATATATATATAATCACATATATATAAAATTATATATATATACATATATACATATGAAATTATTCATAACATATTTATATATTAAATAAAATTTATTTTTTATAAAATTATATATACATACATACATATAAAATTATATACATATAAAAATTATATAAAAATATATATGTATATAAAATTATTTATAACATATGTATATATATAAAATATTTTTTCTTTTGTTTAATCTAAAATTAAATAAATTTTATATTTATTAAATATATAACATATTATATAAATTAAATACTATTTAATATTTATAGAATTATATATACATACATATATAATTATCAAAACAAAATAATTTTATATTTATAAAATATATAACATATTTATATAAATCAAAATTACATACATGCAAAATCACATACATACAAAATTATATTTATATATATAATTATTTATAACATATTTATATTCTCCCTTCCCTGGCAATCGGTGGACATGGCAGTCAAGTTTTTTTTTCTTTTTCTTTTTTCTTTTTTACATGACGATCGTTGAGGATTGCGGCCGCTGGCTGAATCTATGCATGGTTGCCATGGGAGCTTGAAGCTATATTTTTTTTCTTTCTCTTTTTTTCTTTTTACACGATCGTCGTTGGGTACTGCGCCTGCCAGCGGCCGCTGGCCGGATCTAATTGGCATGATTGCCATGACAACCTATATATATTGCAATACGATATTATATTTATAATATATTATATGATATTGATAAATATATTATAATATATTAATATATATAATATTGTATATATATGTACATAAATGTATAAATAATTTTTTGCATATTTTTTATATATTTTTTTTATAAATATTAAGTATTATTCAATTTAGGCCGTTCATTTAAATAAAAAGATCCAATGATTGATATACTAAAGGTATAATAGTCATTATATATATAAAAAATCACAACCACTCGGCCATTTTGGGGCGTGCACTTTATTTATGGTCTCAGGGGCATTTTTTATGGTATTTTTAAAAACATAAGGTGGTATTTCAACCTTTTATTATTACAGGAAGATAAATCACTCATTTCACATTTAACAGGGGAGTTAAAATAAAATTTTCCTTTCTTTTACCATAGTTTTTTCAGTTTCTCTAGATGAAAGATATTGTTTATGTGTGCTTTATAATTGCATAATGTATCTAGAATAGTGTGAATTTTTTAAGTATATCATTTTGTCAAGTAGTTAAAATTGATCTAATTTTTATATTCAAAATTGTATAGATAAAATATTATAGATATGAAAAAAATCCTAAATTATTTTGATAAGTATCAAATTACTTAATTTCTATAAAAAAAAAGATTTGAATTATCGCTTTAATATTATGTATGGTGATGAGATAATATGGAAAAATTTTGGCGGTTAAAACTCTTCTATTTTATACACCTATATAAAAAGGTTACGCGATTCAATGCAAACACAATGGGAAGAAAAAGAATATACTCCAAATTTCAAAAACTTTCCCTTAGTCTGATTTGAAGCATGAGAAATCATTAAGCATTTTGTGCAAAAGTTTTTTTTATGTACGTATTGAATTTTTAATATCATACATCGAATTTAGAAAATTATTATTTCTTAATTGTAAAAATATGCGTTCTTTATGTTAATGTAATAGAGTAAGGATGACAAATGACCTAATCAGAGAAACGGAGCGAGCAGCAAAATTCTCAATGAAGATTAATTTTGTACTTAATATAAGGATAGTTTTAACCTGTTCTTGTCCCCCACAGAGCACTGCTACAGCTTTAATATTTTAAGGATTATGAGAAATATTGATAATTAATTTGTCCCCATTTCTTTTTTATATGGACAATCAAAGGCTTCACGTGGGGATGATTTTTGGTGGAGCAACAACAAATCATTATATTGCTATGATGATAGTGAGAACAAATAGAGAAATGGAGGTACATATGAAATAAAATTACTATTTTAATTAGTGTATTTTTGATATTGATTTGTAATACAAAGAAATTTTATCTTAATGCAATATTAGTTTGAGATAGTTACACCATATTAAAAAGCGGTCAATTTTTAATGTAGAGTCCCCAAAGTAACTGAGAAAATCAAGATGGAGATCAAGCATACCGTAATTTTCACTTGTAAAGAAAAACCCATATGACTGTTGTAATGTGATCTTATTTTTTTTTATTCATTGAATTTTTGTAACATTGGAAAAGTACATACTGTAGTTCCTTAAAATGTGATTAAAATTTTGTTGGATTTAGTTTTTCAAAAAATGTGTTTTCAAATATCATGCTTTTCAAAAGTATTTTGCTCAATTACTATACTATTTCTTTCATGTGGCTCAGTTTTCTAAAACCTGATTTCAAAAGTATAGAATTTTTACCACTAATTAAATGATTGAGTAGTATTACTCTCAAACTTACATGTATGGATTCGGTGTTCAAATCCAAATAACATCAAATGTGAATGCATGTGTATGTCTCTTTTTTATGATACATTTAAAATTTCTAGCATTTGTTCATCAAAGCTACATTTTTTTTCTTTTCAAATCAATAAAGACACTTTTCAACCCTCAAAAGGCCGAACGAGAAAGGAGTTGAGAATTAGGGATATTTGGTAATTAAAAATTTATAAAAAATTAAAATTGTATTGTTAAATTTAATAAAATTTATTTTGACAAATTTGTTTTTTGTTTCAAAATTTATTTTGTGTGAACACTTATCATTCACACATACAAGTAATAAATAAATAAAACTCCTGTATTTTTTTAAAACAAAAAAAATAAAATAAAATAAGGTGATAAATATAATAAAAAATGTCCAAAAATAGTGGATAGATGACTCGTGAATAAAAGCAACAAATGTTACAAATTCTTACTATTTTTCCTCGTTTTAATTTGATAAGTGCAATCATATTTTTTTTTTTATTTTGTATTGTTAATATTTTAATATATTAAAATCTGTCACATTATAAGTTTAGAGTTCGATCTTTCTCCCTTTCATTTTTGTTTTTAGTTTAGAAATTTAAAGAAAACGGTTTTGTAAAGAAAAAAGAATCAAATGGTAATATTTGAATATATATTTTTTCTTAGTTTCCATTTTGTTTATTGTTTAATTTTTCAGATAATAATTTAACATAATGTTGACATTTTATTTGAGTTAATTTTTTATTGAGCAAGAAGGATTTATAGTGTCAATATTGTTATCATTTTTCAGTCTTTTTAGGTAGTATAATATTTATTGTTTTAGTTTATTTTTTTTAAATTTATTGAGTTGTTTTGATTTATGAAAAAGTAAATGTATTTTTGTATTTTTATAGTATCTTTTTGTAGATTGATGATATAAGTGAGTTTAAATTTTTATTATTTTTAAAATTGAATAAAATTTAAAAAAATTAAATTATCCTTAATAAGTATAAAAAAATTATTAAAATAAGTAATAAAAAATTATAATTATAAAATTATAAAATTTATTTTTATTTACTTTCAATTAATTTTATCAACTAAACGTAAAATTGTGCTGCGTTATCTTGATAGACTTAAAGTATATTCAATTATTTATATATCATTCATAATTACATTCGAAATAAATTAACCTTTATTGATATTAAGACATGTGATTTTATGGGAAAATTCTTTAATTTTATGATGTTTATTTAATAAAAGTATTACTAATATATTATATTTTTAATAATAATTATTTTAATTCGTGCATAGTATGAAGTTAATGCTGGTAGCCTCCAATAATCTAAATTTAAAAACAAAATAAAAATAGAAGGAGAGCCACCGATGGCGTAGGGGTGTCCAAGAATGGTAGAAGGCAACGTGGCCTCGTATTATACCTTATATTCTAATACTGCGAAACGGGCCATTAGTTGTATCATTCACTGATCCAACAGATTTCCCAACGCCTTCACAAACTCCGTCTCCGCGGCGGTGCGTGATGGACACTCTCTACTCCACCATCCACTACTGGCTAGTTGACCACCCCATTATCAGCCATTACGAATGGAAACCCAACCAAACTCCCGGCGCTTCCCCGCTCTTCGTCGCCCTCACAGTCATCACCTACCTCACGCTCACACTCTCCCTCCACCACTTCCCTCTCCTCCCCGCTCTTCCCTCAGCCGCCCTACGCCTCATCACCGCCGTCCACAACCTCACTCTCTGCCTCCTCTCCCTCCTGATGGCCGTCGGCTGCACCCTCTCCACCCTCCACCAAACGCCGGCCGGCCACCCCATCTGGCCCATCTGCTTCCCCGCCAACTACACCCCGCCACGGGGGCCCACCTTCTTCTGGGCCCACGTGTTCTACTTCTCCAAGATCCTCGAATTCATAGACACGCTCTTAATCCTCCTGAGCGGTTCGCGCTCCCGGAGGCTGTCGTTCCTCCACGTGTATCACCACGCTGTCGTGGTGATGATGTGCTACGTGTGGCTGGCCACGTCGCAGTCGCTGTTCCCGGTGGCACTCGTGACTAACGCGACGGTGCACGTGGTGATGTACGGTTATTACCTGCTGTGCGCGGTGGGGATCCGGCCGTGGTGGAAGAGGTTGGTGACGGACTTTCAGATTATCCAGTTTGTGTTTAGCTTCTTGATATCGGGTTGGATGCTGCACTACCATTTCAACGGGTCGGGTTGTGAGGGAATATGGGGCTGGTGCTTCAATGCGGTTTTCAATGGTTCTCTTTTGGCACTATTTGTCGACTTTCATCTTAAGAATTATGCCAAGAAAAAGAGGTCGGATCAAGATAAGGATAAATTCTCGTGATTTTTAAGAGATGGGTGGTTTATGGATCAGTCTTCACTTCAACAATTATTATTATTTTTTTTTGAATTAGGGTTTTTCAATCTTGATCATTTTGTATCATTTTTTTGAGCATGAGAAACTTTTTCATTTTCGTTCGAATTTAGAAGTGGAGCAAGCGAATCATACTTGTTTGTTTAGCCGCGCCCTTAGAGCATGATTGGGTGAGCTTGTAAATTTTTTAAAATATTTTATAAAATATTTAAGAGTTTATAAATTAATAAAAAATATTTAGTAATTTTTTTAAAAAGAGTTTATAAGATTTTAAAATAAGATATTAGAAGATTATAAGTTCTTTTAAAAATAGTAAGGGAACTTTAACTTATTTTTAAAATTTTAACAATTACATTTAATTTTAACCATTTTAACTAACAATTAATAAGCTTCAAAATTTTATTTTATCCAAACACTTCAACAACTTGTTTTAAAAATAAGATTTAACATCTTATAAGCTTTAAAAATATCTTATAAGATATAAGAGCTTATAAGATGTTTAAAATAAATTTAGCCAAACACCCTCTTATTATTTATGAACTAAAATTATGTTTGGTTTAAAAATTTTAATGAGAAAAAAGAAAAGAAAATGTTATTTATATATTTATACATACATGCACACATGAACCAAGAGCTTATTAGGGGGCGAACTCCTGATCTCCCATATTATGTAAAAGACTTTTATCATTAGGCTATAGGTCACTTGGTGAAAAGAAAATGTTAAACATAGATAGTGTTTGTCTAAACTTATTTAAAAGATCTTATAAGTTTTTACATTTTATTTGGAGTTTATAACATGTTAATTTTAGTTTTAGAATAAATCTTGAAAATATTTATATAAAATAAGATTTTAAAGTGTATAAGATGTTGGTAATGATAATTTCTATAATTAGAATAGTTAAAATTAAAAGAATTTATTGATATTTTAAAACTAATTAAGTTAGGATCTTATAAGATCTTAAAATTGTCAAATATTTTCTAATATCTTATAAACTGTTAAATATCTTATAAATGTTTTAAGAAACTTATAAATTTATCCAAACACCTTTGATGAGGTTATTTTTGGTGTATATGTTTTTGGATCTCGACTTCCATAATGTTTTGATTTAAAAGATAGTGTGGGGGTGGAGCTTGCAACCAAGGGACAAACATCAGGCTAGCGGAGAGGGTCCTCGGCTATGACCTTCTGATGGTAAAGTCAGCAAATTGACTTGAGGATATTTAGATAGAGTAACAGTCTAGGAGTGTGAAGGTACATACCATAGTATGAGGATAGGAAGAGCTTTTATAGTATTTGCCTAAGGATAAAAAGACAAATTTCACCTTATAGTGCCTCTTACACTTTTTCCTAGTATAGGGACAGTTTAGGTCTTTTCGACCTAAACTCAAATCCCATGCCTACCTGGCTAAATGGAAGGGGGAACCATATCTCCATTAATGTGGAGGCGGTGGCATTAATGGTGGAGCTGATGCATCGTCACACCAATTAATGTGAACATAGTAGTGGTTAAGACGTATTTAATGTAGTGTAACGAGTGGCTGAGACTCTATTAACCATTAGTACTTCTGCTTCACTAATCAACCTTTGAGGTTGATTGTTAACTAGGGTTTTGACCCCATGGTCGAGCATGAACTTGGGCTTCGACCCCTACGATCGAATGAGGCCTTCGCCTTGATTAGGCCCAACAATCTTATTAGGTTTAACGGGGTGGTCCCATATCATGAGTCTTCCCTACTCTAAGGTTTGATCGGTTGGGAGTAGTTTGTAAGGGGAGTGGGAAACATTATTTCAAATCTTGACTAGAGAGGTGCTAGGGGGAACCGTTATAGGCAATTACATGAATATTTGCGTGGGTGGTCAGCGGTTACGCATTTATTAGTTGGTTATTGGTTTCTTTAACTGGTTGGAATTCCAGCGCACCTATAAATAGTAGATTTTCACCGCTTATTTTTAATTTTACCACCACACTTTTGAGGTCAAGAGTGAAGATTTTGAGTCGATTCTTTGAGCTACCTTGAGCGTTTAATTTCTATGCGTAGTCTTTGTAAGTGTTTTTTCCTGTATTTTTTAAAGTTTGTTAGCCTTTAAGCTTCTACTATGTTGAGTTCTAGTTCTAGTTCTGATTTTGAAGCGACGAATTCGATAGATGTTTTGAATAGCGGGGTGGAGTTGAGTGAATCTAGTGAGAGGTCGACTACCCCTAAACAATTAGAAGTAGGTGTGGACGAGGGGTTTTTGGGAGGAGATGAGGTGGTGGGGCTTTTTAGGCATGATGCTGATGAGGCAGGGTCCTCGAGGCATGGTGGGGAGGAGGGAAGCGACAGTGGAGAAAGTTCATAGGTAAAGGGGTAGGTTATTCATGATGACACACTATAGCAACATCGTGTCGAAAATATCCCTAAATGACCTTAGGTCGATAAAGGGGAAATACCATGTTCCCAACGCGTTTGAGCTAATCAAACCTAGAGCTACAGATAGGATGCATACCCCCCTCGATGGGTGTATAACCATTTTTAAGGATGTGATGAAATGTGGCCTTAGGTTTTCTCTAGTGGACTTGCTAAGAGGTCTATAGGCGTGTATAATCCAATTACTTTCCAATTATTTTGCTCTTATATATTGTTTTGTTGTCTTAATGTGTATTGTCGAGGAGGCCCCTTTCTAAGCTAACTTCAGCCATTTATTTCATTTATCTATGTCCTGAGTCAGGTTTAGTTAGGGAATCTAGTTTTTATTATTTGACCGTGACCCTATAGTAAAGTTTTTAGGATATTCTCCTCATCGCATGGCCAAAAATGCAAGAAAAGGTATTTTTGTGTCTGTCCTCACTAGGGTCAGGTTCAATATCCTAAGAGAGTGGATAAGGGGTAGGGTCAAGTTGGATACAATTGAGAATTTATCTTGGAGTAATGCTTTTGCTTGAGACCTACTCAAAATTGGTGAGATGGATGCTTTAGTGTTTACAAGAGAGAGAAATTTGGTTCTAGCAAGATTATCAAACATTGCATTGAGGTTGCACACTAATGTACGCTTAGGTAGAAACTAACCTTTGTATATAATGCGAGGTACTGATTTTGATTGATGAATATTTTTGGTTGTTTTTCAGGTTCGCCTATTATGAATTGTTTGAGGTAAATTGCTATGTGCAAGTAGCAGGAGGCCCAACAATGCAAAGAGGCCACCACAACTCAACGAGTAGTTGCTACTCAAACCATTGGAGCAATTTCAAAGGTTGCAACGAGTGAAGCCGAGGTTGCTATGAGCACCGGAGCAATAAACAGTTTTTCTCTAGCAAAGAGGAGAGTGGTCGAAATCATGAGTGAACACGTTCCTAAAATGAACAACTCTGCAATTTACTATCTTTTCTTGAGCTATAATTCGTGGAGGAGGTGGGGGTGCTGAACATTGCAACAATAATAGGCACGGGCGCAATCTCCTTGATTATGATGGCTTTTCTAACAGCAGGTTTGTTCCAACGTAATCGGGTGGAAATGTTTAACTTCGAGCAGGTTGATGCACTGAAAGCTTTTGCTTACCATGCAAACATAGTATCTTTAGAGTTGAACTTTCCATACATGATGCATTTTGAAAGAGTACTAATTTTGAGGTTTATGCTCTTTTAGGTCTGGCAGTAAGGTTATAACTTGTATAACTAGTATGAGCTATGTGAAACACAACATCAGCGATTGCTAGAGAAATGCTAAAGCTTGGAAAAGGAGTAGAGCGAGATGTTGAAGGCTAAGGTCAACTCCTTGGAATCTAGAGTTGCTGAGCTAGCGAAGCAGCTTGAAGAAATGGATGTTGACTACTTGTTGCCATGGAGAGCTAAAGTAAGGTCGAGGATCAACTTAAGAAGGTCATGAGCACTATCCAAGAAGCTACTGAATTGGGTCGAGCACACGGCTATATAGTGATGAGGTATGCCCATTCAAAATTTTTCAAGGTGTTGCCTGGGATTTGAAAGGTGACAATCTAACAGTTCATGCTCTCATTGGTGTTCACCAAGACGAGTGTGACTTTCAGTATAGAAGATGCCCAAAAAGCTTTTGATTAACCTATGAAGCACTTGAAAACATAAGATATGAGTTCCAACCTGAAGATAAAGTGAGACTTAGTGCAACAAAGACGTATATCTTCAGGCATTTGACGAGAATGCTCCTGTTGAAGAGGGTGATTTTGTTCCTCCTCCTTTTTCCTAGGTTGTAGCAGTAGGTAAGGTGTTTGAGTTTGTTGGAGAGTTTGCCTTAGAAATAAAGAATAATGAGGTCAATGTTGAGAGTTTCTTTTTGGATAGGGGCTGAGTGTTTCAACTAAGGAGTTAGGGCCCTCATAGATCATTAGACCAAGTAGGGGAAGGTTTCTTGAGCAAGAGATTGAAAGACCTTTTTTAAGTGTTTGTGTTGATTTAACGGAGGAGCTACTGAAAACAGTAGACGAAGTGACTGCTAAAGCGATGGCTCAACAAAGGAAGGTTGCTGGGTTGAGTTAGATGTTTTGTTTATGTGTGTTCTGTTGTTGTTGTTGTGGTTTTTTTTTTTTTGAATGTAAGGCCTAGGAAAGACGTATAAACACCGTTGCCATTAATCAAAATGCTTTTTTGGTTTTGCATACTTAGTTTTATTCAATGTATTTAAATTGGTCTGAAAAATGTTTAACAGTTAGATCATGCAATTCTTATCTATGCAGGTATGGAGTCCAATCATACATTTTTAATCATGAGATTGTGGGGTTAGTATAATAATTGCCTCACAATTTTGTTATGTAACCTTTGATCAACTTGATCAATGCTTAAGTATAGTTAGGCCATTAAAATCATGCAACTACAGGGTCACCTTGATCAACGTTTAAAAATTGAATTAGGCAATTAAAATCATGCAATTGTGGGTCACCTTGATCAGTGCTTAAGAATTAAATTAGGTAATTAAAATCATGCGACTGTGAGGTTGCATGATATTGTTTATTAAGATAATGTATGTTTTATACAACACGATTTACACGTTAAACTTTTAGAGGTTGATTGCATTCCATGGTCTTGGTAGTTTGTTTCCAGATAGGTAGGCTAATCAATATGAATTGTGTGCTACTACCTTAACCACGAAGTATGGGCCCTCCCATTTCGGGTTGAGTTTGCCAAAATTTTTAAAAACTTCAACTTTCTTGAGGACGAGGTTACTAATTTTGAAAGATCTAGGTCGGACCTCTTTATCATAATGATTTCCCATGATCGACCTGTATCTTTGCATTTTTGTAAAGGCTTGTTGTCAAAGCTCATCAACTACTTTCAAGTTGAATTCTCTCTCTTCTTTGTTCCTGGTTGGACTATAGTGTATAGCTCGAGTTGTATGTTGGATTAATTTTGTAGGGACAACAGCCTTTGAACCATATACCAAACTGTAAGGGCCTTGCCCTGTGGCTATTCTTAGAGTTGTACGGTAGGCCCAAGGAACTCCTGGCAAGTCATTTGCCTAATTGGCATTAGAGCCCTCTGACCTAGTTTTGATGTGGTAGAGTATAGTCCTATTGGTGATTTCCATCTGACCATTAGCTTGTGGATTTCCTACTAAAGTCAAATGTTGTTTAATTCCAAGATTCTTGCACCATTCTCTGGTTCGTTTACTCTGGAGTTGGGTGCTGTTATTTGATATGAGGACTTTTGGTAGGCAGAAATGGCAAACGATATTCTTCCACAAAAAACTTCTTATTGCAGCATTCGTTATCTTAGGTAAAACTTCAGCTTCGACCTACTTGGTGAAGTATTCAACTACTAAGATCATGAATTTCCTGTATTTGGTAGCCTTGGGGAAAAACCCTACTATGTCGACTCCTTATTGGTTGAATGGCTATGTGATCTGCACTAGAACAAAGGTGGCAGCTAGTTGATGAGGAATATTCGCGTAAAGGTGACAAGATTGGCACTTTTGGGCATGCTTGATAGCATCCTTGTTTAAAGTTGGCCAAAAATATTTTCTCTTGATGATTTTATAAGCCAATGACCAACCTCCTGAGTGATTTCCACAAATACTAGCATGGACTTCCTGCATAAATTCTTGCGCTTGATTGGGCGTAAGATACTTCGGAGAGGGTCTTGCAACAGATCTCTTGTATAACTGGTTGAATTTGTTCAAAATAAACTTTGATGCCCGCGCCCTTAACCTATGAGCCTCTATGCTATCCGAGGGCACTCTACCCTCCTTAAGGTAGGCTCTAATATCTTCAATCTAGGTATGGTTGGGTGTGTCCATGGTAAGGATCTCGTTTTGTGGGAAGCATTCAATGGTGGGCTTGCTTGAGACTAGAAAAGTGATACACCTATCCCTGGTGCCTTTTGTTGAGCTAGTAAACTTTGAGAGTGTATCTGCCCTTTCATTTTCTGACCTGGGTATTTGATTGAGTGTGAATTTTTCAAACTGTTGTTTCAACTATTTGACCTCATTTAGATAGGCGTTCATAGTCATGTCCCTTGCCTTAAAGTTGCCTTCAAGTTGTTCAGTGACAAGTTGAGAATTAGTAATGCTAGTTGAGCACTTAACCTCTCTATCTAGCGCCATTCTCATCCCAACAACATGGACTTTGCATTTTGCTTCATTATTGGTAACAGGATAGTCTAGCTTAATGGCAAAATCATACTCCTCCTCTTGAGGGGAGTGAAATGATATACCTACGTTGCTTCCCAAACTTGTGGCCGAACCATCTATATAGATAGACCATACCAATGGTGGCTGTTCCTGAAATAGTGGTAAATCCACTCATTCTGCCATAAAATCAACTAGCACTTGAGCCTTAATAACAACATGAGGTTGGAACCTAATGTTCAACTCTCCCTACTCGATGGCCCACTTGATTAGTCTCCTCGATGTATCTGGTTTAGAGAGCACCTGTTTCATAGGTTGGTTTGTCAAAATGACGATAGTGTGAGACAAGAAGCAGGTTCGTAACTTTCTTGCTGCTGTGATGAACGCCAGCGTGAACTTTTCAATCTATAGATAATTATGTTCAGGGCCTTGCAATACTTTATTGCTATAATAAATTGGATTACACAAATCTTGTCAAGTTGATACCAATACTAAACTAACTGCGACCATCGAAACAGCTAAATATTACTACTAAAAAAATGCTTTTTTGCAACAGAAAAAATCCATCGCAAAATCTTTGGTTGCAAAATTTGCAACGGATTTTGTGACGGAATTTCCTTTGCAAATCTATGATGGAAATTTCCAACACAAATTTGCAACGGAAAAAATCCGTCGCAAATTTGGTAATTATAATTAAAAAAATAAAATTTGTGACAGAAAGTTTTTTTTTTAAAATATACACATTCCATCAAATTAAAATCTATAATTACCCAATATCAATAATTCGTTGTATGACATACTAATCATCCAATATACTAATATTTAAATATTATTTTACATAAAATCATAATAATTTTATATCACAATAAAATTCAATAGATAATATTGTTCAATATATAAATCAAGCCCTAACTAAAATATAAAATTTTCAAAATAATGCCAAAAAAATTATCTTACAAGACTTATACTAAATTTTAATGTTTTGAGATATCTAAGCCTGCAATATTAAAATAAAAATAAAATTACAATAATAAAAAATATAAACATAAACTAAACTAATAGATAATTCAACATAATAAACCAATATATAAATTCAATACAAATTCAAATCATAATCGAGCACAAAATTCATAAAATATAAATTCAAATCCTAATCAAATATATAATTCACAAATTATAAATCTAATGAATTCTAACAAATAATTCAATTTAATGCATAATCTATAACACATGTAAATCTAACACATTATTCAATATAACCAAATATACATATCATTATAAACCAACATATAATTTAATATAAGTTCAACTTATAACTCCAATCCTAATCACACATAATTAAAAAAATTTAACACATAATTCAATATAAATGCTTAATCCAAACACATATAAATCTAATACATAATTCAATATAATCAAACACACATCTAACATATAATTTGATATAAGTCCAACATATAACTCAAATCCTAATCAAACATATAATTCACAAAATATAAATCTAATAAAATCTAACATATAATTCAATATAAATGCATAATCTAAACAAATATAAATCTAATGCATAATTCAATATAATTAAACACACATCCAACATAAACCAACATATAATTTAATATAAGTCCAACATATAACTCAAATCCTAATCAAACATATAATTCACAAACCTAAGTATGACATGATTTAACTTAGGAAACTTATATTGTTGTTTTTGGATATGTAAATTTGGATTTTTACTTTCACAAAAATTATGAAAAGAAATAGTGGTTTTGTCTTTAATTATATTTGTATTCATTGGCATGTTCCCAAATCGCATTCATGGGCTACTAAAAAAATGACTCTATGAGGACAAACATATATTTACCTTCCATAAAATCCAAATTGCTCAAAAAAGAAAACTCAACATAATGAGTAGCATCATTTCAATTGAAAACAACTAATAATATTTGTAAACACATTACATAATGGCACATAAACACTCCCTCTTGTGCCCATCATCATCATGTAAGTAATTACAAATCAATCAACAACAAATGAGAAGGCTCCACCCTTTCTCCCAATAATCCATCCTTCGCATTTTCACCAATTCTAAATATTTCTAATGTATTGTACTAAAAAAATATATAAATCAAAATAAGGTATGCAAATTTACCTTTAAATGCTCCACACAACTCAACACTTATGGAAGATATCCACTACCATTGAAATAGCCTACAACATTAGGCACATGTTACAAGTGCATATATTTAAACATAAATCATAATTTCATAAACTAAATTAAATTTTGAAAATATAATATAATTCAATATGTAGTACCATAAAATTTAACTCGACCTAAAATTCTAATAAAATTTTTAATTAAAATAAAAACATAACTCTAACAAATATAACAACATTTAATACGAATATAAAATTTACTTCAAATTTTAATTAATACATAAATTATTATTTATATTAAACTAAATTATATTACTAATAAATAAATCATTTTGAGTTTAACTAACATATAAATAAAATTTTAATTAACTTGAATAATTAACTAAAATATAATGGAGATAACTAAAACGTAATCAAATATTTTAACTAAAACAAAATCAAACATAATCAAATTTTAATATAATTGTGAGAATTACCATAATTAATGTAGATAGAGAATAATATAAATTCTCCAAACTTGAAATATTAAACAAACAACAACATTAGCATTTTTAAAAATTAAAACTAATTTTCAAAAAAAAAAAATATTACTAGGGTGGAATTTGGCTAGCCGCCGGCGGAGTTGGCAAGCTAATAGTGCACTAGCTAGTTGGCTAGCCGGCTGGCCAGTTTAACATTAAACAAAAAAAAAAAAAAAAAGAAAAGAAGAAGAAGGGGAAGGGAAAGGGAAAGGGAAAGGGAAAGGGGAAGAAAAAAAATAGGTGGGGAGATTAGAAATGAGGGTTTTAATTTTCCTCATTCGATAATTGATTTTTTATTTTTTTTTATTTTTTCCACTTTTGTGACGGATTTTTTTGTCACAAATTGTTTATTATTATTTTTTATTTTTTTCCAATTTTGCGATGGATATAAATCCATCGCAAAACTGCAACATTTGAGATGAAAAAATCTATCGCAAACTTTTGAAAAAATTCAAAAATCTGCAATGGATTTAAAATCTGTCACAAAATAGCTATTTTGCGACAAATTGTTTTGTCGTAGAAGGTATCTTTCCGTCGCAAAAGGTATATTTTGCAATGGATTTTTCCATTGCAAATGTTGTAGTTTTGTGATGGATTCAAATCTGACCCAAAAATTAACATTTGTAATGGATTTTTCCATCGCAATTTTTTTTATTATATTTTTTTTACATTTTGCGACGAAAAATCCATCGCAAATTTTCATCACAAAACATTTTTTTAGTAGTGTATAGATACAACACTTCACCGACTGTGGGTTTGGCCAGCAATAGGGGTTTAGTTAGATATTGCTTGAGCTCGACCAGCGCTTGGTCACATTTTTCTATCCATTGAAACTTCTTAGCATTTCTCAAGACCTGGAAGAAAGGCAAACTCTTGTTTGCTAGATGAGCAATAAACTGGCCAACAGCAATAATTTGCCGACTAGCTTCTACACATCTTTAATTATCCTTGATGGTGGGATATCTTGTATGGCTTGAATTTTCTGGGGATTAGCCTTAATACCCCATTGACTAACCATATACCCAAGAAACTACCCACATGTCACCCTGAAAGTAGACTTGCTCGAGTTGAGTTTCATTCTAAAAACTCAAAGGATGAAGAATGTATGAGCTAGTTCAGCCAAGTGATCTACCTCTTTTTTTGTCTTGACGATCATGTTATCTACACATACTTCCATGGTCCGACCTATTTCATTTTTAAACATAAAACTGACCAATCTTTGGTAAGTCATGCTTACATTTTTTAAACCAAATGGCATGACTAAAAAGCAGTACACGCCATTTGGGACCACAAAAAAAGTTTTATCTCTATCCTCGGGGGCTATAAAAATTTGATAATATCTTTAGAAAGCATCCATTATACTTAAGAGATCACATCCTGCAGTTGAATTGACTAATAAATTTATGCGAGGCAAATGATACAAGTCTTTAGGGCATGTTTTATTAAGGTTAGTAAAGTCATTACACATTCTCCATTTACCCTCTCTTTTTGGAATCAAAACTACATTACATAACTAGCTGAGGTATTGGATTTCAACTTTGTAACCTACCTCTAAGAACTTGTTGACCTCTTCCTCTATAATCTTAGTCCTTTCGGCATTGAAAGTTCTTGTCTTTTATCAGATCGCCTTGAACGCAAGGTCAACATTAAGGCGATGGACCATAATTTTGGGGTAGATGTCGTACAAGTTGGCTTTTTTCTAAGCAAAAACATCAATATTCTTATGAGGAAATCGATAAGCATGCATTCCATCTTGTCCCCCAAACTTGATCCTATCTTGGTTGTCTTGTTAGGGTTACCTAGCTCTAGCTCAACAGGTTTGAACTCTTTAACGAGTTTAACTAAGATATTTTCCATTTTTCTTTTCTTATTGACCTGGCTTTCCTTAGGTTACATTATGGGGATGTCTTCTGAGGACCTTAGCTAGGGTTTTTTAGAAGTTAGCTTCAATCAAAATGGTATAACATTGCTAAACTTCTTTTAGGTTTCACAGCATCTTGCTAGTTTCGGTTGCTATTGAAAATTTAACCTTCATATGATAACTAGATACAACTGCTTGAAAGTTATTCAATGAAGGCCTCCTGATGATAGCATTGTAGGCAACGGTGCGTCTATGACCAGAAAGTTGATCATTAAGGTGCACATTTTAGGAGCTTCTTCGAATGAGGTAGCTAGATTAATAGATCCCACTGAGACAATCTCTAATCCCCCAAATCCAACCAGGGTTTTTCTAATGGGGTCAAAGTTTAACTTTCCTAATTGCATCTTGTCCAGTGTGGATAGAAAGATGATATTTGTAGAGCTTTCATTGTAGACTAATACTTTGCAAACCTCAAAGTTGGCAATTTCCATGAAAATTACTAAAGGACAGTTTATGTTGCCTTTCGTGCCTTGACCTCCCAAGTGGCCCAAGTTGGATTTCAAGAAAAAAATGGGCTTGGTGCTTGTAGAAAGCTAATAGATTGGCTTGGTTTGTGCCCATCTATTAAACTTAAGATGTCTCGTATATGCTTTTTTGTTGACCTCGAGTCCTCCTTGGTTGGTCCCCCAGCTATTGTATCGATTACACCCTTCAGATGGGGGGTGGTCCTCTACCACTTTCTATTTTCCTTTGTCATCACGCCATGGGCTTGATGACCATTCTCTATAGGGAGTTTGGTTGGACTAAGCTAGGGCCTACAAAGCCTTTTAGTCAACATTAGCCTTGCCTCATAAGATGTTCGATCTTATCTTGGAGGTTGAAGCAATCCTTAGTGTCATAGACTTTTTGTCAATGGAAATGGTAATATTTCTTGAACTTTTTTATAGCTTTAGTCTCGGTGAACTTCCTTAGTCTTTTTAAAAGATTGTCATGTTGTATTGCTAGCAAGACCTTTTTCTTAGGAGCGTTCAAAGGGATGTGATTGTGAAAATGCTTTATTGGAGATCAATGACCTTTCTTTTGATGCCTATTATCCTTTTCATTCTCCTTTTTCTTGTCGAATTCCCCTCTGGCCCTCTGCCAGACTTTATCCTATCATCTCTTCTTGGATCATATATTTCTCTGCCAAGTTGAGGAGTTTCTCTATCGTGCATGGTAGTTTTTTGACCAAAGCATTAGCAAACTCTTTGTGTCTCAAACCTAAAAAATAAGACATCATTCAAGAACTTAATGTAAAGGTTGCCAATTTTTAGAACCTCAGTGTTAGATCTTAAAAAGAAATCTCTCAAAGATTCACCCTTATTTTGCTTTACTGTGTGAAGATGAATATGAGGCAACTTTGCTTTCCTTCTACTAGCAAACTGGTGCAAGAACTTGTCACAAAGTTGATCATAAGAGAATATAGAGATGGGCTCAAGTTTAATAGACCATTCTAACTCTATTTCTTGAAAGGTGGTGACCAGCATCTTTGCATGTATATGGTCGATGTGGCCATGAAGCTGTATCATATACTCAAATTGTAGGAGGTTCTCATTTGAGTCTGTAGATCTATCATATCGAGGCAATTTGGTAGGGACCTTTGCATCTAGCATGATATGCTCATCAATAATTTCTTAGATGAAGGGAACCTAGGGGCGTTATCAAATTGCATTTGATCTAGGTTTCTTCTCAAAATCTTCTTTAGTCTTCTATTAAGTTGTCGAACTTGATGCAAGACCTTTTCCCACTCATTTTTGTCAGCCTTGGACATGTCCCAACTACAATATGGTTCGAGATATTTGGCTCGCTCACACTGCTGGGCTCAATTGGGTCGAACGCAATGGTCCGCTGAGTTTACAACCTTCCCATAAGGGTAATTGTGAGGTTCGCTATAAGGAAAATGTCTAGGACTCAACTCTTGCCTACTTAAGTTTAGACGTGCCTCATTCTTGGGTTTAACTTTCCTTGGGAGTCTCTTTTTTTGGTGTGAAGGGCGAGGTGTGATGCTCACGGTGGCTATTGGTTGGTTGTCATACCTTTGTAAAGCTGTAGATAGCAGAGTGAAAATTTGGGCAGAGATTTGATCACTGATCATCTGTATGAGCAGTGGGATGGTCAAGGTGACCATCTACTTAGGTTGGGAACTAAGATCTTTTGCCTCCAGGTAGGGCTACTGTTGTGGTTGTAGAGAAGGTAATGGTGAGTGACGTTCACTTTATCTCTTGGAAGTGGTTCGCTTGGTGTTGATCATTTTCGGCAGTAAACTCGATTCCTACAGATGGTGACAAAATAATGGGGTTATTTTTGGTGTGATATGTTTCTGGATCTCAACTTCCATAATGTTTTGACCTAAAAGATAGTGTGGGGGTAGAGCTTGTAACCAAGGAGCAAATGTCAGGCTGGACAAGAGAGTCTTTGGCTATGACCATCTGATGGTAAAGTCAGCAAATCGACCTGAGGATATTTAGAAAGAGTAACAATCTAGGAATGTGAAGGTGCATACCATAGTATAAAGATGGGAATGGCTTTTATAGTGTTTGCCTAAGGATAAAAAAATAGATTTTGCTTTAAAGTGCCTCTTACACTGTTTCCCCAAGTAGGGGCAATTTAGGTCTTTTTGACCTAAACTCAAATCCCATGCCTTGCCTGCTAAACAAAGGGGGAAACTATTCCACCATTAATGCGGATGTGGTAGCATTAATGGTGGAAGTGACGTGTCGTCACATCACTTAATATGGATAAATTAGTAGTGGGAATCATTTAATGTGGTGTAATGGGTACTAGAGACTCTATTAACCATTGGAGCATCTGCTTCGCTAGTCGACCTCTAAGGTCAACTACAAACTAGGGTCTTGACCTCATGGTCAAGCATGAACTTGGGCTTCAACCTCTATGGTCGATGAGGCCTTCACCTTGATTGGGCCTAACGACCTTATTGGGCTTTATTAGGCCTAACGGGGTGATTCCATCTTAACATTGTATGTAAAGTTCACTAATACAGCATAACTATATACTAAAGTTAATCATACCCATAAAAGATCGAGATAGATTAATATTCACATGTGGGATTTGAACCTAAAGTATCAAAATATTTAACTTTATTTTGGGGTATCTTGGGAGAATGTTTGCCCATTGATGATGGTAAGAAGTGTTTGGTGATATTATGGGCTTTGATCCAATTCAATCGATAATATTCATATGTGGGATTTAAACCTAAAGTATCAAAATATTTAATTTTATTTTAGAGTATCTTTGGAGAATGTTTGCCCATTGATGATGGTAAGAAGCGTTTGGTGATATTATGGGCTTTGATCTAATTCAATTGACTAGAAGAGTGGTCAAGAGAGTGGTATTATGATATAGTTGGGTCAAATCTTGCGACTAATAGTACACGCCAGGCTAGCCAAGATGCCTTCGGCTAAGGAACTCCAATGCTCAAGTTAGTACTTAATCGATTAGATAGTAAATAGCATAGTAAGGGCTTTAAGTGATAATAAACATACATTACTGAAGGGTGGCAATGGGGTATTTATAGCTTTCATGGAGAGATTGATATATTCATGATGCCTTTGTATATACAGAAAGGACTTTTGTCTTCACTTGAGGATTCTTAGGTCTTTCCCTTTTTTGTGCTATTCTAGGTGGCGCTTCTTCCAGTTCTATAAGACATGGCAATACGAAGAAAGCAACACTACCTTGGTGCTATAGAAAGGTGGTACTGGAGGAGACACATGCCATTAATGCCGAGATACGTCACTTATCAGAGCATTTAATGTAGCAAAGAGATTGTCGCGATGCATCCAGTGTAACTAGGTCCAGTAGTGTAGAGCCACTCTTATTGACCTTTTAAGGTTGAGATGTATCCTTATCTACGAGTCATCTGTGCGCGCTCTAGTCGAGGTGCTAGAACTCTGTCTAATTTAAATGATTTCCTAGTTAAGGGCTAAATATTTGTTCTTAACCTGATTGACCATACTAGGTCGATTAAGTAAGGTGTTGATACTTGTGCTAATAGAATAGCCCAATGAGGATGGGCCTAGTCGGTTATTAATAGGCTGGGCCTTACAATCAATTGGTTTGGCCCATGTGTCTAGGGTCAACCTCACCTTCAAGCCTTTTAACCATCTACAGGGCATTTAAGTTGCCCCTGCGGCCCTTCAATTAGCCTGCATCAATGGATTTGCATTCCAAGGAGTTCATTTACTATGTCCTAGGTGTAGGCCTTTTCTTTTGTTTTCCCTCTTGTAAATATATAGGCAGGATGTTGCTGTTTTTGTTGTAATTTTTAGCTTTTCAATATCAGTGTTGTCACAAAAAAAATCTTTTTTAGCCTATTTTAGGGGAGAATGAGTAGTCGAAGCTGAGATATACTATACTTTGCTAGAGTCCCCCTCAACGTCTAGCATTGCTCTGGCAATTGTAAATATTGTAATGCTATTTTCATAAATGAATGCAACCTTTCTTTTTAATTGATTGTGCCTCCTAAAAGCTTTCTTATTTGCTGATAGTTATTCAGCTTAATAGTCGTTGGGCTCTTGTTGGTTGATGGTTATCGAGCTTGACAGTTGTTGGGCTCTTATAGGTTGTCGGTTACCAAGCATGATGGTGGTTAGGCTCTTGTTGGTTTTTGGATATCACGTTTTTGGTGGACATAGCTCTTGAGCAGCTAGCTACTAGCCACACAGTGCTCTGTTGAACATACTCCTAAGAACTACCATGTGACAGTTGGTATTAGAGTCTCGACTTTTGATCTATGAGGCCAAGGCAATGGTGTTAGAACCTGAAATGTGGTTGGGGGGCAAGAGAATAAAGCCCCGAGATGGGTTGGTACTATGAAATAGTGATTGGATGTACTAGAGGACGAGAACTCCAAGTTGCTATATGTTGTCGATACATTAGAGAAAAAGGTTAAGGGACTGAAGGCAGAGATCACAGATCACCACTCACAGTTGGGTGAGAATAGAGTGTTCGCCAGGCCTTGATGAAGGTGCTGTGGGCAAACAACATGGCTGATTTGAGGCGGGAAATGGAGGCAATGTCAATTCAGATTGGCTTGCTTCAGAGAGCAGTAAGTAATGGACTTGCCATTGTTCCAGACCCAGTTGCCAGGCTTTAGATCCCAGAGCTTAGGTCTTATAGCGGTGCTAAAGATACAAAGGAGGTCGAGAACTTTCTTTTTGATATAGAACAATACTTTTTGGCTGCTAATATTGAGGATGAAGCGAGAAAGGTGACAACCATTACCATGTACTTGACGAGTGATGCAAAACTATGGTGGTGGATCAAGTATGTAGATATCCAGGCACATCAAGTGCGTATAGACACATAGGATCAGCTCCAGGAAACAATTAGACAACAGTTTTTCTTGGAGAATGTTGAGTATAATGCTAGGTGGGCCTTACAAGATCTAAAGCATACAGCCTCCATCAGGGAGTATGTGAAAGCTTTTTCCACACATATGTTAGATATTTAGGATATGTCCAAGAAGGATAAGCTATTCATATTTTTGGAGGGATTGAAACCGTAGGCATATGCCGAGCTATAGTGCCAGAGAGTGGCCAATTTAAACACTGGTATGGGAGCTACTAAGCAATTAATGTATTATAGTTCTAAGCCCCATAAAGAGAGACAGATGGCCTCCAATACTAATCAGTCAAAAAGAGCTGGGGCCAAATTATTCAAGCCAAATCTAAGTAAAGGTAGGGGAGAGAGGCAATCCTACACCCAAGGATGCTCATAGGCGAGTTCCAATAAGGCAAAACCAGAAAATAGACAGGGAGCACCATAGAAGAGTAGTGGTGGATGTTTTCTTTATGGTGGTCCATACTGAATGAAAGACTATCCGAAGATATATTTACTGAATGCTTTGGTGTGCTTTACAAAAATAGGGAGGACACCTAAGCAAGCTAAGACTCAAACTTCTGTTGCTGAGGAACAAAAGTCGGATGAGGGTGAGGATAACCTTGGGGCCATTTCACAGTGGTGCAATACTATTTCACAGGTGGTAGTTAAGAACGTAGTACCACTAAAGGTGAGTAGAGTTGTACTAGCCTTACCAGGAAGCCAGACAGAGGAGGAGCCACATCTTTGGAACCATAAAAAGAGAGGCTTGATGTTTGTGGATGTAAAGATCAGTGGCAAGCTCGTTCGTGCCATGATCGACACCAGTGCCACCCATAATTACCTGGCAAGTGCCAAAGTAGGGAGACTTGGGCTTGCACTAGAGAAAGGAGTTGGACGGGTGAAAGCTATCAACTCTGCTGCTCAGTCGATTGTAGGAGTGGCCAAATCTGTGCTCATCAAGGTGGGATGATTTTAATAGAGGACAAACCTTTCAGTGGTCGTGATGGATGATTTCAAGCTTATCCGTGGGCTTGAATTTTTGCAAGATACAAAGACGGTGGTGATGCCGCATGCAGATTCACTGATGATGATGGGAAATAAGCCGTGCATTATTCCTATATTTATCAAAAAGCTAGGGGACAAAAATTTCTTTGCCATTCAGTTTGAGAAGGGTTGCAAGTGAAACGAGCTATCCTTCCTGTGCATCCTTCACTTTGAGGAGATGGTGAAAGAACTATTGTAGGAGTTTGAGGATCTTATGCCAAATGAACTATCTCAGAAGCTACCATTGAAGAGAGCAGTGGATCATGAGATTGAGTTGGTGCCAGGTACCAAACCTCCTACCCGAGCACCCTATCAGATGTCACAACCTAAGCTTGAGGAGCTTAGGAAGTAGTTGAAAGAGATACTGGAGTGTGGGATCATCAAGCTTGCTAAGTCACCGTACAGAGCCCCTGTATTGTTCTAGAAAAAGTATGATGGGTCCTTGTGGATGTGCTGTGACTACGGGTATTGAATAAAATCATTGTGAAGAATAAATATCCTATTCTGCTTGTGGCTAATTGTTTTTATTAACTTAGCCGGGCAAAGTACTTCATAAAAATTGATCTAAGATCGAGTTATTGGCAAGTTAGAATCAAGGAGGGAAATGAGGCAAAAACTACAGTGTTCATGAGATATGGGGCATTTGAGTTTTTGGTCATGCTTTTTAGCCTGGCAAATGCCCCAGCAACCTTTAGCACGTTGATGAACTAGGTATTCCATGGTTTTTTGGATGAGTTTGTAGTAGTGTATCTGGATGATATTGTAGTGTATAGTGGGACCTTAGCCAAACATTTAGAGCATTTGCAAAAGGTTCTCACTCGACTCTATGAGCATGAACTATATGCCAAGCCGTCGAAGTGTTCATTTGCTCAAGAGAAAATTCATTTCTTAGGTTACATTATGGAGTGAGGTAGAATTCGTATGGACCCAAAGAAAGTATAAGCTATTAAGGAGTGGCAGCCTCCCGGGAATGTTCATGAGGTGCAATCGTTTCTTGAGTTGGTAAATTATTATCAAAGATTTGTGAAAGGCTACTCTGAGATAGTACGACCCCTCACTGACCTCACCAAGAATACTGAGTCTTGGAATTGGACATCCCAATGCCAAGCAACATTTGAGGGACTGAAACGAGCTATGGTGTCGGACCTTGTGTTGGCCCTTCTGAACTTAACGAAGATGTTCAAAGTGGAGACTGATGCTTTAGATTTCGCTCTTGGAGGAGTGCTAATTTCGGATCGGCATCTTATTGCTTTTGATAGCCGCAAGTTGAAGAAAGCAGAGAGACGTTACTCCGCGCATGACAATACTGTAGTTAGTCACTTCATGAGCCAATCTAAATTGACCGTTAAGCAAGCACAGTGGTAAGAGTTGTTGGCAGAATTTAACTTTTCCCTGGAGTACCATGCTGGGGCGAGCAATCATGTGGCTGATGCCCTAAGTCGGAGGGCAGACCATACAAGGGTGATAGCTGTTTTATCCTTGAGTGCAATTACCACTTTTGTGAAAGACCAAGTACGGGAGCTCTTATTGAAAGATCCTGTAGGGTAGTATTTGGTTGATCTTGTTGAGAAGGGTAAAATTTGGCAATTTTAGATGGATGAAAGACTTTTGATGACCAAATAAAATTGCATGTATATACCCAAAGGTGGGGACTTGAGGAAATAATTAATTTCAAAACACCACAACACTTTTTGGGCGGGTCACCCAGGAGCTTAGCGCACCCATGCCTTAGTGCATAGATCGTATTTTTGGCCACATATATGGGATGATATCGAGGTGTATGTATGCACTTGTCTGGTTTGCCAAAAGGATAAATCGGACCATCAGAAGAAACCAGGCTTATTAGAGCCACTAGCTATTCCTTAGTGACCTTGGGAGAGCACATCTATGGATTATATCATTGGGTTGCCTAAGGTGGGAGATTTGTGGACTATTATTGTTGTGGTAGATCAATTCTCTAAGTATGCTCATTTTATTGTAGCCTCTAAACATATTATAGCAGAAGGGACAACTCATCTCTTTTTCAAGCATATTGTCAAGTATTGGGGACTGTTGAAGGATATTGTTAGTGATCGAGACTCTTAATTTATTGGCATCTTTTGGACTGAGCTCTTCAAACTTCTCGAATCCAAACTAAACATGAGCTTGAGCTATCATCCACAGTCTGACGGCTAGACCAAGCACTTCAATTCCATGTTGGAGAAATATCTTCGATACTTTGTGAACAGCTCTCAGAAGGATTTGGTGAAGTTTTTGGATGTTGCTTAGCTGTGCTTCAGCGCCCAAAAGTGCTCTACCACCAATAAGAGTCCTTTTAAGATTGTGACCGGGTAGCAATCATTACTCCTTCACACTTTGGACTCCCCACAGGGTGCACAATCTCTTATCGCAAGGAGTTTCTCACAGGAATGGACACAGAATGTTGATCTAGCCTGCAGCTACCTTGAGAAAGCTCAAAAATGGATGAAGAAATATGCAAATCAGAATCACTGCTTTAGTGAATTTCAAGTGGCAGATATGGTATTGGTGAAGGTCCTTAATCCGAGATAGTCAAAATCAGCTAGGGGGAGAGACCCTCACTTGATGCAGAAATATATTGGCCTGTTGTCTATTAGTAAACGCATCGAAAAGGTAGCCTACAAGATAGCATTATTTGATTGGTGGAAAATTCACAATGTCCTCCATGTGAGCTAGTTTAAGCCTTACCATGCAGACTAGGAGGATGCATCTCGCAATAAATCTACCCACCCACAACTAACATTGACGAAAAAGAAGAGAAGGTGGCAGAAGTAATTCTAAATCACTGAGTAAGCGGCATCAGAAGCGCAACTCAGATGGAGTACTTGGTGAAATAGAAGGGATGTAGTAGTGAGGAGAACATTTAGGAATGGGTGACCAACCTTAAGGCATTTAAACCTTTGTTGGAGACATACCAGGCCTCAATGTCACTGAGGATGTTGCCATCTCAAGTGGGGAGAATGTCAAGGGTTGCCCTCACCCTCGAGCCCCTTGACTATCTACAGGGCATTTGGGTTGCCCTTATGGCCCCTCAAATAGCCTGCATCAATGGACTTGCACTCCAAGGAGTTCATCTACAGTGTCTTAAGTGTAGGCTTTTTCTTTTGTTTTGCCTATTGTAAATATGTAGGCAGAATGCTACCATTTTTGTTGTAATTTTTAACTTTTCAATATCCAGTGCTATCATAACAGAAATCTTTTTTTAGCCTATTATAGAAAGAAATGAGTAGTCAAAGTTGAGATGTACTGTACTTTGCTAGAGTTACCCTTGACGTCTAGCATTGCTTTAGCAATTGTAAATATTTTAATGCTATTTTCATCAATGAATGCATACTTTCTTTCCAATTGATTATGCCTGTTAAAAGCTTTCTTATTTGTTGATGAATATCGAGCTTAATAGTGGTTAAGCTCTTGTTGGTTGATGGTTATTGAGCTTGACAATTGTTAGCCTCTCGTAGGTTATCAATTATCGAGTTTGACGGTGGTTAGGCTCTCATTGGTTTTTGCATACCGAGTTTTTTGTGGATGTAGCTTTCGAGTAACCAGCTACTAGCCACATAGTATGCTATTGTACATATTCCTAATAAGCGCCTTGTGACACCACGTCATATCTTTCATCTAGTTGATTGTTATTGGGTAGGGTCCGTTGGACTTTCCCATATTAAGAGTCCCTCCATTCCTGGGTCTTGATCGAGAAATTCGATGAGAAGAAATAAGGAATAGTTAATTTTTTAAAACTAAATACACTCGAGGAATTCAACGCATTGGTAATGTTTACATTTCAAAAATTAACTAGGGTTTTTGTGCATTTAATATTACATTGGGTAGTGTAGAAAGTCAACTGATGAATGTGTAATAATTACCTGGTAATCGGTTATTTTAGCCAGTTAAGTTGCTCGCTGGATAGGGCTTATAAATAGGCATGGTGAAAAATTTTCATTTACACTTTTAAAGCAACTTAGGAGGTCGATCGCTGCAATTTACTACCTTCTTGCGCTGGCCAAATTCCTTTTATCCTTGTGATCCACATAAGTTTCCTTTGAGTTTGAACATATTTACTTTTCTTTATTTTGGCTAAATATCATATATCAAGTAAGTTAAGAGTATTTGGTGAAGATAGTAATAGGGACAGTGATAGTAAGGCGACATAATCGAAATTGGTTTTGACCAAGAGGGAAAATAGCTCGACTAGCGAGTCAAGTTAGTATTCTAGTGACAACTCAAATTCTTCTAACAATTCAAGTGATAGTTCATTGATGCTGAGGGTAAGGCTAGGCCAAGTCAACCTTTTGTGTCATATGGTTGGATATTCATATCTAGCTACTATGGCAAAATTGTGTCTAAAATCACTAGTAGGGATCTTGGGTTGCTTAGGAAGTTATAGCATATTGTTCTGGAGTTTGAGTTGATTGTCCCTAGACTCACTGATAGGATGCATCGACCTTTGGTCAGTTACATAATGGTGTTTGAGGATGCCTTGAAGTATGAGCTTAAGTTTCGTTTAGCTTAGCCCATAGTTGATCCCCTGACTAGTCTCCCGGTCTGCATAACCTAACTTTTGCCAAACTGCTTCTCAACTTTGTACAGTTTTGTAGTTTTGGTGTTAATACACGACCAGCCTCCAACATTTGCCAATTTTTCAAACCTTTTTGACCTTTCGATGTCCTGTAAGTTGAGTAGCACCAAGGAGTTGGACTTTTATTACCTCACAGCCTGTCCTCATAAAAATTTCTTAGTGATCCCCTCATCCTCACATGGCTAAGAGTGGAAAACATGCTATTTCTTTGTTTTACTACTGAGTAGGGTCGGGTTTAACATTCTGAGAGATGGCTAAAAAGGCACATCAAGATACCGAAGAATGAGAACCCTACCTAGCCCAATACTTTTATTCGGGACTTAACCCAGTTTGGTCAAATAGAAGTGTTTGGGTATATTAAGGAGAGAAACTTAGTGCTGGCAAGGTTATCCCTTACTAAATTAGATTTTCCAGTTGATGCTGGACTAGGTGTATGTCCTTGTTGACCTTTTTGGTAAGTATTTGCTTGACTTTTTGGTTGAGGCTTGTTTGCTTTTCTTGTGCCCTTGTAAATTGAGAGAAAATCATGAACTACACATGCGTACAAGCAATAACTCATCAAAAAAGGGTATAAGAGCGCCGTTAGGTATCTGCTAGTTGGGAGGCAGGCTTCCACATTGCTTCATAGCTAGAAGCATTGCTGCCTATTCCTCAACTTCCCTGACTATAGCCTGTCAAGGTAAGCAGCCCCATTCCTCAACAAAAAAGACCAGCTATGGAGTAGCCTAGGCTTGCTCAAAAAAGGATTGTAGTGGAGAAAGGGAAGGGAAAAGCTAGGGCCTTAATCAATCTAACCGAGTTATCTCTTTTCAAGTCTTAACTAGAGGTTGACTTGTTCTTGTTGCCCAACTTTTCTTCCCCAAGGTTTGAGATTGATGTCCCAATTTAAAACTCCGTGTCGATGATGACAACAGGGTTGACTGGAGCAGCTTTCTTGAAAGTGATGATGGCCGAACTTTTAATGTTCAACCAGAAAAAGATGCTGGAGATGAGCTAGCTGGAAACCCTAAAGGTGTTTGTTTATCATGCGAATAAGGTGAGCCTCTAGTTGAATGTTACTTGTTTTGTTTAAGCTTTTATTTAAGTTCCTCAACTGAACTTGTCGTTATTGCAAGTGAGCTAGATAGGTTATCATATGTATCGAAGGTTGGAGTTGGCACTCGATGATTGGGAAGAGCTTTAGAAAGAGTAGGATGGTGTTGAGGATTTGAAGACTTAACTCAATTTTATGCAGTCGAGGATTGGCTAGCTGGCCCTACAAGTCAAAAAGAAGGATGTACATTTATTAGCTATGTTACTAAAAAAAATATGGTGGAGGAGTTGCTTCAAGGGATGAGGATAGAGGCCAAGGCCTCATATAATATTGGTTGGGTGCAGGAGCATAGCAGCACAAGCATGTATGCTTAAGATGAGTTTTTCAGAGCGTTACTAGGCTTAATGAAGGAGGTAGTGTAGCAATTCATGCTATACTCAATGTTTCAAGACTCTAGCATTGCCTTCGTGATTATTAATGCAAATGATGCCTTCAATAAGGCTATGAAGCAATTGGAGTTCTTGAGGTATCAATTTTGCCCCAAGGACAAAAAGAGCCTAAACTAACTTCAAATTGAGCAACTCAAAGATTATCCTGACATGCCCTTAGTTGAGGAGAGTGCACACGTAGAAGGCACTAGGGCTACAGCTAATCTAAAGTTGATCCAGGTGATAGAGAAGTTCATTTTTGCGAATGAATTTGCCAATAAAATTAAGGATGGTCGGGTCAATGTTGTTGCATATTTTTCTTTCATTGAGCACACATTTTTGATCGAGGAGGCTGGTCCTTTGCAGCCTACTGTTGTTATCCAGCTAGCACCTGTTCCAGTACCTGACCAGGAGGTCAAGGGTCCTCACTATTGTGCATGTACCTTCTAGCGATGAGCTCGACCGTGCTATCAATGAGGTAGAGGCTGCATTGGTTGAAGGACAGGAAGAAGCTGGGTCAAGTTAAGTCCACAACTATTTTTGTTTTTGTTCAAGTTTATTTTGATGTTACCCTAAGAGGAGCTTTTGGTCAGTTGTAATCATGTAACTTGATATTCAGCTACATAACATTAACTTTTCGCTCATCTTTTTTATTGATTCGCTCTGCTCCTTTTTTACTGCTTTAATTCTTTTAAACTAATTGCATGAATAAGTAAAGAACTAAATCTTTCTTCTATGTACTTGGTCAGATAGTGCAAACTTAATAAAAGAATGGGAAACATTAATTAGTTTAAAATCAAGTCAATGGTCAATTATGAGATCAACTCATAAAGGAATAATTGGATAGATCTAAGAATATCAACCTCGACTATGTCCATTTAAAATTGGTTTTGAAATAGTCTTTGTGGTTGACTACTCGGTCAACTTAAGATATTTTTCTTAAGATCAAACAAATTGGCTGAGTGCTGTGGTCGATTGTTGGATGACTTTATTTTATTGACTGCGAGTTGCTGTTTAATCCTTGCATTGTAACACATGCTTTTGTTGAGTGATCTTAATTATTATATTGACGACAAGGTGACTCTTAGGTTATGTTCGACAACATAGTCGATTTTAGGCGATTCATTTTTTTATCAAGTTAGACTAGAAGTCATGGTTATGGTTGGAAACCAATATGTGGTTGACTATGAGGTTGACTATAAATGATTTATTTTTTTATTAAGTTGGGCTACTAGCCGTGATTACGGTTTGAAAGCAATTTTTGGTTGACTACAAGGTCGACTTTAAATGATCAGCTTTTTTGTTAGGTAATTGATCTTGAAGCCCTAGTTTACGGTTGGGAACTAATTTACGATCGACTTTAAACAATCAACTCATTTATTAATTTGGGCTAGAAACCATAGTTTTTGGTGCAAGTGAATAGCTGTTGAAATGTAAGTCATCTTTCTTGATTTGGAATCATATTACAAAATAGTTGAGTGAAGACCTTGGTCTCTTTACACATAAAAATTCTTCAATTTCACTATGTTCCATGGTCGAGGGAGCTCGTTGCCATTCATATTTGCTAGTCAATAGGAGTTGTGCTTTACTACTTTGACTATTGAGTAGAGTCTTTCCCATTTCAGATCGAGGTTACCCATTTTTTTGAGACTTTGACTTTTTAAGAACAAAGTCCTCCACATTAAAGCTTTTTGGTTGAACTCCCTTATTGTAATGCTGGGCCATCTTTGACCTGTATGTTTGCATTATTGTATATGCCAATTGGTGTAGCTCATAGATTGTTTTGAGGTTGAATTCTCTTTCATACTTATTTCTGATCGGGTTGTAGTAGATTACTTGAACTGTGCGTTATATCAATTATATTGGAATGATTGCTTCTAGCTCATAGACTAGATTGTAAGGACTGTGATTTGTGGAAGTTTTAGGAGTGGTTCTGTTTGCCTATAATACCCTAGGGAGTTCATCTGCCCAATTGGCTTTAGATCCTTCAAGTCAAGGCTTGAGGTAGTCTAAAATAGCCGTAATTGTGACCTCCATTTGCCCATTGGCCTGAGGGTTCATGACTGAGGTGAAATGTTATTTAATTCCCAGGCTTTTGCAGTAGTTCCTTGTGCTCCTGCTCTGGAACTGTATCCTATTGTTTGGTATTAATACTCTAAGTAAACCAAAATAGTAGATCATATTTTTTCATAGGAAACTTTTAATGGCCGCATTGATTATCTTCAGAACTGCCTCTATTTTAATCCACTTCATGAAGTATTCAATCGCAATGATCATGAATTTTCTTTGACCTATGGTTTTTGGGAAGGAGCCGACTATATCCATCCCTTACTAGTCGAATGGCCATGTGATCTGAACCAAAACTAATGTGGATACCAGTTGGTGAGGTAGGTGGGATTAGACTTGGCAAGATGGACATTTTTTTGGCAAAGTGGACAACGTCATTATACAAAGTTAGCCAAAAATACCCATGTCTGATGATTTATAAGCCAAAGATTATCCTCCTGAGTGATTGCCATAGATTCTTGAATAGATTTTCTGTAAAACCTCTGGAGCTTGCTCTGGTATCAAGCACCTCAATGGTGGTCTAAAAAGGGATCTCTTGTAGAGCTAACCATACTCATTGAGGGTGAACTTTGTTGCTTGATCTCTAAGTCAACATGCTTGTACTTTATCCTTGGGAATTTTTCCTTCCCTTAGGTAAGCTTTTATTTCATCTTGTTAGGAGAGAGCTAATTCTTAGATTTGCTCGATCAAGTTATGGTTGAGACCGCCTAAGATGGGTTTGTCAACGACAAAAAATGTGATGGTTCTATCCTTGATTTCTTTTGTCGAACTAGCAAATTTTGATGCTGGCATCTGCCTTTTCATTTTCTGATCTAGAGACTTTGCTAAGGGTAAATATTTTGAACTATTGCTCTAATTTCTTAACCTCAGCTAAATACTTGCTCATTGTAGCCTTCTTGGCCTTAAAATTCTCTTCAAACTACCCTATGAATAGTTAGTAATCAGTAATGGTTACCAATTGTTTGACCCTCCTATCGATGGCTATCCTCATGCCAGCAAGAAGGGCCTTATACGCCACTTTATTATTGGTGATGGGATAATTGAGTTTAACAGTGAGGTCATACTCCTTGGCCCATGGGGACTACAGAAAAATGCCTATTCCTCCTTCTGAGGAAATTGAGGAGTTGCTGAACCATTGACATACAAAGTCCACATGAGAGAATCTTGATTGAGTTCATTAAGTAAGTCGAGTCGTTCTGCCATAAAGTTTGCTAACACTTGGGCTTTTATGGTAGTTTAGGGCTGAAAGGTGATATTGAATTTGCCTAACTTGATAGCCCACTTTGTCATCCTTCTCAATGTGTTTGGTTTTGACAGTACTTATTTCAGTGATTGATTCGTCAAGACTACAATAGAGTGAGATTGAAAGTAAAGCCTCAATTTTCTGGTTGTAGTGACCAAAGCTAGAGCAAAATTTTGTGTTTTGGGCTTTACAAAGCTTTGTTGCTATAATATAAAGGTAGGTGCATAACATGTCTGGTCGAGATCAAAACTAAACTGATTATTACTGATGTGACTGCTAGATAAATGTACAAAACCTCTCTGACCTTAGGCTTAGCTAGCATTGGCAGTGTTGATAGGTATTACTTTAATTCCACAAAGGCCTAGTCATATTGCTCTGTCTATTGGAACTTTTGTGCATTTCTAAAAATTTTGAAAAATAGTAAGCTTTTGTTTGCTAGTTGAGCAATGAATCCCTAGGGCCATGATCCTTTTGACCAGACATTGCACACCTCTAACTGTTTGAGGAGGTGAGATGTCCAAAATTGCTTGGATCTTTTGGGGGTTTGCTTTTATTCCCCTTTGACTAACCATGCATCCCAAGAATCTTCCTTATCTCACCCCAAAAGCACATTTATTGGGATTAAGTTTCATGCTAAATGATTTTATTATTGAAAATGTATGATTGAGGTTAGCTAAATGGTTTTGCTCTTTCTCTGTTTTAACAATCATGTTATCAACAGAGACCTCCATGGTCTTCCTGATCTCTTTTTTAAACATAAAGTTTACAAGTTTTTAGTAGGTTGCACCTGCATTCTTGAGCCCAAAAGATATGACAAGACAGTAATATACACCATTAAGGACCACAAAGGAGGTCTTATCCCTATCTTCAAGGCCATAAAAATTTGATAATAACCTTGGAATGCAACTATCATATTTAAAAGATCACATCCAGTAGTAGAATTAACTAATAAATCTATGCGAGGCAGCAGGTAAAGGGTCTTTAGGACAAGCTTTATTCAAATCAGTAAAGTCGTTACACATTCTCCATTTTTTTCATTCTTAGGGACGAGGACTATATTATAAAGCCAACTAGGATATTGAATTTCTACAATGTATTCTACCTCTAAGAGCTTGTTGACCTCTTCCTTAATTATCTAGCATCTTTCAACATTGAAGGTTTTGGACTTTAACTTGATTGGCTTGAATGACGGGTCCACATTTAGATAGTAGATGATAATACTATGGTCGATCCCCTAGAGGTCGGCAATTTTTCAAGGAAAAACATCAATATTTTTTCTAAGAAAATTGACCATTAGGTACTTTATGCTACTCTCCATATCAGTTTTGATCTTTGTGGTCTTGTTAGGATTTCCAGGCTTGAGCTCAATAATCTCAAACTCCCCAATAGGTTTGACCTTAGTTTTTTTCAAATTTCTCTTCTTATTTTGCTATCCCTCATTGGGTTTCATTACTGGGACGTTCCCTAAGGGTTTTAGTTTTGGTCAAGCTTTCTATTTATTTGCCTCGATTGAGATAGTGTAATAGTGCTAAGCTTTCTTCTTATTGCAAAGTAGTTCACTAGTCTTGATAGCTGTTGGAAACTTGACCTTTATGTAGTAGGTCTAGACAATGGCTCTGAAGTCATTCAACATAGATTGTCCAATTATAGCATTATGAGTGAAGATGCATCAACTACTAGTTAGTTGACCATAAGCGTTCTTCATTGGGGTACTTCACCAAATTAGGTGGATAGGCTTATGGACCCTTCAGGGTTGATCTCAGATCTTCCAAATCCAACTAGTGGGGTACGCACAGGCTCAACATCAGCTTCTTTAAGTTCATTCTCTTCAGTGTTGACAAGAAAATAATGTTCTTGGAGCTACCATTATCAACCAGAACTTTTTTGACCTTAAAGTTGGCTATCTCATTTGAAACAACAAGGGGGCAATCTAGCTTATTGTTAACTCCCTAGTTCTCAATGTGCAAGATGTCAGCATAAAAAAAAAGAGATAGGCTCTGTGCTGGTGGAGAGTTAGAAAATTATTTTGATTGAAGATGATTTAGTGGACTCTAACCTCCTTTGGTTATGTCTTCTTGCTAACTTGGAGTCTCCTTTCGTTGGGCCTTCAGCAATGGTGTTAATCATACCTCTAAGGGGTGGCCACAAATTATTGGCAGACTTCTTTCCTTTGTCCTCTTTCTTTAGTCTGGCTGATTTTTCTTTATAGGAAGTCTGGTTGGTTTGGCCCAATTTTTATCTAGCTTTCTCATCAACATATTTCTTCAAATGTCCTTATCAAATTAGCCTCTCTATCTCATCTTGCAAATTAAAATAATCCTCCATGTTATGCTCTTTTTACTTGTGCAAGTGATAGTAATTTTTTTACCTCTTCATTACCTTGGTCTCAGTCAACTTCCTAGGCTTTTGAATGAGGTTATCATGCTGAATGGCAAATAACACCTCATTCCTTATGGTGTTCAAGGGTGTGTAGTTGTGAAATATTTTAATGGGAGATTAATGACCATCCTTGTGCTATTTGTCATCTTTCTCCTTATCTTTCTTCTTATCAACATCTAGGTTTCTATATTTCAGTTAATTCATGTCCTCCTGAGTTATGTACCTATCAGTAAGGTCAAGTAGCTCTTCCATTGACGCAGTCTTTGTGTTGAAGAAGGATAAATATGACATCAATTAGGAATTCTATTAGGGGATTTTCAATCTTCAAAACCTCCATGTTAAACATGGTGAAAAATTCTTGAAGGGACTCTCCCTTGTTCTACTTAACTATATGTAAATATGTTCACAGGATCTTCTATTCTATTCTTTCTCAAAAATGGCTTGCCTTATGTTAGCCATTTTTTCTCAATTATAGACTCATGAACCCAGAGATGGTGCCAAATGATGATGGTAAGAAGTGTTTTGTGATATTCTGGGCTTTGATCCAATTTAATCAATCGAAAGGGTAATCGAGAGAGTGGTATGATGATATAGTTAGATCGAGTCTTGCAACCAATAGAATGCATCGGGCTAGCTGAGGTGTTTTCGGCTAAGGCTCTTTAACGCTCAAGTCAGTACTTAATCGACTAGATAATAAAGCAACAAAGTGAGGGCTTTAAGTGATAATGAACATACATCACTGAAGAGTGGTAATAGGGTATTTATAGCCTTCATAAAGAGGTTGATATTTCAATGATACCCTTGTATATATAGAGAAGGCCTTTATCTTCACTTGAGGACCCTTAAATCTCCTTTCTTTTGTGTACTATTCCAGGGGTGCCTCCTTCAGTTCTATAGGACATGGTGGTGTGAAGGAGGCATGCACTACTTGGTGCTACAAAAAGGTAGTACTGGAGGAGGCACGCGCCATTAATGCGAATATCGCTGCTTGTCAGAGTACTTAATGCGGTAGAGAGGTGGTCGTGACTCATCCAATGCGACTAAGTCTAGTGGTGTAGAGCTGCTCTTCGATCTCTTAAGGTTGACATGTATCCTCATCTGCGAGTCATCTAAGCTCGCTTTGGTTGAGGTGCTGGAACTTTATTGGATTCAAGTGTCTTCCTAGTTAAGGGCTAAATAATCATTCTTGACCTGATCGACCATACTACGATTGATTGGGCAAAGTGTTGATACTTGTGCCGATAGAATGGCCCAATTAGGTTGGACTTGGTTTGTCACCTATTCGATCACTAATGGGCTGGGCCTGATAGCCAATTAAATTTTGTCCCACATCAAATCTTTTGCCTAATCAAATGTTATTGGATTGGGTCTGTTGGACTATTCCATATCACTCATGAAATTGGAAATTAGATTGAGAATAAAGTTAAAATTAATTTTATTTTGGGAAAAAAGACATTCTACTGTAGATATCTTTTCATTTAAATCTTCGTCTAATTAAGAGTATTACAACCTTTTTTATATTGTTATATGCTATTTTTATGGTAGTAGAATAATTAATAAATATATATTCATATTATAACAACTTCAAAAAATATAGAATAAATATATTTTTGATTGATATAATAATTTAAAATGATTATAATTTTTTATAATATTTTAAAAAAATTAAATTTTGATAAAAATATTTAATATTTTTCAAGGATGAATTCTAGAAAAATAATTTCAAATATTATCAAAGTTATTGCTGGTGTTAAAAAATAAAATAAAAATAAATAAAAGAAGAAAGTAATAAAATAAATCAAATTGAGATGTAATTAAAGCTTAAATAAATTCAATTTTTTTAAAAATAAATAAATAAATAGAAGAAAGTGATAGAGTAAATCAAATTGAGATAAAATGCAAGTCTAAATAAACTCAATTTGTTATGGAAGAAATAAAAGAAATTGATAACTTAAACTTTCTTATTTCTTGACTTGAAGATTAAACGATTCAATAATTTCTATTATTATTGCTCTATAAATTTGAGTAATTAATTCATGTAATCTCTATTAATTTCCCAATGTTTGTATTTTTCTAACTTTATTTTGTCCTATTATTTGTCAATTTTCAATATAATGATGATGATATTGAACTTTTAATATAATAGAATTGCAAATGGTTGCCTATCAAACAGTAAAAAATATATAAACTGACTTCAGACTCGCCTCGACACACAATATAAAATTTATTAAGTTAAAGACTCATTGTAAAAAATACAATTTACAAATAATAGTAATAAATGTGAAATCATCCATCTTGTTTATATAAAATAATGATAATGTTAATGTGTATAATTTTAATATAAAATTCTAACACAATATCGTACAAAAGAGTTGCTACCATTAAAAATTAAAATCTGACAACTTTTTTTGGGTTAAAAAGTTTAGGAATGATAACAATTATATAATAATTATAAACATCCATCACAAGTGCATTTTCCTATTTACTTAGGGCCTGTTGTTTTTCATTCTCAAATTCTATTTTTATATTTTCTATTGTTTGAAAATTCAAAAACATCACTTTATATATATATATATATATTTTTTTTTTTTATTCAATCAATATATTTTAATTTTTATTTTTAAAATACATTATGCAATATCTTATATATTTTCTCTTAATAACTATATATCTTCTTTTTTTATTATCATTATTTCTATCTTCTCAATCTATAATATACTAAATTTAATATAATAACAACCTATTTGAATACAAACTTTTTTTTAATTTATTTTCAGTTACTATCTTTTTAAATTTTAAAAATAATAAAAATAAAAAATGAGAATAAAAATAAAACCAAACTGGCCCTTAGAATTTTGTAATTTTTTAATCCTTTGGTGAAAAGTGGTAACATGTTTACTCAACCATTGGGCCCAGTGTTTCCAACCCACATTAATAAGCAAGAGGTGCAAACTGCTACAAGTGATTTTTACTCTGTTTCTCTTCTATTGAATATTGGCAAGGGGTGAGCATGGTTGATTCGGTTCGATTTAAAAATTTGGTTCGATATTATTTGTGGTATAAAGTCGACTAGTAATTACTTAAGAAGAAAAGAACCGTATTATTGAAAATTGATTATTACCATTCGGTTAATTGGTTAACAGTTTTTTTAAATAATTAAAATTTAACCAATTAAAATATTAATTTTAACTTAATTTGATTTGATTTAATTTTATTGAAGCAAATCATTTAAAAAGTTCAATTTCAGTGGACGAATACCTACTAATTTGATAATTTCTCATCACAAAATCTATGATACAAAAAGTAGATATAATTTCAAAATTAACAATGTTATTGATATGGAATAGCCCAACAGGCCCAGCTCAACAAGCTATTGACTTCAGAGAGGGCCCCCTTAACATGCACAACCCAACGTCACTTCTGGACCCAACTGGGCTGGATTACTCGACCACAGTTGTCTGGTCGAACGGATTGTTCTTGACTGCATTCAATGAAAGGCTTCAAACCACTTGGTCCGTTCAATCATCTCTCTAGTCAACTGCTCTATCTGTTCAACCATTGTTGACTAGAGTGCTCACTCATGTGCTGACTCATATCCTTGCCGCATTTAATGTTTTGAGAAGCAGCATGCCTCCGCATTAATGGCACGTGCCACCCTGTACAGTCCCTGCTACCAACTTTGGTAGAGAGGCACCTACCCAGAGTACTGTTCACCCTGGAAACCAGGAGATGATGCCACCTGGAATAGTATCAGGATTAAAAATAATCAATAACCCCCAAGCAAAGACAAGAGCCCTCTACATCTAATAGGGGCATCTTAGATATACTACACACTAGGAAAAGGCTATACCTATAGCACTGTTAGTCACACTCCAAGTAATGCAAAATACACTATATGCTCGTATTTTTCTATTCGATTACCTTATTTTGATCATAACTAACTTGAGCGTTGGAGTACCTTCGCTAGAGGCATCTTAGCTAGTTTAACGTTTGTTGTTCATTGCAGATCTCAGACCTAAAAAAATATCACTATAGAATTGTTCGACCTCCCTGGTTAAATCAGCCCAAACATCACCCTTTTTACTATATACGACCTTCAACCTCATCATTTTGGCGTCATCTGTGGGAAACCTTGAGATTGCAACTGAAAAATGGTGAACACAAAAAGAGCCGCATCTGAGAGGAAGGATAACAGGAGATTTGCATCTCCACCTCTCCCTCCGCCCTAGCAAGGTTCACATGCTCTATGCCCTAACGTACCCTAAGGGCAAGTTGTAACATTGACTATGTCTCAGTAGATGTAGTTGATAAGTGAACAAATATCGACTTAAATCTCTACTCAACGTTTTGCTGCATTAAACAGATACACCACTTTGTCGGCCCCTGTTGGTAGTGCCACTCCACAACCTCCTTCGCTAGAAGAAAGGTCCCCCCGGGATAGTCGTGGTCATCAATAATCTAGGCGGCCACCAGCTAGATGTGAAGCTAGGTTTAGATGCCCTTAGGGAGAGAGGGGTCGATCGGAGTTAAGGAAAGCAATCGCTAACTCCGTAGACCATCATGTTCAACCTAATTGAGCCTCGCAACACGATAGGGTCAAATGTTCTAGACCTGATTAGTACGAAGAGGTGGAGGAATTTGCAGATCATGCGGCCTGGCTTGTTCGAGCCTCGCAACGCGATAAGACTGAGTGCACGATACCACATTTTGATCAAAATGCTACTCAAGTTGATCAAGAGGAGTGGAACGAAGTCTTCCACCAAGTACAACAACTGAATAGGTGCTTCGATGAGATCTCTAGAAGAAACATGGACAGGGTGCTCAACCCAGAGAGCCCCCAGAGATCTCATCAAGAGAGAGGCTTTTCCTTTATCTAGGAGATTATTGATGAGCGCATCATTGTTGACACCAAAGTCCCGATTGGACTGCCAAAATATGATGGCTTAACAAACCCCAATGAGCATTTGATGTAGTTCGAGTATATGATGTAGTTGCATGGGCACAACGAGTATATCCATGCCAAGATGTTGGTAACAACTTTTCAGGGCATTGCGCTCAATTGATTTGTAAAGCTGGAGCCTTCATCAATATACTCCTATGATTAGCTTTGTGATAAATTTTTGCACTAGTTCACTAGCCAGAGAAAGGTGAACCTGCCCTACACTCACCTCCATACTATTAAGCAAAATGAAGGGGAGTCCCTCAATAACCTCTTCACAAAATTCAACACAAAGGTCCTAAAAATAGATAACCTAAGGATTGAGTTCCTGATCGATGTGCTGTTCTTGGGACTCATATATAAAGAATGCGCCATTGTACTAGTGCGTGAGCGCCTGAGGTTGATAGAGAAATTGCTCGACCTGGCGAAAAGGTATATGACCTAAGAGGAGATGAATAAGCTTAAATTTGGATCCTCTAAGGTCAATAAAAAGAAAAAGGAGAGAGACGACTAGAAATACAGAGAAAAAGGTTGATCTCCAATAAAGCACTTGCACGACTACACCTTACTGAATATTTTGAGGAGAGAGAGGTCTTGTTTGCCATTTAGCATGACAATCTCCTTAAAAAACCAAGAAAGCTGACGGAGATTGAAGCGATGAAAAAATCAAAAAAGGATTGCCACTTCTATAAACAAAATTGACATGACATTGATGAATGCTTCAACCTCCAGGGAAAAATCAAAAGGCTCATCAGACAGAACCATCTCAAAAAGTATGTAACTATGGATGCATAGGTTGAAAGGTGCAAAATCCATCGAACTCCCAATAAACAAAAATCGATTAGCTCGAGAAAAGAGGATAAGGGTAAGAAACTCACCCATGAAGATTGCCCGCCTATTCAAGGAGTGATTGATATGATCGCGGGAGGTCCTAATAAGGGGGACTCAAAATCAGTCAGAAGGTAGACTCAGAGGAGGCTACAGTTAACCAAAGCCACACCCGTCGAAATAATATTCTATTTATCGACGAGCGTAAAGCCCATCTCTTTTATTGATAGTGACTTGGCCCACCTCAAGGGAAAGAATGTTGACCACAAAATTGATTGTCCTATGGTAATCTCTATTGAGATTACCAACTTTAAAGTGCGGAAGGTCCTAGTCGATAATGGCAGCTCAGCTAAAATCATTTTTCTCTCTACCCTCAAAAGAATAAACCAGGCCAACTGAAGTTTGAACCTGTGCGTATCCTAAAAACATTCTAGAAGGATCCATCAACCGATCGACGTCATTTGGGTAGGCATCCCAAAGAAAGACTTTGATGGTTAACTATCTGGTGGTTGATGCCCCATTTGCTTATAATGTTATAATTAGTTGACTAGTCCTAAATGATCTTCGTGCCATTGTGTCAACGTATCACATAAAGATCAAATTTTCAACCCCAATGGGCACAA
>JACGDI010000695.1:274336-292606 GCA_014898725.1 Jacaranda copaia
TCCAAATATATACTTTGGCATTACTGTAGAACTATGTGTATATATATGCATAATATTAAATATATTCGGATTCGGATTATTAATGGATCAAATCAAGTCATATCCATATTCACTCTATTTATTTCGGATTTTGAACTTTTTTTAATCGGATCACATCCATCGAATCTTTTATCAGTTAAAGAACCTAAATAATTGAATCGAATTCAGATAAAATCCGCTCAATTGACAGCCATAGGCCAATGGCCTACCTATCAGATATTAAATTGATAAGAGCACACACTACACTCGATTTTAGCTAAAAGGCCGAGAAAGGTTTGATTTGTAAAGTGTTGGGCCGTCCCTTTTATGCTTCTCACTTTCACAAATGAGGTGGGAAGCAGACCAAGGAACATTATTGGCTTCATTTGTTCATCACTGCCACCAAAAAACTAGAAAGACTAAATGAACACCAAATCACAAAACCAAGAACCGTGCAACAAAGAGCATAGATGACCAATACGATTTCTAATATTGTAACTTATAAGCTGAACATAGTATTGTACTATAATATTTTGAAAGATTTTTGCTAATGCCACAACAAGCGACTGCTTGGATGATTGGGTTTGATCTAAATCCTTGTACAACTACCTCTAAGCTTAACAATTCCGTCGATTAGGAAAACAATGTAAGAAACTAACTAGAAAAAATATATCCAACCATGCTTATCAAATTTGATTGTTTATTGGAATCTCTTGAGCTAAAACCTCCTTAGCGCTACTTGATTGTGTCTCAACTATTTTTTCTTATGTTTGACAGCATCTTCTAGCCTAAGATATATCCTTATGCCCTTTTCTACATGATGGTTATATCTTCATCACAGACCTATGTATACATCTCTGGGCTTGGGGATCTCATATTACCTACATAATGTTTTCTTCCATCAAGAATACCCTTTAATTGCCCCTCTAGGTGATGGATTAATCTCTACCACGCATATTCATAAAAAGCCGTTACATTTCCCACACTAAATTCAATTCTTACCACATGTACAAGTAACTCATGTTTCTAAGGCACTATAAACAAATATATATATATATATATATATATATATACAGTTCTTGCAGTTAAACATGATCAATTTGGGTCGCTTCAAGAGTGTCTAGCAACTGAAGAGACAAAATCTCTAAAAATTGTAGAGGCATCTTTTACAAACATTGCATGTATATCATTCAGGCATTTTTGTTACTCCACTTGGTGCATGATCTTAAGATCTTAGAACTAAGGGCTATCATTTTGCAAATTATACAAATTGTTCGTAAGATAATTGTAGATATATGGTTTTAAAAATGCAGACATATCTTTGACTACACTTTCAGAACTGTGACAAACTTCCACAAGTATAGTGGATGTGGCCAAATCATCACAAATGCATATTATTGCCTACAACTTATATTTTGCTATAAAATTTATGTCTTACTTTACTGAAGTGACTTATGTCGAAGGATGTAAACTTGAGCTCCTGTATTGTTACTTTTTATTAGTCTTCTAAATATATATGTGTGTGCTAACTTTATAAGAACACACTGAGACATAAACCAAACACCTCTCGGGGTGACGATGAGATGGTAGAAAAGGAAACACAATAGCATTGATTATGTTGTCAATCTAAACATATGCAATTATTTCAATAATGTCTGTTATGTCCTTATTATTATTAATTTAAATTATTAAATTGAGGACTTAGCAAATAATTCTCTCGCTTAAAAAGTTATCATTTCCTTACTATTTGAGAAAGATTTGAAATTGCAAAGGGGGTCAACTTGGCACAAATTGGTGAAAACCTACCATGGCTTCTTGTGGTCTAATAAAGCAAAAGAGTCATTTTATTATTCTAGTTACCTATTCTGTTTAAAAAACCTTGTTAGTTGTTATATAGCATAAGTAGGTCTTTCGAACACTTAGTTAGGGATTCTGATTTTTATTTTTTGATTGGAGGCTAAAAGTTTAGTGGGAATTTTATTGTAATGTATTAGTTTTATGTCAATTGCTTGTAAGCTAAAGAAAATCTAATCAAATGTACTATTTTACTTTTTATTCTTTCGATGTTGTTTTATATTTTTAAGTGATTTTAAGGTTTGTGGATTTATGTTGTCCAAAGGCTAGTGAAACTGGTGAAAATGTCCTTCTTCAAGTCTATGCATATATGTGTAAATTTTATTGATTATATATGCAAATTTTTATTAATTATGCAAGTATTTACGTGATTCGTATTTTAATATATGTGAAAAATTTGTACGTATTACTTATATACGTTATATAAATTAATAATGTTGCCAAAATAAATAATTTATGCCTACCATACATTTTTCATGAAACAAAAATATTAGTATATATGCTCTACATAAAAGTAATAATATTTCCACAATAAATAGTTTGCGCATCCGCAATACTTATAAGAAATAAAAATATTACTAATTTATGATTTTTCAAAAACTAAAATATGGATCATAAATTTTTAAGTAACTAGTTCATTGTTAATAGTATTTCTTTTGGGTAAAGAATGTTATTGTAATATAAAATTTTGAAAAGATACTTTTTAATAAATTTTAAACTTATAAAACAAGTGAATCTAATGAGTCTAATCCACAAAGTCTAAGGTCAATGGAGGATTAGGTCCCTAGTCTATAAACAGAATGTGTGCTGGGTCTTGGAAAACCCGTTCCATTGTCATTTATATGTGTTCCAGCACAAAATTAACTAATAAGTGACAAACTTATATATATATATATATATATATATATATAAGAGTTTGTGAGAAATAACATCCACCATATACCATGTTTTGGGATGGATTTCTCATTGGAGAATGGTATAGTGTTTAAGTATTTTGATTTCGAACTAGTTTTTTTGTCGAGCTGGCCTTTTTGGCCAGGTAACAAAAGTCTCGAACATATAGCATGAAGTTGGATGGTCTAACATATGACCTCTTGGCATGCATGTATATAATAAACATATATATTTTTCTAATATTCCTAAATTTTATATTGTTAAATTTAATTTGTTAGAAAAAAAATTATCTAATTTTAAATATAATGGGCAATTAAAATTCTCTAAAGTTGAGAATATAAATGTTAAAAATAACAAGCAAAATCAATTTGATTTGAATTTAATTTTAAATGATAAATAAAAATTTAATAATAATTAATCAAAATAAAATAAAGGCAAAATATTATATTTAACAACATAGCTTAATAATATATTTTTATAAATATTGTGATTTCTAATATTGAACCTATTGATCCAACCTATTATTAAATTAAAATCATTTCTAATACATAAAATAAATTAATTTTAAATCCAACCCATTTTAAATTAAATTTAGAAAAACTCAACCTACTTATACTCGAAACATACAAAGCACCTTCTATTTGCTCATTTCTAAAATTAATGGTGTAATTAAGGATGGCCTGAAATAATGCAAATGGAAGCACCAAACTAAATGACAACGCAAAATTTGTGACAAGAAAGAAAACACAACTCTTCAATGAGGAACATAGCACACTCTAACGTGCTGGAAAAACAAAAAAGAAAAGAAATAAAAGGTACAACCGTTTGACACAAAATAGTTTCACTATTTTTTTTATCTGTTAATATACATTTATATGCATTTTACATTTCTATTTGTTTAATCTAGGTTCTCCAACCTCAATTCGTAAAAAATAGGGAACTAAGAAGGAAAATAGAAAATAAAACATGAATCAAGTAACAAGACATAAGCTTCATTTTATATCGAATGATTTTCATTTCTTGGCAATGCAGCACTATTTTGTTTCATTTTCTTCAAGGCTCTCTTTAAAAAAATTTTATTACAAAGATTGGATCTTTTATTTCAGATGTCCCTTCAACAATTTAACTAGCAAGACTTTCTTTTTGACATTCTTTTATTATATATATTGGATCTTTTAGCTACTTGTAAAGTTGATCACTCGAATTTGACTATTACAAACTTAGTTTTTAGCCTTATTTATTCATTTCACTTCCTAAAATGGACGGTAAATATTAGTTATATCTTATAGCAAAATGTTGCTTCTTCAAAAATATTTTCAACATATTTCTAGTATATTTACAAATAAATTTCTGCAATTATGTATAACTTTATTAGCACTTCCAAATTAAAACTTATATATATAACATTGTAATTATAGTCTTTTATTTATTACCTCTAAGCATGCTTAATACTCAATAAAGAATTATGATGTCACAATTAATTTTTAATCAACTAAAGGAGTGCAAAGTACGTGTACAACTAAATCATTAATTAATTAGTTTACAAGAATAGATTGATCGCTTCAATTAAATTCTAGATCAATACATTTTTTCTATTTTCATTAAAGTCTAATTTTAATTCCAATTCAATTAATCATAGCCTAAAAATAATTGTAATTTCCATTGGATCGACAATTTCCTCCTCACTTAATTATTTGTTCTGACACATATACTTTCATATTTATTTGTTTGAATTATTCATTTTGCACACTAACAATATCCTTAAGATCCACATCATTTATCTGACACAACTCACAACATAGATACCATTTGATCAACTATGCTCAAAGGGTCTAAATAGCTCACCTCAACAATGATTTCATCTGCCAAATGGTGAATAACTATAATTACTTCATGCTTCATCTTTTACCCTAAAAAACTAATTCACAATAATCAAAATAATATGTATGCAATATAATATATATGCAGGAAACACAAAATAAAGTAGTGGATATTCCATCCACCTCAAAGTATTCCCAAAGATCACAATGAATACACCAAGAACATATCAAGCTTGTAGTTCTATTGCATTCACTTAGAAAATCCCAACTTGACGCCCCCAAGATGAAGAACATCTTTGAGAAAATCTAATGTCTACTTGGGGAACAAAGTGCAAATTAAGATTCATTGGCACTCTCCTATGAATGGGTGTGAAAACTCTTAAGGTTAACAAGAAGCCCTACCACAAACCTCAAAGTACATAAAGCAACTAGGGGTAAAATGACTAACACTCTGCATATAGCTATGAATGGCTACCACAAGTAAGGTGTGAGAAGGAATTGTAAACGTGTTGCCAAGATAAGATGTATGTATGAAGTATTCATTTAGAGGATGAGAAACTTAGAGCTTTCTATTGTTCGGTAGGGTCGTACCTATTAGACGGATTCCAACCAATAGGATCTAGCCACTTATCATTTTATATGATTGTCCTTTTGATGTTGACAACACATAAATCAGCTTAACAACCATATTGACCCCATTTGCTTTAGCACTAATGGCAACTAGTACATATGAATTTTTCATATTACAATTTAAAGAAACATGTAGCTACACCTTGATAGTAACATGTCTATCAAATTTTGAATAATTTTATGATAACAACATGTCTATCAAATTTTGAATAATTTTATTAAGTTAATTTATTTATTTAAATGTTATAATATTAATTAATGTAGTTACTAAATATCCAAAATTTTCTCTTTTTAGCACTAGTAGCAACTACTTTTAGATTATTTTTGAACTTTTCATATTATAATTTTAAAAAACACGTAGCTAAACTTGATAATGACATAACCATCAAATTTTGACATCAATTTTATTAAGTTAATTTATTTATGTAAATATTCTAACCTTAGTGTAGTCATTAAATGTCCAAAATTTTTAGTTTATTCACTAACAAATATTTTGTATTCAAGATAATTCATTTGCACATTTATTATTATTATTATTATTATTATTATTATTATTATTATTATTATTATTATTATTATTATTATTATTATTATTATTATTATTATATTATGTTTATAGATATATTATAATGAATTTATTATTTGTGGAAACAAATTACTAAGAAGTAGCCATTTGAGATGACAATTACTCTTTTATATAAATACCAAAATAGTTGCTAGTTCAAATAGTGATTTCTTGTTTTTGTCATTGTTATTTGTGCGCGAATAAATATATATTTTTACACTATTTCACATTCATATCTATTGAATGATTTAGATCTCTTTAAAAATAATGCATGGCTTCGATTCGTTATGTAGACACCTACCTAATTGTAGAAAGCCTATAAAAACTTGTAAGGACTTAAGCTATCTTCTTACATCATAATTTAAACTTTCATCAGGAAAACACACTCTTAAATCTGTTCTCTTAAGGAGAAGTCGCCTGAGAGAAAAAGTTGTATGATATACTTAAGTATCTTTTGATGGTATAGTGAAACTTTCACAAAGTTAGAGTATCTAAATTATTGAGGATTATATTAATAACATGTTTCTATAGTACAATAATAGGTCCCTCCACTCTATTCCTATAAACACATCATTTTATTTTATTTGATTTTTATTCTCTCTACTTTATGTGTTAATTTTACTTTTTGCTATTCTCATTTTCTTTGTTTAACTTGTCCAATATTATAGGGGATAATTGACAGGGAAATACCTAACGCCTTTGAGGATTTGTATGTAATCACAAGTTGAAGATTCATTTCCTAATCGTCATCTTAGTCCAATTGTTGGATTGAAATTTACCATCTTCGTCATCTTACTCTTAACTAAGGATTGAAATTTGCCACTTCATCTTTTTCTAAGTGTCCATCATGTCAAGAATCAGGCAAGCAATAGAGATAACTCTACCTTTAGTTAAGAAAGACGACCACTTTAGATCTCCAAATTTTAGAGGCTTCCTATATATATATATATATACACACACATATATATTTTATTTTAGGCCTCAAGAAAAAAGTGTATAAAGCCTATTTTTTCTTGAAAAGAATTAGGCTTAAAAATATACGGCCTCTAATTTCAAAGGCCCCATACAGTCTTCTTCTTCTTCTTCTTCTTCTTCTTCTTCTTCTTCTTCTTCTTCTTTTAATAATTTTAAGTGTAAGAAAAAGTACAAGGTCTTTAATTTGGAGTCTTATTATTTAATAATATAAAATTTAATTATTAGTTTTGATTCTCCTAAATCTCTTCTACCTTTTTAAACTCCTATTGTTTTCTTTATCAAATTCTAACTACTTCCTTCTTTTACGCTATCTTTTTAAATTTTTACTGTTTTTATTATAAACATTCTAGTTACTTCCTTCTTTTCCAATGTCCTTTTAGATTCCTACTATTTTCCTTATCAAAATTCTAACTACCTCCTTTTTTCTTGTATCTTTTTAATTTTTTCCTATTTTTCTTATCAAAATCCCAACTACTTTCTTTTCCAATGTCCTCTTGAATACCTATCGTTTCCTTCAAAATCCTAATCACTTCCTTCATTTCCAATACTTCATGTCTCTTTCATTGTAAATTAAACTTTTTTTTCTTAAATTGATTTCTTTCTTATCTGACTATATGTTGTCACTCTCAGTTCTCTCTTCTTCTTCTGATAAAAGAAAGAATCTTTAATTTTTTATGAACAACATCAGAGATGCACGCTAAGATACTAAAAGTGTTGATCTTAGCCAATACTCAAGAATATGTAATATTCTCTCTAATACGTTGAATTTTATTTTGTCAAATATGAGACATAGAGAAAGATGAATCAGATAGTTTTATGTTGTGAGTCACAAATTGAGAGTCTGAATCACCAAGTTCTTTGACTTTGGGAACTTTGTATTCTCTACCTGTCTAGATGTTCTATTGTTCTAACTTTTTTCATTACTTTAATTTATATTTTTTCTAATTTACACTTCATTCTTGACACACACACACACACACATTTATTTAAAATTTATAAAGATTTGAATATGTCAACTAGAAAATATGAATATGCTTATTGAAAACTCAAAAAGAAGAGAAGAATAGAAACTTTTGTATAGCCTCGAAAAGGAGCTCTTGATAAATTTTTAACAAGCAGTAAAAAAGTTGAGATTTGAGAATGAACAAGTTAGTAACATAGTTAAGTTAGTTGAGTTATATGATAATAGTTTGAATTGATAGCTACACTATGCAATGAAAAGAAAATTTTAGAAGAAAATGACTATAAAAATATAATTAATAATTTTGCATCACAAAAAGTTAGATAAAGAAAATTCAAGTAATATTTTATATAGGAATTTCTTTTTTATTTTGCTTATAAGGTATGAAATGCTTACTACAAAACTATGTGTATGCTAGAAATGCTTACTATAGAACATGTGTATATACTAGAAATTTAAATTTTTTGAAATATTTAACTTTCTATTACATGTATTAAAGACCTCATTTTCATATTTTGCCTTAGGCCCTCCAATTTTGTTAAGATGGCCATGGCAAATGATTTCATATAATTGGTGGAGAATAAAATAAAATAGTTCAAACAAAAATGAAAAATTCAAAACAATTCACCCAAAATGTCTGGGACAAAGGTGTTGAACACCTATTTACCATGTTCGCATACTAATCTAATCCTTTTAGCACACCGAATTGCATTGTTTTCTAGAGTTTGTATATCAAGTGTGTCACATTCCATGAGAGGACATTGCAGGAGAGGGATTTTTCAAAGTGAATAGACTAAGTTAACTTACCATTTATCCTTTTATGAAATTAGGCGATAAAATGACACCTTGTATTGAATTCAAATATTAAAATATCATATACAATTATATATATGTATATTTTCCGTTTCCCATGTTTCCTATAAAGCGACTACTTGAATAATTGAGCTCGAACCAAATGCTTATACAGTTATCTCTAAACTTATGCCCTTTCCTATATGGTGGTTTTGTCTTTCTTTCATCCTATTTATACATCTCTATGTTATGGACCTCTCATATGACCTACTTAATATTTATTTTCTTCTATCATGAAAATCCTTTAGTTGCCCCACAAATTGATATATTAATCTCTACCATATTCCTAAGAAAGTTGTTATTGTCGACATATTAATTTTTTTCAATTGAAGAGTGTTACGTATAAAATAATATGCTAGTTATTAATTCACAATTTTTTATTTATTTTAGAATTTATTAAATTTAATTTCAACAGGTAAATAGTTAATTTAAATTAATACTCTAGTATTTATTTTATACTCAAATCAAATATTGATAAGTGTCAAAGATGAAGTATCTACGTCTATGGACCAATTAAATCAATAATATTTGATATTATCTCTTGATATTTATTATTATCTTATAAAAAAGATAACTATCAAACAAGTTTAAGTCAATCTAGAAGTCTCCCATCAAGAATAAAAATAAAAGGGGTGATCAAAGCTCATTCAACATACAACACAAATTCCAGCAAGTGAGAGGAGCTTTGAAGGAGTCTAGTAATTCTATTAATTAAATTTAAGAAAATCCACAATGTTCAGGGTGTTCTTTATGAAGCTCATATATTTTGGCATTTGATTTGAGATCAAAGTGTGAAGCTCTCGGATGAAGTTATTTTTCTTCAAAGAAAATTTAAGGAGATTCACAATGTTCAAGGCGTTCTTTGCGAAGCTCATTAAATTCAAGATCATATTTAGAAGGAAAGAATTGGATGATTAGATTAGAGATTGAATCCACAGTTGATAGGTTTCAATTTTATTTCATTTGTACAATTTTTCTTGCCTTGTAATTTTAATTTTGCAAACAAAAAAATTTGTGCTTACAAATTTTGGCATGCCCAATGGGACAATCTCTATCTCTTATCTCTTTCTTTCATTTTAAGATTGAAATATCATGACTGCCAATAAGACTACAGCATTGAAAATTACTACCTCAAATTCCTCAAGTGCTAGAACAAGAAATGTTGGTGTCATCACAAGAGGTATGTTCAAGAACTTGCAATCACCTTCGGATGTGGCTTATTCGCTTGCTATGGAAAAGATATTGCTGCATTTTATTGATATGAATAAAGATAATGGAAACTCAAAGGAAGAATCTGCGTAATCTATTCCCTACTCAACATCAAATTTTCCAACATTAGCAACGATGATAATAACAAATGCTACAACTTTGCATAAACAAATTTTAAATTTGATTAGGGCCATTGAAGGACTCATGAAGTATGTCCAAGATTGAGATTTCCAAATCTCCAAATTCATGAGCAAAGTAGATAATCTTGATGTCAGTTGTATGGAGCAGAAACAAATTGAGACTCAGGACGAAGGTGAAGCATATGCAAAGAAACAGTCAGTTGAAAATGAAAAGACTGCAAATAAAGAACTACAAGTTTCCATTGACGAACTAATTCTCATTGAACCATTGAAGGAGTTTATCATAGAGACTATCAAAGACGAGTTTGATGGAAGTTCTAAGTTGTCTATGACTTACTCCAAGTCATATACTCAAAGGATGGACAACTTGAAGATGCCAATTGGTTACCAGCCCCAAAAGTCTCAACAATTCTATGGCAAGGGCAACCTAAAGCAGCACGTGACTCATTTCATTGAGACTTATAATAATGGTGGGACATATAAAGATCATCTAGTCAAGAAATTTGTTTGATCATTAAAGGACGATGCTTTTGATTGGCATATTGACTTGGAGGCAAGCTTCATTTATAGTTGGGGGCAACTGGAACAAGACTTCCTCAATCGTTTCTATAGCACTCAAAGGATAGTAAGCATACTTAAACTCACCAACTCTTACCAATGGAAAAAAGAACATGTTATTGACTGTATCAATCACTCGAGAAATTTGAGTCTTACCTATAAAGATCAATTGTCGAAGGCTTCAGTAATTAAGATGTGTATCCAAGGAATATATTAAAGTCTTTGCTACATACATCAAGGAATCAAACTAAAAACTTTTGAAGATTTGGCAACTCGTACACAAAATATTGAAATGAGCATGAATTTGATTAATAAAAAGACTTAAGTGATGCTAATAATGATGGAGATGTTAGGGGCAATTAATTTTTATCTCCAAATTCCAAAGGCTCCTCGATATGAGCCTAAACTGTCAATAATACTTCTAAATAAGAGTATAAACTATCTAAAATTCTCAAGACTCCAAGTTGTCAAATCCAAGAATCAAGTCTCCAAGTCTTCAAATCCATATATTAAATATTCAATTCTCCAGATTCACAACTCAAGTTTCCAAGTCTTCAAGTCAAAGGCTCAAGTCTCTAAGTCTCCAAGTCTAAAACTCAAATTTTTAAGTCTCCAAATTAAAGATTCAAATCTTCAAGTCTTCAAGTCCAAAGCTCAAGTCTTCAAATTCCAAATGTTCCTTGAAAAGAGTTTAAACTGTCAATAATGATCCTAAATACGAGTGTAAATTATGCAAAATTCTCAAGTTAAAGTCTTTCCATGTGCCCTTTGATAAGAGTTTAAACTGTTAATAAGGCTCCTAGATACAAGCATAAACTATCTAAATATTCATAGTCTCCCCATGTGCTCCTTGATATGAGCTTAAATTTTCAATAAGGCTCCTAGATAAGAGCATAAACTATTTAAATATTCAAAATTTTCCCATATACTCCTTGCTAAGAGTGTAAATTGTCTATTAAGTGAAACTCAAGTAAGCTCCTTAACATGAGTATAAATTGTTAATCAAATTCAAGTTAACTCCTTGACACGAGTATAAAATATTTATTCAAATTAAATATGCTCCTTAATGCACGAGCCTAAACTGTATGTCACTCCTGGCCCACATGAGTATAAATTGCGTATGGCACCTCCTTCAAAAGAATATTTATTTTGAATTATGTTATGACTTGATCCTTTTATTGGACACCATAACTTAAGGAATGCTTGGAGGATTTTTTGTCACAAACATATTTGAAAAAATGAAGAGAAAAGAAAAAGAAAATCTCAAACACTTCAAGTTTTGCCTCTTTCATGGATGATTGGCATATTTGTCATCAAGCCTTGAAGTAGGGGCATTTGTGGGCATATTAATTTTGTCCAATTTGAGAGTGACATGTATAAAATAATATGCTAGTTATTAATTTATAATTTTCTACTTATCTTGGAATTTATTAAATTTAATTTCAAAATATAAATAGTTAATTTAAATCAATACTCCAGTATTTATTTCATACTCAAATTAAATATTGATAAGTGTCAAATATGAAGTATTTATGTCTATAGACCAATTAAATCAAAGATATTTGATATTATTCTTGATATCTAATATTACCTCTTGATATTTAATATTATCTTATAAAAAAGATAACTATCACTCAAGTTCAAGTTAATTTGAAAATCTCCCATCAAGTATCCATATAAAGGGGGTGACCAAAACTCATTCAACAAACAACACAAATTCTAGCAAGTAAGAGGAGCTTTGAAGGAGTCCAACAATTCTCTCAATTAAATTCAAGGAGATCTATGATGTTCAAGGTTTTCTTCACGAAACTTATATGTTTGACGTTTCATTCAAGATTAAAGTGCAAAGCTCTTGGATTAATGCTATTTTTCTTCAAATCAACTTTAAGGAGATCCACAGAATTCAAAGTGTTCTTCACGAAACTCGTATATTTTGGCATTTGATTTGAGATCAAGATGTGAAGCTCTCAGATTGACGTTATTTTTCTTCAAATCAAATTTAAGGAGATACACAACGTTCAAGACACTTTTCGTGGAGCTTATTAAATTAAAGATCATATTTGGAAGGGAAGAATTAGAAGATTATGTTAGAGATTGAATTAACAATTGATAGATTTCAATTTTTTTTCATTTGTACAATTTTTCTTGTCTAGTAATTTTAATTTTGTAGACAAAAAATTTTGTGCTTCCAGTTGCATTTTCCACACTAAATTTAATTCTTGCTACATGTACATATAACTTATGTTCTTAGGGCTTGATAAATAATTATATATAATTAATGCACTTAAACATGATCAATGTGGGCCACTTCAAGAGTCTTTGGCAATTGAAGAGACAAAGTCTCTAGAAATTGTATAAACATCTTTCATATTTTCCCAGTTGACCACAAATATTTTGTGATAGGAATTCATCCAGATACGGCGATATATAAAACAAAATACTATGAAAAATTACTTTGATAAGAAAGTTTGGTTCATGAAACACAACAATTTATGTCCAATAAGTTGAAGTACACTTCCTTCCATGTATTACAATGAACAAGGAGAAAATGCAAATTACCCCCTAGTGAAATTTGAAATTATCATAAAACTCTTTGCAAAAAAATAGGAGTTTGATTAGTACCTCGTCTTTCTTCAAAATTTCCACAAAAATGTCTTATGGGTAACATGCGCACAGAATGCAAGTGGGAGATGCAATTGTGCATGTGAATTGCCCAAAATGTCTTTCAAGGGTTTAGTAGATCCTTTTTAAATAGAATTTTAAAACTCTTTTTTAGATTTTTTTTTCTTTGTCTTTTTAAAAATTAATAAAAAGGGCCATGGAACTCCTTGTAAAAAAAGAAATTGTCCATGCAAACTTGACAGCTTCAAAAAAAGTCATGTCACACCTTATATAAAAAGAATTTATATATTCAAACCCCATTTAACCACTTTATTGTTTTCAATTTTTACCAATTAATTTAATCCCCTACAACTTTAGAGTAGATTTTATAGAATATATTATACAATAATTAATATGCATCATCCCTTGGAAATAACAAAAGAGGAAAGTAGGCATTTGAAGGATAACTTGGACCATTTTATATAATGTATAACCCTTCCTTTACTTAGAATTGGTGTTTATACATGTAAAAATTACAAAAGAATTAAGGAATGCTCTCTATACACATCAACCAATTTCCAACAACCAATAAAAAAGCAAAAGCAAAAGCCAAAAGCCTATCTTATAGTATACACTACCATCAACAATCAAAGTCAAGCAAAAATAAACTAAATACATGTGTCTATTGATCATCATGTCAATTAATAGCAAGAGAAAGAAAGATGGAGCTAAAAAAGGCTACCCACATATTAAGCCATCAAATCAAAAAATAAAAAACTTTTGTTCAAATTTAATCTTGAGTCTTCAAAATCTCTGCATTCTTTTCCTTGATTTGATGCTTGCCAACACATTGTTCAGTTTCTTTTCCTAGTGACAATAAAAAATCTTGTTAAAATAATTGTTGATAATAACTACATAAACACTGCTTTATTATTATTAAATTTATTAAAAATTATGATGATAAAATAAAACATTTATTACTTAATATGTATAATTAATGCCAACTTTTACAATATCATTTTCTATTTTATTATTAATTTTTTACCTATAACAAATAAGTATTGAACTTGATTAAACAAATTTAGATCAAACTCAAATATACAAAAAATGATTCTCACATAAATTAACTGCCCATAATTCATTATTCCTCGTCTTTTTCATCCATTACCATATGTATCTATATATATATATATATATATTGATGGTAATAAATTCTGAAGGTAAGTGAATTGGGCTCTAGCCCACTGTACTCAACCAAAAAATGGGCTAAAAGTTAGCACATGGATGAGAGCAGGTCGAGTCCTGCAACAACTCAACACATATTAGTCTAGCCAAGGAAGCCCTCAGTTAAGGCACTCCGATGCTCATCGACCAAAATAAGGAGCAGCAAAGTGAGGACCAAGGTTATGGTTAGCATACTTGTATGAGGGGTTGTAATGGGGTATTTATAGTCACTTGCTAGAGGTTAAAATGTCCATGATATCCTTGATCATGCAGAGAGGGCATTTGTCTTTGTTTGAGGATCTTTAGGTCTTTCCCTGCCTGTAAACCTTATCTAGGTGGCGCATCCCCCTTGTTTGTGGGATATGGAAATGATCTCCACATTTAATACGGAGGCATGTTGGTGGTAAAGTGGATGCATGCTTAATAAATGTGGAGGCACGCCGCCTATTAGAGTGTTTAATGTGACAAAATGGTTGTTGTATAGTATTTAATGCGACAGTGACAGGTAGTAGGGAAATACCTCTTGTTTCTGCAATTAACTTCTTATGGTCAAGTTATTTCCTCACCTGTGGGTCACCCAGCCATGCTCTGGTTGAATGATGGAATTCTTGAGGTCCGAAGGCTTCTGTGCCTGAGGGCCTAATGATTGTACTCGAGTTAATCGACCAGTTTCTGGTCGAGTAAAGGGATATTGACAACTTATACTAACTGACTGACCTAACATATTCTTAATCCTAGTCGATTATTATTGGGTCTATTAGGCTCGATTCGCTTCCCCATATCATATTTATAGAAACAAATAAAATTATTTTGACATTTCACATTACTAAAGTTTGAAAAAATCCCAATCCAAATGTCATTTTGGCAAGCAAATAATTGTATCTAGTGAAGAAATTTTACTATGAGAAAATAACGATGAAGATTACAAGGCAAACAACGGGCTCACTAACCAATAAAATGATTTGAATTCTATGACTCGTTTCTTCAAGAGCCACCCATAAAAGTGCATTCAATTAGAGGCCTTAATAAACTTCTAAAAGTAATGAATAGCAAATCCCACAATCATTGAACATATTTCATCTTTCAAGTGGCTTCTAGTTATGGAGATTTTCAAAAAAAAAAAAAAAAAAGCCAATCCACAAATGCTCTAGTTTGAAAAATACAAGAAAAACGAAAACCAACATACCTAGAATGGATGGTATCAGGAAAATTCTTCTTAGGTCACCAATGTCTTCGATCAAAAATGATTTATTCACGTTAAAATGCTGAAAAACAACTTGGCTTGTGTTGGGTGAAAGTTTCTTTTTTATTTTTTTTTCTTCCTAAGAGTTGAAAGAGGGGATTTTTTGGATTTGTTGGATTTTGAGTGTTTTTTCTTTTCTTTCATCCAAATGTATGACAAAGCAATGGAGGAAAACTTGTAGTAGTGCCTAAAATTCTCTTCATCACTGAAAGGGCATTTTTTTTATTTATTTTTTGACAAAACAATTTGCATGGGGCGAGTGAGGCAATTTTAAATAAACACAAAATAATAATCAGACTTCTATTTTTCTACAAGGGGTTTTATGGCAATTTCGAATTTCACAGGAAAAATATGCATATTTAGCCCCAATGAACAACAATTCTTATTAAGTACCATACGATAACTACAAGGCCTAACGTTATCTGTCCCAATGGATAACTCAAATAACATAATTTACTTGACTTTGTGTGCACAATAAACTTGTTTCAACTTATTACATTATTTAAGAAAGTACACTTTGTAGAAAGGTTAACAAGACCCCTGGAATCGACAAGACTTTTAAATGAATATGGTGGCAATGCTTTAGTCATTAGGTCAGCTACTATTTGCTCCAGGCTAATATGTTGAATGATGATTTCCTTCGTGTTCATTTTGTTCCTTACGACAAGGAACTTCATGTCAACATGTTTATTAAGACTTCCACTTTTGTTATTTTTTGAAAAGAATACAACAATTGAGTTATCACTATAAATCTAGATTAAGTTGGAGATAGAATCAATCACATTCAAACTTATTAGGCTTGTAAATGGGTAGGGTATCACCCTACCCACACTCATACCCTAAAATACCCAAACAAAAATACCAAATATTTTACCATATCCTAAAATACCCAAAAAAATGAGACACTAACTCTATCCTACCCTAACTAACCCAAGACCCATTGGGTCTAGTTTGTTGGAATTATGTTTTTAATGTATACACTAATTTTCTCAATATATACTAAAAGTATTATTTGGCATATGAAAACGAAAAATAAATTTTTTTCTACATTTAATTTAATTTAATTGTTAAATTTAAATTAGTTAATTTTAAACTTTTTGCTAATTAAAAAACATACAGTTTAAAATTAGTTAATTAAAACAGTTAATAAAAATAGTTTAAAAGCAAAAACTTTTTCTATATTTAATTTTATAAAAACAATCAATTTCCATATTAATAAACTTTATCCATATTAATTGCTATTTCAATTTGTCTTTGAAAAAATTGCTATCTCAATTTATTAACTTTGTTAATTTTATTGATTTAGTTTAATTTTTAATGAAAAAAATTATTTAATTGTTACCGCTCATTCACATATTTGTAATTTTTATATATAAAAGGATTGTCATTAATATAAATTTGATTTCGATATAAACAATTTTTAGGTTCATATATCAAATTTAAGTATAAAGTAATGGGTAATTTATGGGTGTAAACCATGCCCATATCTATTACATTATCTTTAATAAGTATGGGTATTGATATGAGAATGGGAATGGATATGATATTTTGGGCCTGGGTAGGGTATTTACAAGCCTAAACCCTATGATAAAATGTTTCAACCAAAGTACCTGCAAAGTTGACAAAGCAAGTAGAAGAATGTATCCTCAAGTAGATTTATGTATGTACAAACATCTAGCAAAATCGAAATCTAAATAGCCAACTATTTCAAGGATTTTCTATATCCTTGTAAGTGAGTCGCAAGTCTTCAGTTCCTTGTAAGTATGCATAACTTTTTTAAAAGCATTCCAATACTCAATACTTGGATTGCTTTGATATCTCCTTAATATCCCTACTACAAATGCAATATCAAGTCTTGTGTAGACCAGAACATACATCAGACTGCCATAATTGAAGAATAAGGAATATTTTTCATCCAATTCCCCTTCAAGGAATTTTGTGGTAACTAGGATTAATTGCTAAATTTGTCTCCTTTGACTTTGGGTGTTCGAGTAGATAAACAAGCACTCTTTCTAAATTTTGCCAAAACCTTTTTAGTGCAAACCTTTTGAGAAGATAGTTATAAAGTTCTCTTATTTCTATCTCGATGAACCTCAATGGCAATTATATCTATTGCTCCACCCATATCTTTTATTTCAAAGTTTTTGGTAAGAAATTCTTTAGTTTCATGTAATAACCTCATGGCACTGCTTGCAAGTAAAATATCATCCATAAAAGGATTAAGTAATTGTATTTTCTTCACTAACCTTTAGGTATATGCATTGGTCAATGATGTTTTCCTTAAAATCGAATGAAGTAACAACATAATGGAATTTGATATCCCATTGAAGGGAAGCCTGTTTATGTGCATAAATTATTTTTTTAACCTATAAACTAATTGACTATTATTTACTAGAAAAAAGGTCTAATGTGACATATTTAAAATGACATTTATAAAAATGTCTCAATAATCTATCTATTGAGACACCTAATAAAAATGTGTCTCAATAATCAAGTTATTTAAATTTTTATTGTGACACTTTTTGAAAAGTGTCTTATTAACATATTTTATCGAGACACTTCTATAGAAAATGTCACGTTTTTATAATTTTACTCTTTTTTGAAGTGTTTTATAAACATTTTTTTCAAGGATATTTCTTAAAAGTGTCATATTTGAATTTAGTAATTATATGTATATTATGACATTTACACTAAATTGTCCCATAATATTTGAAATATTATAAAAA
>JACGDI010000695.1:293239-307440 GCA_014898725.1 Jacaranda copaia
TTTTCAAAATTTTGACAAACTCATTTGATTAGATTATATGGATTACAATCCTTCTTTGCTAATATGATATAAGTAGTAGAAGTATCTTATAATATGTAGGAATTACATGAGTGAATTAATTTTAACCAAACACATTTATTTGTCCCATAAAAGACTAAACCTTGGTAAAATTTTATTTGCCAAAAAAAAAAAGTTAGAACTTAAAGATAAAGACACTCTATTTATATTTTTTTGAACAAAACTATCCATTAACTAGTGAAACAATGTTGCCTTATATCTAAATAACTAATATACCCTACATTTTGCTAATCATATATATTATGTGGAAAATGTGGAAAGAAAAATATTTATTTTTTCATTTAAGTTAGTTTTCATTTATTCACTTAATATTTCATGTTAATTATCTAAACATTCTTTTATGTTTGATTTCTATTATTATATTTAAATTGATAGTGGAGTTTTTTTTTTCCTTTTAATTTTTTCTAAAGTTAAACAACGTATTACAAAGTATGTATTGATCAAGTTTAGATTTAAAGAGATTATAAATATTAAAATATTATCAAGTTTAGAGTACCTATTAATTTTATTTGTCTTTATCGTATTTTAGAACTGAAAAAATATTATGAGTTTTGAATAAAAGTGTAACTAAGTGAACTAGAAATTTTAGTGCTAAGAGAAATCTTTTAAACATATAGCACCAAAAGGAATCAAAGTCAAAAGAAGATTTCGACAACAACAAATTTGATAAATACTTTTTCATATTTAATAAATTGACATTTGTGATTTTGAACCTAATACATATGTCATATGTTCGTAAAGTGTTTGAGCCTATACAATAATAATAACTTTTAGAATTTCTTTCAATTCTTTTTGATTAGATTTTGTAAGTAATTTAGCCATTTGGTTAAAAGAAGTTATGGAATGATCATCAGACATAATATTTTCTTTACGTATATGATTATAGAACTTCCTCATTAGTCATTACTATAAAATATTTGAGTTTAATCATAATTACCATTTTAAAAGTGAACTTCCCAATGGAATGTTTTCATCAAAATATTGATCAGTTTAAAAGTTTTTCTATTATGATATTAATGATGAATTTCAATAAAAACATAACCTTGTTAATTATGAGAAACATTGAGCTAACTATATAGACATTCTAACTTCTTATCACTGAATTGAATGATGTTGTTGAATCTGGTTGGTTTGAAAGGAATAAAAAGAATTGCAAGTATTGGATTAAATATAGGGGTAGGGCCACCAATAGTGAATAGTTATATTATTTTGATATATCAATTTCCATACTTGTCCAAGACACTTATAATGTTCCCGATGTGCTTCGGCTTAACTTCTTATGCGAACATTTATTATTTCTAGACAACAATGCAGATTTTGATGGCCCAATCTTGACATCCATTGCTAAGAATTATTTGTTTTCTCTTTCAAATATATATATATATATATATATATTAATTGGATATCATTTTTAGAGGGTGTTATATATATAGAAGAATTTACAGCTTTTTCAAATATTGGTTGCTGGATATCAATTACTTTTTCATATTTAATAAAAATTTACAGCTTCTTTTTTTCAATTAGTTATTTTATGAGAAATTTTTTTGTTTGTCCTTTTCAAGCTATATATTGAACTGATAAATTAAATTATTGAAATTCATCAATATTAGATAAAATATCAGTATGGATAAGAGTTGGATGAGTCTCCCAAGATCAAGTAAAGTGTACTAGGAAGGAGTGATTTTTTTTTTTTTTTTGGATTTTGCTTTCTCAAATTCAGATGATGAATCAATACTATGTCCTTGTAAAAAGTGCAAAAATCTATGTAGAAAACGTAAGGTTGTCGACGGACATTTTCTCTAGGAAGGGTTTCTAGATGGGTATAGTGAGTAGGTGCTTCATGGAGAGTTACATACTACATAAAGATCTATGCCTTGTCAATATGGAGGAGTAGATGTGTCTGATAACATGCGTGAAATGCTATATGGTGCATTTGGAATGCAAATAAAAGGTAATCGCTCAGAAGATATGGCAATAACTAAAGCAAAAAAGCCTTGCAAAGAAGCAGAGAAATTTCATAAGCTTATGCAAGATGCTGAGTAGGAACTTTATCTTGGTTGCAGAAAGTTTTCAAAACTTTGTTTTATTGTCAAAATGCTTAAGATAAAATGCCTTGGGAATTGGAGTGATGCATCATTTACAATGATGTTAGATTTGTTGAAAGAAGCATTTCCAGAAGGTGTGCAACTACCAAAAAATTACTTTGAGACTCGAAAGATTATGAGAGATTTGGGATTGAACTACAAGAAAATTGACGCATGCCGAAATGATTGCATGCTATATTGGGGTGTGAATGAAAGCAAGATCAAGTGTGATACTTGTGATGAGCCACGATGGATAACATCAACACTTGAAGTTGAATTGAATCCTATTGGATGACGTATTTTCCCCACAAAAGTAAAGAAAAATAAGAAGGTTGCCGCAAAAGTTGTTTGGCATTTTCCTTTAAAACCAAGATTGCAGAGACTATTTATGAATTCATATACTGCATTCCTTATGAGGTGGCATAAAGAAGAACACACAAAAGATGGTATCATGAGACATCCAGCAGATTCTCCTACTTGGCAAACTTTGACTATAATTATCTAGAATTCGCGAAACACCCTCACAATATCAAGTTGGGTTTGGCATGTGATGGCTTTAATCCATTTATAACCATGAATGTGGTCTAGGTGATTGCATGAAGAAATCATTCTTTATGTTGTCCTTACTTATACTTGGCCCCAATGAACCTGGAAATTATCTTGACATTTATTTACAACCATTAATAGTTGAGTTGAAGGAATTATGGGATGTCGTCATCCAAACTTATGATACTTTCTCGAAGCAGAATTTTCGTTTACGTGTAGCATTGCTATGGACTATAAGTGATCTTCCAGGTCTTGCATCTTTATTGGATTGGAGTACTAGAGGAAAATATGCTTGCCTTGTATGTCAAAAGAATACCAACTCTAAATGGCTAAATAACTTGAAGAAGCATTATTACATATGTCATCGAGTGTTCTTACCTAGGAATCATCGATATAGAAAAGAGAAGGGATCTTTTGATAATAACAAAGAACATAGAAAGGCTCCTCCTTATTTGAATGGATCTACAGTGCTAAATGAAATAAAAAACTTCAATAACAGATTTGGTGAAAAGGTAGGTGACTTAAAATTACCTTATAGTTGGAAGAAGAAAAGCATTTTATTTGATTTGCCTTATCGGGAAAAAAATTTGGTGCATCATAACTTTGATGTTATGCATACTGAGAAGAATGTATGTGACAAGGTACTTTACATATTGTTGGATTTAGATAAGTCCAAGGACAATCACAATGCACGTTTAGATTTAAGAGATATGGGCATACGACCAAGGCTTCATCCATTTTTTGACGAATCTGGTCAAGAATGGATACCAACATCTTCTTTTGCATTAGATAGAAATGAGGACACATTTTGTTAAGTTTTGAAAAAGATAAAAGTTTCAAATGGTTATGCTACAAATATCTCAAGATGTGTGCATTTCAAACCAACAAGAATTTTCGGTCTCAAAAGTCATGATTATCACATATTGATGCAACAATTGCTACCAATTTGTTTGCGTAAAATGTTACCCAAGTCAGTTTGTTCTCCTTTAATCCAATTGTGTCGGTACTTCAGAGACTTGTGTTCTAAAATGCTCCATTATAGTGAATTGGATTGAATGGAAAAAGATATAGCTGTGATACTTTGTTAACTAGAGAAAATTTTTCCTCCATTTTTTGATATCATAGTACATTGACTGTTCATTTGGTTACTGAGGCAAAGTTAGCTAAGCTAGTACATTATTGTTAGATGTATCCTATAGAAAGGTAATCTTCTTATTGGTACTGCTATTAACTTTGTTTGTCATCACTCAATCATGTAATAATTATATTCCTATATTTAATGTTCAGATAGGTACCTAAGCACTTTAAAGTCTTATGTGCGTAACAAAGCTCGACCAGAGGGTTCAATTCCAAAAGGTTACCTAGCAGAAGAATGTTTAGCATTCTGCTCTTTGTACTTCGATACAGATGTCGAAACAAGGCATAATTGACTTGGTCAAAATAATTATGGAGACTTAGTAAGTACACATGGCTTAGATATTTTTTCAGTGATTGGGTGACCATTATGGAAAGGAGAAGCAATTGTTTTAGATAATGAAACCTTAACGAAAGCTCATAGATATGTGTTGTTCAACTATGATGAGATCAAATCATATGAATAGTAAGTTAAACAAAACAATTACTTATATATACTTCTTTATCACCTTCTAATTTGTTCATTACTGAATTTCTTATGTAACTATGTAGCAAACATGAGGCTTTAGTCAGATCTAAGAAATGAAGCTCTAGAGAACATAAAATCAAGTACATCCACAGCGAGTTTTTTTCTTCTTGGTTTTAGAATCATGTAAGTTGGATAGTGATTATCATATTATATAGATCATACACATTTTGTTTTGTATTTTCTGGTAGGTTCTTAAGAATTTACATCTTAATTATAAGTTGGAGAATTGAATATTAATGAAGATGACCCCAAGTCTAGTAATTTGATACGGCTTGCAAGAGGACCTATGCCATTGGGAAGCGTTATAAAGGATATATCGTGAATGGTTTTCAATTTCATACTAAAGAGGTGGAAATGAAGCAAAAAACTCAAAATAGTAGGATAATGGTGAATGCAACAACTACTAGTTTTGCAAGCAAAAAAGATAAGAAGAGATGACGTATTATGGGATTTTGAAAGATATAATTGAGTTAGATTATACTGGTGAGAAGAGGATTGTATTGTTTGATTACGATTGGGTGTCAAAGGGTAAGAGGCTAAAAGAAGATAAAAATGGATTCACTTTGACTAATTTTTCAAATATAAAGCGCCAAAATAAGCCTTTTGCTCTTACATCTCAAATTCAACAAGTATTTTATGTACAAGATCCCATAGATCAAGATTGGCATGTTGTGATTAAAACTAAAGCGAGGAAAAATTTTGATGACGGAGCATCGTTGTCAATTGATGATGTTAATACTATCTTACAAAGCGAAGCATGTTCTAACCGTCCCATAAATGACGATGAAGATATTATTTGGGTTCGTGAAGGGATGCCTGGAATTCCAGTAGATAGTTTAGATGAAAATGCTTGATTAGAGTTTGTTATATTAAGCAATTGGTTTACTGATGATGTTTGGATAACAAGTTTTTTGAAATTATTAATTAGCATTAGTTTTTCTTTTAAAGTACTTTGTTTGAGTAGTGCTCAGTTTACATTTTATGTATGTTTTTGATTTGTTTTATCTGCTTTGCTCATTACTTATTTTTTTGAATGTGGGATTATGCCTTATTCTATTGAAATTTTAGATTACATTTGCTATATGTACAATTATTATTTATTTATTTTGCAGTAATGTCAAAGATTTTCTGTGGCAAAATATTAAGGAGTCAGCATACCAAAAAGCAAAATAACCCAAGTCAAATTGTAAGACCTAATGAATAGCATCAAGATACCCTTGGTATATGTTAGCTTTGTTTGTAAGCTTTCAACTATTGGACATAAATATATGCTTGAGGGTTGATACTATTGCTATTCTTTCTTTATTTTCATAAGCATACTCTTGGTAGATTAGTTTTTTATGCATTTCCTATTAATTAATGTTGTATTGTGCATCACTATTATTTATAAATCATATATGACATAATTTATTTGTTTTCATTGTGATAATAGGCACTGATCGTGGTAGATGCACTAGAAATACTAATATTGATAAACATCCATTTGACCAACATACAAATGACATGAACAATGAGGTGCATGATTACACCACCAGTATGTGTTTCATGTACATTTGCTTTTATCAAATCAAATTTGTAAATTTGAACTTAAGAAACATATATTGTATATTGTATATTGCACTTGGTCATCTTAAAATCTTAAATCCATGAACACTTGTTGAAGAAGTTGAATTGGGAAATAATTATTGTAAAGTTCATGTTAATGTTGTAGTAGAGACAAATGAGGAGTTGATCTGTCCCATACTAGAATGTATAACAATTGGTAAAGTTATTGGTAGAGCTATTGCTTGGCCATGTCATTTGGTAATACTTCTTTATTAATATTTACATATAATCAGATCTTGCTGTTTTTTATTGAATCTAATTTATGTTTAGTTGATTTGATAGGTTGAAATGGATGAAGAATGATGGAGAAGACATTCTTGTTTTGAATATAAAGTCTTTCTTAATGATGTAGTTGGACCGATTAGATGTGTTGAGATATTAACTCTTCATTTTTTGTATTTGGATGAAGAAGTATCTTTTATGGATCTACATTATTGCAGTTTATTTCATTTGTTGTATGGAGATTGATGTTGACATACATTTGATGTTTAAATATATTGACAATGTTGAAGATATAAATTGTTATGTTTTTTGGTATGTTATAGTTTGCAATTAAATTTCATCTATTATTGTTGAACAGTGAAATAAGGTTGTTGTGGATGCGTAGTAGCATGTTCTACTAAATATATTTTTTGGTTGGTTGGTTAAGTGATTAGAAAGAGGAGTTTATATATATTAGTTTGGTAGGTACTAGTCACACTATAGGGGCATTAAATATTTTTTGTGACACTTTTCTTTTGTTTTTAAAGAAATGTATGGAGACACTTATGATGTTTCTTATGAAATTTTCTTGTGTCTTCAAAGACCCATGTAAGGACACATTTTTTTGATTTTCTTTTTACATATTTGTGTCTTCAAATATCTTCTAGGACACAAAATTGTGTCTTTACAGAAATATTTTCTATGTATTGTGGCACTATAATATGTTATTAAAGCAGATATGGAGACACCATTTATGTCTCAATAATTTATTTATCAAGACTCTTGTAAATGTCCTCTTATTCATATATGGAGACACTTTTTAGCGTCTTATAAAATAATCCAATGTGTCCTATCATGTGCTATGGAGACACTTTATGATGTCTCATAATTAAATAATTAAGGTAGTTGAAAGCCATTATATAACACTATGAAGTGTCATAATTTGAAAGCTTTAGAGACTATATAGACTATCATAATAACAATCACTTTAAGGACACTTGCAAGTGTCATAAAAAGTTAATGGGACACCCACCTATGGGACACTATGATAGAGCATCCCAAAAGTTGAAAGCGTCCCTATATTTATTTGTTGGGACACATTTAGGCATCCCCATAGTGCTTTATTCTAGTAGTAATTGGCGGGCTCTATGACCTTTTCAACTTGATTGTTGAATTGTTGAACAAGGGGATCACTCCGTGCTGTTGTTGAGCTATCCCTCACCTAAACCTACTATTCATTCAACAAAAGGCAAGGGTTGATTGGAGGTAATGGCTTGTAGCATCTCATGCGATTGGAAGGGCACGAGAATTCCTTTCTTTTTATATGTTCTACATAAAGAATTCCAGTGCTTGAATTGAGACTACACCAGTCAAATGATCCTCTTATCAATTTAGCCTCACTTCGTTCCTTACTCTAACATATATACTTCCTTTTCAAGATCCCTATTTAAAAGTGCAATTTTCACATTCAATTGGTGTGACTCTAAATCAAAGTGAGCTACCGATGACATGATGATCCGAAAAGAGTCCATTCTTTAAAACTGGAGAGAAGGTTTCATGGTAATCAATAACTTTTTTTTGGGTAAAACTTGTGGCCATAAGTCAAGCCTTGTGTCTCTAATTCTACCAGGCTAGTCCCGTTTTGGTCTTGTGGACCTGTTTAGATCCAATATCCTTAGCTCCTTTCGGTGGTTTGGTGAGTTCCCAAACTTAATTTTTATCCATAGATGCCATTTCTTCTTTTATAGCATCATATCAAAGATAAGAATTTTCACAACTCATGGCTTGTGAAAAGGAGGTTGGATCATTTTCAAGGCCAACATCAAAATCATACTCTTGAAGATATACAATATAATCACTAGAAATTACAGGTTTTTTAATTCTTTGAAGATTTTCGAACATCTACTTGCATTTTTTGATTTTGATCATTTAGAGTAGTAGTAAGTTGATCATTCTAAAGTTGTTACATTTTTCACATTAAATTTAATTCTTACCATATGTATGAGTAACTGATGTTCTTAAGGCATGCCAAATAAATATATATAATTCATGCACTTAAACATGATCAATTTGGTTCACTTCAAGACAAAGTCTATAAAAATTGTAGCGACATCTTTTACAAACATTATATGTATTCATGCATTTTTTTACTCCAATTGGCACATGATCGTAAGTTCTTAGAAGAAAGGGCTACCATTTTGCAATTTATGCAAATTGTCAATAAGAAAATTAGAGACTATATGATGTCAAAGTGCAGACATGTGTTTGGCGACACTTTAAGATGCATGACAAACTACTAAAAATGTAGCGGATGTCATAAACCATCACACATACATTAATTATTGCCCACCAACTTAAATTTTTCTATAAAATTTCTTTCTTATTTTGATATAGTGACTTATGTCGAAGGATGTAAACTTGAACTCCTGTATTATTACTTTTTGTTCATCCTCTAAATACATTACATGTGCTAATTTTATAAGAACACACTGAGACTTAAATCAAACAACTATCAAAGTGACAATGTGATAATAGAAAATAAAACGCAATGGCATTGATTATGTTTTCATTTTAAATATACCCTTAATAATGCAATTATTTAAATAATATTTGTTAAGAATTTATTTCTATTAATTTAAATTATTAAATTGAGAACTTAATAAATAATTTTTTTGCTTAATGACAATTTAAAATTGCAAAAAAGGGATAACTTGGCACTAGTTGATGGAAAGACTAGCATGACTTTTTGTGATTTAATTAAGGACAAATAAAAGAGTTTTTATTCTAATTTCCTATTCTCTTTAGAAGATCTTGTCTCCTAGTGTAAACAGGTCTTTCGAACACTTAGTCAAGAATGCTGATTTTGATTTTTCAATTGAAGACTAGAAATTTAGCAAGAAGTCCCGTTGTACTTTATTAGTTTTATGCCAATTGCTCGTAAGCTGAGGAGGATTTAATCAAATGATTTTATTGTACTTTTATACCTTTTTTTTTATTTTGTATGCGGAGTTGTGTTGTCTGAAGGCCAGTGAAATTAGTGAAAACGTCCTTCTTCATGTCTAAATATGTGTAAATTTTATTGATTATATATATATATATATATATATGTGCGAACTTTATCAATAATGCATTGATTTGTGTAATTTGTATTTTTATATATGTGACGAACTTGCACACATTAAATATATAGTTTATGTATCCAATATATTTATTCAAGTTTTTCAACCTCAACCTAAGAAGAATGAGGAAAACAAGAAGGAAAGAGAAAAGAAAAACTAAATAAGGTAACAAGACATAAACTTCATTTTATATCAAATCATTTTCATTTATTGGCAATGAAGCACTATTTTCTTCTATTCTCTTCAACACTCTCTTTTTAACATTTTTTTATAATTAAGATTGGTTTTTTGGATTTTAGATGTCGCTTCCACAATCTAACTAGCAAGGCCTTGTTTTTAACATTCTTTTATTATATACGCAGCATCTTTTAGCTACTTATAAAGTTGATCACTCAAATTTGATTATTACAGAATGAGTTTTAGCTTTATTTTTTCATTTCACTTCGTAAAGTGAACGGTGAATATTAATTATATCTCATAGTAAAATGTTACTTCTTCAAAGACACTCTCAACATATTTCTAGTATATTTACAAATAAATTTAAATATTTATATAGAACTTTATTGGCGCTTCCAAATTTAAGCTTATATCTATAATGTTGCAACCATATAATTTTTTATTTACTAAACTCTAAGAATTTTTAATGCTCTGTAAAGGCTTGATCTAGGAGTACGTCTCTCTTGAAACTTTTTGAAAAAGAATGAGAAAAGAAAATTTCTAGGTAAAATAAAAGAATTACGGTGTCACAAGCTAGATGACTAATTAGTTAGTCTACAATAATGGGTTGATCGCTTCAACTAAATTCTCGATCAGCACAATTTTTACTATTTTCGTTAGTCTAATTTTAATTCCAACTTAATTAATCATTGTCTAAAATCAAGTGTATGATAAATTGGTAAGATAATAATAATGACAATAGAGAAAGAAGATATATACATTATTGGGATAAGATATAAAGGTTATCGGGGAATATGTTTTGAGAATAAAAATAAAAATATATTAATTTAAAATGTGTATAAAGTTATGCGTTTCTATTTTCAAATAGTAAAAAATGTGAAAATTAAAATTAAAATGAAAACAAATAGTGTCTAATTCCTCATGGATTAACACTTTTCCCTTCACTTAATACTTGTTTCAACACCTATACTTTCACATTTATTTATTTGCATTATTCATTTTGCACACCAACAAAATCCTTAAGAGTCACATTTTTTATCTGATCCAACTCCCAACGTAGTGAATTATCCCCATTTGACACCAACTATGCTCAAAGGGTCTAAATTAGACAACCTCAACAATGGCCCGTTTGTCAACTGATGACAAACCTCTATAAATACTTGGTGCTTCATTTTTTATCCCCTAGAAACTAACTCAAAATCATCAAAACAGCATGCATGCAACATAATGTATACGCAGAAAACATGAAATAAAATAGTGAATAATCCATCCACCTCAAATCAGTCCCAAAAGATCACGATGAATCCTCCAAGAACACATGCAAGCTGGTAGTTCTATTGCATTCATTTAGAAAATCCCGACCGTGAGTCCCCCAACCCCAAGATTGGATTCATTGGACACTCTCCTAATCTATCAATGGGTGTGAAAATTCTTAAGGTAACAAGGAGCCCCAATACTTCCAATTGATATCGAAAGCCTCAACACGCATAAAGCAATTAGGGATAAAATGACTAATACTCTGTTCGTAGCTATTACCACAAGGATGAGGAGGAATTGTAAACTTGCAGCCAAGATAAAACGTAAATATGAAATATTCATTAGGGAATCCATAATTTTTTGCCCCTCCGCCATAAGAAGAAATTTATGAGAAGGACTTAAGCTAATTTCTTATGTCATAATTTAAACTTCTGTAAAGAGAACACACTCTTGAATGTGTTCTCTTGAGGAAAAGTCACTTGAGATCAAGAATTGTATGATATACTTAAGCATCTTTTGACGGTACAATGAAACTTCCACTAATTTAGAGTATCTAATTATTGGAGATTACATTAATACATGTGTCCATGGTACAATAACAGGTACCTCCACTTTGGTCTTATAAATATATCACTTTGTAATTTTTAGCAAGTTGGGTCTTAATGCTCTCTAATTTCAAGCACAAGCGGCAAATAAGTGGGTTGAGTTAGGTTGGATTTGGGTTTATGTGGATTAGGTTTTATATGGGTTGAATTGTGGGTTGGGTTGAGTTTGAAATGATTCCAATAGAAAATAAAATTTTAATTTTATTTATTTATTTCAAAAAATTAATTCAAAATGCCATAGTAATATTAATATACCTTCTATACTGGATTTAATATACAATTTTACAACATAATTAATGAGATGATTTGTTATATTATATAATTATTTTTTTAATTCATATTATAATATTCAATTGCATTAAAAATTAATTATGAGTAATTATCTTTCATGACAAAATTAATTATAAGTGGGTGGATGCTATTTTCAGTTGTTATATGTTATGCACTACGAATAGTATCAATTTGTGGAGCAATGTTATGCTTCAAAATTAGAAATATAAGCTAGTTAATAAGAAGATATGACATTTAGGGGAATAATACTTTTGGTAAATTTTCCAAAATATTGTGCACATGAATTTAGCGCTTGACACTTGATTTCATTTCAAGATATTCAATCCGAATTAAAACTTCAAATAATATGCCCCTAATTTAAGATAATTAATTTATTAATATTGTACAAAGTCCAAGATGAATATTTTAATTTTGAAATTACTAATAAAAAAAATACAAAACTTTGATAAAATTAAAAATAATAAAATGTTTTGTTATTAACTAAAAGAGACAAGCAAAGCAAAAGACGTCAAACTTTATTGTTGCAACAGCAACTGCGGAATCGCCAGTCGTGGATGCTGCAAAGTTACTGCTCAGGGACTTTCCCTATTTTTTTTGTTGTAATTGCGCTTGCACCCATGTTGCTGGGAATCGCCTTCCTTAGCCTTTTCTTTTCTTATTTAAATTATTAAATTGAGAACTTAATAAATAATTTTCTCACTTAAAAAATTGTAATTTTCTTACCACTTGATGAAGAGACAACTTGGCATAAATTGATGGCAAAGCTGGCATAACTTTTAGACAAGTAAAAGAGTCTTTTTATTTATTCTAATTACCTATTTTTTTTTATAAAATCTTATTACCCAGTACAAATAGGTCTTCTGAACACTTAATTAGGAGTCTAATTTTGATTTTTTTTTATTGGAGACTAAAAATTTGGCGAGAATTCTGTTGTACTTTATTAATTTTATGTCAATTAATGTTTGTAAATTAAGCTGAGGAGAATCTAACCAAATAATTCTATTGTACTTTTTTACTTCTTTTATTCTTGTGATGTTATTTTATATTTTTAAGTAATTTAAAGGTTTGTGGATTTATGTTGTCTGGAGGCTAGTGAAAATGTCCTCCTTCAAGTCTATGCATGTGTAAAATTTTATTGATTATATGTGTGCAAATTTTATCAATTATGCATGTGTTTGTATAATTATATTTTATATATGTGAAAAATGTGTACGTATTATATATACTTTATATAAAAATAATAACATTGCCGCAAGAAATGATTTATGTGTTCAATATATTTACAAGAAGCACAAATGTTAGTATATATAATCGATATAAAAGTAATTACATTGCCACAATAAATAATTTATGCATTCAATATATTTATAATAAACAAAATCATTAGTAATTTATAATTTTTCAAAAACTAAAATATGGATATATAAATTTTTAAATAACTAATTCATTGTTAATAGTATTCTTTTTTCACATAAAGAATGTTGTTATATAATGTAAAATTTTGAAATGATACGTCTTCATAAAATTTAAACTTGCAAAAGCAATGAGTCTCATGAGTCTAATCCGCTGAGCATTAGGTCCACAGAGGGTTAGGTCCCTAGTCCATAAAAATATTGATAAAGTGTGTAGTGGGTCTCGGCAACCTATTCCATTGTCATCTTATGTGTTGTTAATTCAATAACAAGCATACATATATAATAGTTTGCGAGAAACAACATCCACCATATACCATACTTTGCCATAGATTTCATTACTTTTGGGATGGATTTCTCCATTAGAGAATGGTATAGTGTGAAATATTTTGCTTTCAAACTAGCTAGTTTCTTGTCGAGTGGCCTTTTAGCCCAATAGTATAAGTCTCGTGCATAAAGCATAAAGTTAGGAATTTGAACTTAACAAACTTTTAATATGCATGCGTGTAAAGAAAAAAATAATTTTTTTAAAATTTTGAGTTCTATATTGCTAAACTCAATGTGTCAGGAAAAAAGAAAAAAGAAAAAACAATTCTCTAATTTCAAAAATGGTGGTTAATTAAAATTCTCTAAAGCTAAAAGTATAAATGTTACAAAATAACAACCAAAACCAATTTGATTTTAATTTAATTTTAAATGATAGATAAAAACTTAATGATAATTAATCAACATAAATAAAGACGAAAGATTGAATTTAACAAAATAGTTTAATAATGTATTTTTTAAAATATTGAATCCACTGACCCAATCTATTATTAAATTAAAACCATTTCTAATACATAAAATAAATTAATTTTGAATTCAATTTATTTTGAGTTAAATTTAAAAAAAATCAACCAACTCATGCTCGAAACAAACGAATCTCCTTCCATTTGCCCATTTTAGTAATTTCAGACTCCGACGTGATGGCCACCAGTGAGGCTGCAAAGTTACCGGACTAGCCCTGTTTTTTGTTTGAATTGCGGTAGTGCCTATGTGGCTGGGAATATCCTTTCTTTTCCTTATCTTTTATTTTATACATAGTTTTTTAATTCTTAATTTTGTTTTTAGATTTGTTCTATTTTCGATGCGCTTTCACTATTTAGTTTGCTCCTATTAATCAG
>JACGDI010000695.1:307556-338371 GCA_014898725.1 Jacaranda copaia
AAAAGAAGTTGAATAGAAGTAATGACCATTTCCATGATTAAAAAAAAGAAAGAAAGAAAGAAAGAAAAATAGATTAGGAGTAAAGAGAATTTCATCATGCCCAAATTGGGTCCGTATGATTGACATGCAAGTTTAGATGTTCGTTAAGGAAAATAAAATAAAATAAAATAAAATAATTTGATTCATTCTATTAAATATGAAAGTTGACACTATAGTTGCAAAAAATAAAGACATTTTATATTTTACTACTGAGTAAAATTAAAATACAGGAGACTATAATAAAATAAAAATATTGAAATTACAATATACTTAAAGGAAGAGCAATATTTTCTACGTAAAGCTTGATGCCTTATTAATAATTTGTTGACTAATGTTATGTCTGGATACTAAAATTTGATGATGAAAGAAATTATATAATAAGTATGAATGAAGAGTTTCAAGTGATTTATGGTCCAATGGCGCAAATCCTTCACATAATATAGCAGGTTAGGGCTTATTTGGTTTCATTTTCAAACCCCATTTTCACATTTTTAACTATTTAAAAATTGAAACACATAACTTTTTACACATTTTTACCCAACTTCCTTTTCACTTTCATTTTCAAAACACCTTCCCTGACAACTTATATATCTGTTCTCAATAACCTATATACCTTCTTTCTCTATTTTACTATTACTATCATTACTTTTCCAACAACCTATCCAAACATACACTTATTGTCAACTCATTTTCACTAACTATTTTTTCAAATTTTGAAAATAATGAAAATGAAAAATAAGAATAAAAATAAAATCAAATGGACTGGAGTTTGAACTTTAACAAGCCTCTCCTGTGCTTGTGTATATAAAAATGTTTAATTAAAGAATAAAATATAAAATACTTTCGTCTATAGGGGGGAAAATATTCTTAATATTTTATTCATAAAAATTCACATGCCAAACAAAACCAAAGAAAATTCTTAGCATATGGGGATAAATGCAACTAAACCAAATCAAACGTTTCCCTTATCCCCCCCTTTTTTTAAGGATGCCAAAGTTAAACTCAATCCAATAATTTAATCATGTTTTATAAAAAGAAAAAATTAAAATTAAATTTTTCAAATGATTTTTTAGGTTTGAGTCAAATCAAATCCAACCCAAATCAACCCCTCTCCCCCCATCCCCATCCACAAAAAACCAAAAAAAAGAAGAAAAGAAAAGAAAAATTGGATTGCATGTTGGGTCAACCCACTAAATTTAAAAATAAAAAGAGAATGACCCAACAATTCAATAAATCCTAATTCCTAAACAACCAATCTAATCTAAGCCGTCAATAAAAAAATTAGGGATGCCGAATCCTAGACTGAAAAACTCAAAAAATAAAAAATAAAAAAAAATACTTTTTTGTGTTTGAAGTAATTGTGTACAACATCACATGTATTTTTTAAAGTCGTTATGCTAATTAAACGTTAATGTTTATGTAGTGGTAGTGCTGGTTGGTGTTTGGTATTTGAATGTTTTCTCATTTTGTAATAGCAATGCGTAATTGATTAATTCTGATGTCAATTTGAATGATTATTGGAATCAAACTATCGATCATATTGGTTGAAAATTGAAATTTGAAAGTTAATTTCTAATGTATGTTTAAAAGATGCATGTTATGTCAGGCTTCTAGTCAATTAAAATGTTAAAGTTTGTAGATAAAAAAAAATGGATTATATAAAATATATTGAGTTAGATTTTTCAAGTTTGAATTAAATTTATCATGTTATTGAATAACGTCATTAATAATCAGTTTCAGCAAAATCTGACTCGATTTTTCTTAAATTAGATTAGAATTGAACTTTTTAAATTTAACATTAGACTAAGTTGAGTTTGAATTTGGTACTATTATGTGAATACCCCTATCCTAACCCAAATCCCCTCCCCCTGACGAAATTCAAAGAATAATTGACGAGCCATGAAAGCTCTTTATTTAATTAAAAAATTCAAAATTTTAAAAATTTAATATTTAATTAAAATTTATATAATTATAATAAAATACTGTGACATTGTATATATAATAGTATAGATATCAAAAATAGTAGCATATGCTATGATGTCCAACTTAAGAAATATTAGATATTGTATTGAAAATAACATCTTAATTGATATAACAAAATAAGCTTCAAATATTTATAAGATATTCAATACGGACAATCTTGTTTAAAAGATAAAATAATTTTTAATTTTATCAAAGTTAATTCACGTCTTACTAATTTTTTAAAAAGAGTTTATTTAAACTTTTTATAAAATTTTTAAAAATTATGTTATAAAACATTTAACCTAACTCAATCTAAAACGCGTTTAAAGGGGAGTCAATTTATAGAGTTCAGGAGTACAATTCTACCAAAAAGGGAACATCACAAAACATAAATTCTGTTGCTGGGAATCGAACCCAGATCTCCTGGGTGAAAACCAAATATCCTAACAACGGGGACGACAATAGATTGATGTGCATCAATTGTACAAATTTATTATCTCTTTACGTTTTGCTATAACCTCAAAACATGGAAAATGCATGACAACTAATCATAATTGAGTATTCACTAAGAAATACCATTCTGCCAACAACTTTCATTTCCAACAACCCCTACTGTTTATTGTCACTTACATTTGTTTAGTGTACTTATAAAAGCTAAATTTGATCTCTTCTATAATCAATATAATACCATACCTCCGATCCACTCAATCAACTTACCATCAATACCGAATTTTACTATTTTTCTCAATTAAAAGTAAAGATGATGTAATCAAATTTGTTTTAAGTAATATGATAAATGTTAAGATTTAAAACTTCAACAATGCTAAAATTACAAAGAGTTTATACGATAACTAGTCCAAAACCAAAGAATATTTCATATGGCGACCAATGAAACACTTATTTCTAGGTAGACTACGAACTATTTAAGCATATCCTAGGGGCCAATTATTTATTTATTTTTTTTTTTTTTGGGAATGGCACCGGGGATGATTAATGAAAAATATGATTAATTATGCGATTTGAGATTAGAAGTGCACTTAAATTGATTATTTGAAAAATATATTATTGCATATTGTAATGTGCATATTTCAAATGATTATTGGTTGAGATAAGTTGTGTTTTATCAAAAATATTCTATTCTCGACCAAACTTGATCTCTGACAAAAAAAATGTTGACTAAATTCAGTATTTTTCTTGAATATCTTAGATTCGGTCAAGATCAATCAATTTTGTTAGTTTGAATTAAATTAAAATAATATTCCGACTCCTAAATTCAATATCTCATGAAAAATGAGATCATTTTCTATCAAATTCGAAATTTAGTAATGGACTATTATTTTACAAAGCACGTAAGTTATTAAATTGGATAAATTAATGAATCCAACCCAATATTCTCAATATAATTTAAACATAAACCCTAAAAGTAGTTAAAGGTTCATCATCATCAAAGATTATGTAAGTGGGATATATGCAATTAGTTGACATTATGCAAGACAGTAAGTGGGAGACAAGGGCAGTCCATCTTGCACTCCCCTTTTGCAGCAAGTCAAAAAGCAAACGAAAAACAGCAATCTCAGAACCGCAGCAATTCTCCATGGTCAAACAAGGCCATATCTCCCTAAAGTTGTATTAGGGCTACAAAAATATGCTGCTTGTCATTGTTGTAATTCACACTTTCAATAAAAGAAAGGACAGTTTTGTTTCTCTCCATAGGTACAACCATGCAAAGCAATAACTTTTCCTTTATGTGTGTTTGGTTCGGACAAAAGCTGATGATTCTTGCCTATATAAGTTGGTAACATGTAAAAATGATTCAAACAAGGAAAAGAAACGGCCAAGATTAATTCCAACCTTTGCACAGGTCGTACAAACACCATGCACGCTCTTGGCTCTTTCTAGAAAAGAATCCCACTACTGTTCTCCCAAAAGTCAGCATACAAAATCTTTTTAACTTTATCGATTCCCGTTGCTAAACTTGATATTTATGTGTTTGGATCATAGAATCAAAATTTATGGAATGAGATTTGATAAGACGTTATGAGCCCTTTCAGAGGCTGTAATTAAGGCACAAATGAAAATCCTTTATTCATTTGCATATTTAGAATGAATTAGGAAAAAAGATTCGGATACTTGTTTCAATTCCTCTCAGCTATAATTAACTAGTTTGCTTGTATTAGTGCTAATATGGGGTCGAAATTAATCCTTCGAGGTCAGAATCTATCCAACTCATTCAAATCTTTTGAATAATTGATTGAATTCAAAATTTATAATCACAATGGAGTCTCATTGAAAAGGATCGTAATAAAACAATTATATATATAGATATATCTTAATGGGAGTATAACTAGAGTATTTATATTGGGTGCCAATAATTATTAAATTTTGGTGGCTAACCTGCAAAATCGATCAATACCATGTTACACTAAATGAGCAGTTTAAATATACATGAATCTCAAATTCGGACCGAGGTAACGTAATCGGCCCGTTTGCAGATGTGAGTCCAACCTTCATTAAGGGCATTCCTGTATTTTGGAGTCCACCCCAACAAATGCCAAAAACTCACTTCTGCATTTAATTGAATTATTTAACTCAACAGAGGAATTACGTCAAAATATATTTAGAATTTTTGGGTAAAATTATTCTAATTTTATATTTGGGACCTGAATAATACTCGAGTATATATATTTATTTTGGACAAAATTAATTTACACATATCACTGATTTTACATCACTAAAAATATCACCACCTCTCTAATTATTATAGTGATAGCCCACCTATCATGGTAAGGGCCCGTTTTGCTACAATTTTTGAAAGCGTATTACATCATGCATTTCTTTCCAAAATAATGGGGCAGTCACAATTAATGATTATACTCTCTTTCACACACACACACACACACACTCACTCACTCACTCTACATTACTCTTGTCTCTCACCCAGAGACGATATAAAATCTTGGGATCATAGAAAAGTAGTGGTATCTCTGCAGATAGCCCCTCCCTCTTGCAGTGTAAATGACCTGAATATCTCTTTCAGTTTCTCCTTGATCCCTAATTTACGATCTCTCTAGGGTTTCTCAGGAGCAATGTTTGCAGAGCTATTTTGGCATTCTGTCCACCTCCCTGGAGTAATATAAATTCCCTATATGGTAATATACAACTACAAGGAGGAGGCGGCCAGTGTGTCAAACTAGCCCTGTAAATTTCTCTTTGAGAACTCCTCAAGATGTCATGAGACTAAAACCCTTATGGAGAAGCTGCTGCTGATCTAGCTATGGCCATCATGCATTTTTCATAGTATGTATATATGGGGTACTATTTCTTTTGCTCATCATTTTATTTTATTTTATTTTTTGCTTTTAGATCTTGTGCTCGATATGAATATGCTAATTAATTTTATCTTTCTATTTAATTAATATTTTCTTGATGGTCTCTCTTGCTTAATTAATATAAAATCTACGAATTAATAATTATACCATAAAAATGATCATACATATATATAGTTTGAGCATCGGATTCGCGGGAACACCATGGTTGAAAATAGATTTCTAATTTAATTAATGTAATGCTAAAAGTGTATCCCGACAAAGATACATTTTCGATTTAATTTTCCAGTAATTAAAAGGTTGGAAAAAGGAACTAGCTATATATAACTACTCTACCCATAATATTTTACATTTTTTTATATAGAATCATAATATGTACTAACGCAATTGAGCCTACCAATTGGAAGATTTGAGCACATGCGAAATGGGATGATGGCTTGCACATTTCATTGCAGATAAGTAAGGTAATTCTATTCTTTTTTTTCTTCTCCCTCAATTTGTCCACCCTTCCTATATCTTTTCTCTTTCCAAATTTCATTTCTTTCTACCTCTTGTTTCTCTCTTTCTTTCTATCATTCTTTCCACATGGTAGTATTCATGCAGCGAGTTTTATGATGTCAGTTACGATTGATATATGTGCAGGACTCTCAAAATTATCTTAGAAAACGATCGATTTAATTTCTTTTTTCAATTCAAATTTATAAGTATACAAAGTACTCTAAATTTGAAAAACTGGTCTTATATTTTATATATAAAATTTATATTATTAGGTAAAAAATGAGTGGTTTGAGTTGTTGGGTCCTTCACATTGCAATAAATATTCTGTCTGGTTGACATTTTACAAGTGGAGACAAAATAAAGTGTCCATAATAAAAAATTTACTATCCAATTTCGATCTAACACACTTCTACTATATGTTGTGTTTAAATAAATACTGTAATTTATTTAGTTTGGAAAGGTGAATTAGTAATTTAAATTATTTTTTCTCATAGTTTAATTTATTTATTTATAGTTGCCACTCAAATATGACATAATTTACAAAAAGTATAAAATAATTCTCTTTTAGTTATGTTTTAAATAAATAGTAAGAGGGAAAAATAGAAAGGCAATGAGAGAGCAAGATGGTATTCTAGAGTTGGACAGTTTTCGAGTGCTCCTAAAAATATCACCAACTCGTCTTCAAAGTGCAAAACTATACTATATACCAGCAAGGCATAATCCACGAGAAGGGCCTATATGAATATTCGAAAATTTATTTATCATGCTTATTCGTATTTATTTCTACAAATGTTATCTACATCCATTTAAAGTGGATATTTGAAAGTTTATGAGGTGTATTAAGTAAAAGTGAAATAATGTGAATTGGAATATTGCAACAGTCAAAAGATAATTGAAAGTAAGAAAAGGAGACACAAAGATATATAGTGGTTCCGCAAGCCTACTTCACTACCTAAGTGATAACACTTAGGATTTTTAACCTACAATATTATTAGAAGAAAAGGTAGATACAAGATACAAAATACCCAAAGGCTGAAACTTGTACTATGACAATAATAAGCTAAAGAACAGCAATAACACAAGCTCTCACTCAACTCTATGCAAGCTTCTAAGGCTTATGAGTCTACTGTGAGATGTTAACTATGTCTGAAAAGAGTCCTTCTTTATACTGTTCACAAGGATGTATTGCTATTTTCTTCTTTTTGTATGGTAGCTATTTTACTTTCCTTAAATTTTTGCCAACGGTAACTTGCCATAAAACTATGCCTGCCATAGTTAGTACATAGAAGGTTTACAATAGCTAAACAAGGGCATGTTTGGTCATAATCAAAATTAAGAAAAGAAAATCATAATCAATGCTTAATTTAGGAGAGGATCCTAAAAATCTCCCATTTTTTATGATGACCAAGCACAAATGATCTCCCCCTGTCAAGTGCACAAAAAAAAACAATATTGCAACAACTTCTTGAAGAGAGAAAATTTTCTCCCTGTCAAGTGGAGTTTGCCATTCACTTCCCCTGCCTTTTTGAATTTAAAAGAAGCATAAACTATAAAGCATTGAACTTATTAGCACAGTCAACACATTTGAATGAGCACATGTAAATTTAATCCAATTACCAGCACATTCAATAAGTGAACATGGGCACAGTGTGGTATTGGTAGTCAAAAGAGGTGGCAAACTATCCTAAACTTTTAAAGCACAAGTGCAGTAACAGAATTAAGGTAGCAGTCCTAAACTTTTAAAACATAAATGCAATAACAGAATTAAGGTAGCAATTTAGTTTCTAAAGCAATGCAAAAATAGCCAAAACATGTAATTCAGGACGTGCAGTGCAAAGCAATGAGCCATCATCGATTCTCCCACTTTATCATTAAAACGTTAGTCATCACACGACCTCTTGTGGAGGCTGTGACAAAGGTCCTTAATGTCATGACACAAGTCACTAAAATAGTTGCAAGATCATCTAAAGTTGTCATCAAAAGAGGCAAGTAGGGTAGTAACCTAAGACTGAATGGAAGTGACAGTGGTGGCGAGGCTAGAGATTTATGTTTGAAGATTAGTGGTCCTAGAAGAAAATGCATCTATACATTGAAATGAGAATCTGATTCATTAGAACTTATAGATAAAACAGCTTTTTAGATGTTGCTGCATCTGAGGCAGCGAAATGAGTATCAGGAATGGAGTTAGGAATGGAATCAGGAACAATATAGATAGGCATTTTTCCCTTGGCTTGGTGAGATTGATGTCGCAATGCAGAAATAGCAATAGAAGCAAATGTCTCTTTAAACCAAACCCCATTTTCCCCATATTGAATTTTCATTTTCCTTAAGCTTTGTAGGTTAAAAATTTTTCATTCATTGTGATTTTCAACCCAAACAGAAGGTAAGAAAAATATTTTATTTTTGAAAATTTCAAGTTAAGAGCATTCCATATGGGAGGTTTTTTAGGAATGACTGAAAGCATAGTGAATGTAATGTAGGATTAAATTGACAATGCTAACATGGTTCTCAGTTATAGCCATGTAAAGCAAAAAAATAGACAATCAATCCATGTCTGTGGAGTGCCCTCCTCTAGTAGATGTGCTTGATAAAATCATAAAAGTGATAAGCCTGTGCAAAAAGAAGTGTTTGATATAAAGCTTGTTTAAGGCTTCACCCTAAGACAAATTAGGATATTTCCCTCCCCATAGAAGATTTTTGGTATGAGATAGATTAAAAGCATTATCAGGAGACCATTCACCAAAAGCAAAAAATTTTACCCTATTGTTTTCCAAATCAAAAAATTGATTGAGTTTAGCTGCTATAAGAGTGATAGGAGTGCCCAGAATAGATGAATGAAGAATGAGTGAATGTGATGTGGGATCTACCACATAGGTGAGATTTGTGTAGAAGAGCCGTCATCTATTAATGTGACGATTTTGAATCAAAGCAAAGAGATCTTTGCTTGTTGTGCGGAGAAATGCTAGCATAGAGAGAAAGTCCCAATTATTGAAAAGAGAATTAGAAAAATTTTATGGAAAAAAAGATAGGGATAGAGTTTTGTGAAATGAGATCGGCAAAGGAGAGCAAGCAGAGAAAATTGTTATATGGTCAAAATGAGGGTTTGGACAAGGAGAAATATGGTAACTCAATTGTGAAGAATATTTAGACTCACTGTCTGAGACAACGAGGCGATGTTGATGAGTTTCAACATCTTTTGGTGAGGATGGTTGAAGGGCAACCTTCCAAAGACAATTGCGAAGGGAAGGTGGCACCATTGCAAAAGATGAGAGGTTGCTCAACGAAGAGAAAGAGTGAGAACAGATTATTTTAGAATTTAATCAAGGAGAGAGAAAATTATGATATCAATAATAATGTTCTGCAGAGTTTCATGAATGTATTTTGATGTGATTAAGGCAAGTATAGTGTATAGAATGCAAGATGACAAAATCAGTTTTGAAAGAAATTTGTACTCAAATTACGCGGGGAAGGAAATAATTCCTAACTTTTCTTTAAGGAAATAAAATCTTTCCTCACATAAAGGTTTTGTCAAAATATCAGCTAATTGATGAGATGTAGCCACATATTCAATGAAAACATTTCTTTTGGTAATATGATCTTTGATGAAGTGATGACAGATTTCTATATATTTTGTGCATGAGTGATGGATTGGATTTTTCATGATGCTTATCACACTTGTGTTATCACAGTAAATAGGTATGCAAGAGAATTTTAATTTGTAGTCACTAAGTGTTTGTTTCATCCATATTACCTGTGTGCAGCAGTTTCCTAATGCCATGTATTCAACTTCTATCGTTAAGAGTGCAACCACACTTTGCTTTTTACAACACCAACTTACAAAGCAATCACCAAGAAATTGGCAAGTTCCAGTGGTTCTTTTGCATTCAACTTTGCATCCTCCATAATCAGCATCAGAAAATCTAACAAGAGAGAAAGAGGATTATCTAGGATACCATGGGCCCAGATAGGGAGATCCTTGTAGAAGGATTCATTTTGTCATATTTAGATCAGATTCCCTAGGGTTCAATTGAAATCGAGCACATAGGCTCATGGCAAAAAGTATATCTGAATGGCTTGTAGTAAGATATAGTAAACTACTGATCTTCCCACAATACATAGATTCATCAACTTTCATTTTTGTTGAATCAAGTTCCAACTTGGTGGGAACAACAATTTCTTTACAATTTTCCATGTCAAATTTTTTCAAAAGCTCTTTGATGTATTTTTCTTGACATAGAAAAATTTCTTCAGGAGTTTGTTTGATTTGTAAACTAAGAAAGAAATTGAGTTACCCTATAAGATTCATTTCAAATTCAGTTTTCACGCATGAGATAAAATCATCACAGATCTCAATTGAAGTTCCACTAAAGATAATGTCATCTACATAGATTTGTACTAACAAGATGTCTGTTTGACAATTCTTTGTGAAAAGGGTAGTATCAGCAGATCCCATATGAAAGCCTTTAGATAACATAAAAGTGCTCAATTGTTCATACCAGGCTCTAGGAGCCTATTTTAGACCATAAAGGGATTTTGCAAATTTGAAGACATGATTTAGAAAATTAGGGTTTTTAAACCTAGTGGCTGTTCTACAAAAACCTCTTCTTAGATCCAACCATTCAAAAATGCACTTTTTATAGCCATTTGAAATAGTGTAAAATGCTTATATGATGCATAGGCTAAAAGCATGCGAATGGACTCACAACGTGCAACAGGAGCATAAGTTTATTAAAATCGATACCTTTTTGTTGGGAGTATCGCTTAGCAACTAATCTGGATTTGTTTTTAACAACCATACCTTGCACATCGAGTTTGTTGTGAAAGACCTAATTTGTTCTAACAACAAGATGATTTGAAGGTCCTTCTACCAAGTTCGAGACCGTATTTTTTTCAAACTGGAGTAATTCTTCTTTCATTGCACTAACCCAAGCATTATCCTTCAAGAATTCTTTGATATTTTTAAGTTCTAAGAGATATGAACACAACATTAGTGTAATCATTTTGATAATTTCTTACCTTGGATCTAGTCGTAATTCCTGCATGAGGATCTCCGATAATGTTGTCCATTAGATGACTAGAAGCATGTTTGAATTTTCTTTATCTTTCTTCGTCATCAAGGTTGACACTTCCAGTAGTGGTACTTTTTATCACCTTATTCTCTTCAGACCTTTTAGTTTTCTTTTCCAAAACTTCAATAATTTGATCCACTTTTGCAGATTCTATGCTCAAAGTTTCCTTGGCAACAAAGGGGTGAGTTTCATCAAATATGACATAAATAGTTTCTTGTACCACTCTTTTTCGTTTGTTAAATACTCTATAGACTTTACTATGAGCTAAATAACCAACGATGCCTTCATTAGATTTTGAATCGAATTTACCTTAAGGATCTATATCATTGAGAATATGGCATTTGCATCTGAAGACTCAAAAATAGGAGATGTTTGGAGTCTTCCCCTTCCATAGTTTGTATGGTGTCTTCTTAATGAAGATCCTTAAGAACACTGTTGATAATGTAACATGCTGTGTTTATTGCTTCTCCCCAAAAAACTTTTGGAAGAACATATTCATTTAGCATTGATCGTGCCATTTCTTGAAGTACCTTATTCATTCTTTCAACAACTCCATTTTGTTGGGAGTGTTTTTGGAGCAGAGAAATCATGATCCTAGCCAGTTTCATCACAAAAATTACTGAAATCAGTGTCATCAAATTGTACTCCATGATCACTTTTAATGGCTTCGATAATCAAACCTTTCTCATTTTGTATCCATTTTCTGAGAGGGATGAATGATGATAATGCATCATTTTTGTGAAGGAGAAAACATATCCAAGTAAATCATGAAAAATCATCAACTATTACAAATACATATTTGCTTCCTAGTAAGGTTTGAGTTTTCATTGGACCAAAAAACCAAGATGAATAGTTCTAGAGGCCTTGAGGATACCACATTATTTATTAGTTTGAAAGAGCTTCTTACTTGTTTTCCTTTGATGCACGCATCACAAACTTTATTTTTGATAAATTCCACATTAGGGATCCCTCTTACAATATTTCTTTCAACAATACATTTAGTAATTTCATGTTTGCATGACCTAGATGTTTATGCCATGTCCAACTAGAATCTTCAAATGCAACTAAACATTCAATATTTTGATTAGAGAGGTCATTCAGATTGATGCAATAAATATTTTTGTCCCTCATGACAGTGAAAATTATTTCATCATCTTTAGAAACAATGCAAAGTGAAGGTTTAAATTATACCTGGTACCCACTGTCACAAAGTTGATTGATGCTTAGCATATTGTGTTTAGTTCTTTCACTAACCAAACATTTTCGATGGAAGTTTTAGTATGTTTTCCCATAGTTCCTTTTCCAATAATTTTATCTTTCGTGTTGTCTACAAACAATACATTTCCACCATTCATTTTCTGTAGATTTGAGAAGAAAGTCCTATCTCCTATCATATGTCTAGAACATCCACTGTCCAAATACCATTACACGTTCCCTTTCTCTAATGGTTCCTACATCATAAATGTTTTGAGTTCTTAGGTACCCATGTATTACTGGGTTATGAATCGTTAGATTTCTTGACCCAAACATACTTAGTTCCAATGAGTCTTTTTATGGGACATTTGTAAGATTTGTGTCCAGTATGATTACACAAATGACGGGTTCTGGTATTTCTAGACTATCTATCAACTTGGGGCATTTTATCTTTGATTTTTCTTTTCAAAGCATAGTTCTCATCAAGAAGTTCTTTTACTTTTCTTTCTAACTGATATGGAATAACCCAACAAGTCCAACCTAATAAGCTATTGACTCCAGAAAGGCTTTCAGACCCACTCAACATCAAAAGCCTAAGGGTACTTTGGGACCCAACTGGATTGATTCACTCAACCACAACCACCTGGTTGAGTGAATAGTTCTCAATCGCAACTAACAAGAGGATTCAAGTTATTTTATCTATTTAGCTATCCTTTTGGTTGACCACCTTGTCCGGTCAATGGTAATCAACCAAAATGCTCACTCTGGCACTAACTTATATCCTTGTCGTATTTAATGTTCTGACAAGTAGCATGCCTCTGTATTAATGACGCGTGCCACCTAATGTAGTCTCTGCCACCAACTCTAGAAAGAAGGCACACCCCCAAAGTACTATTCATCCTGAAGAGTAAAAGATTATGCCATCTGAAATAGTACCAAGATTGAAAATGACAAACAACCCCCAAGCAAGGATAAGAGCCCTCTACGCTTGATAAAGGCATCTTAGACATATTACTCACCAGAAGAAGGTTATAAATACCTCACTGCCAACCACCTTCCAAGTAATGTCATAAACACTATACGCTCATACTCTGCCACTCAATTACCTCATTCCAACCAGTACTAATTTGAGCATCGAAGTACCTTAATCGAGAGCACCTCAACTAGTTTAATGTTTGTTGTTGGTTGCAGATCTCAGCCCCAAGAAAAATATCACTATTAGATTGTTCAACCTCCCTAGTTGAATCAACCCAAATACTGCCTATTCACTAAATATGATTTTCAACCTCATCACTAACTCTTGATTTTTTTAAACTATTTAATTTTTTTGTTCGGAACTTTTCTTAATAATGTTGTTGTAAATACAAACTATTTTTGATTTTCCATTTTCAATTTCCTACAGTTGATTTTTAAGAGAGTTTATTTTAATTTCTAATGCAGTCAACTGATTATGACATTCAACATGCAAGTTAAAGGAACTAGTACTTTCACATTCATATTCAAAAATCTCAGTATCACTAGCTGAATTGAAAGTTACCTACTTATCTACCATTAGACAGTTGTCCTCAACATCAAATTGATCATAATCAAAGTCATCCCAAGTGATTGTCAAGGTACTCAATTTAGAACTTCGCCCTAGTTTGGGACTTCTTCTAAATTTTGGGCAATTTGGTCTCTTGTGGCCCACCTCATGACATTCGTGACATATGATTTGTTTTGATTTCTAATATTCATTGTTGTGTCTTTTGGGATTTGGTTTGGAGTCTTTTCTAAATATTTCTTTTGCATAAGTGAGTTGCCATAATTGTTTTGTGATCATGACAATTTCCTCATTCAATGTTTCCTCATCAAGATCTACAAAGTCTTTATTCCAATCTCTATTTTTTGTATTGAAAGCTATGTTTTTCTTGATTTTGGACTCAGAAATCTCCTCCTTGCTTAGAAGTGTCATTTCATGTGAGGTGAGAGAACCAATGAGTTCACCCATAGTCATTTTTTCAAGATTCTTTGCCTCATGGATAGCTATAACTTTTAGATTCCATTCTTTGGGTAAGGATTCTCATACACTACAGGAGAACAGACTTTTAGAGTAGAATTTTTTTGTCACTGAAGTTAATTTTTCCATCTCTAACCAAACTTAAAGATAGATCTTTCCATCTTAAAATTTGTTGGTGATGTCACCATGGCTAAATTGAAAAATGAAAATGAAATCTGTCACTATATGTTTGAGATGAAAATTTTCCATCTCAATTTTATACCTAATACGCTATGTAACAATTTAATTGCATAGGTGAATCTGTTTGCAATCCGTCTTTAAATTATCTTAGATCCATCTCTAATTTTGTCATAATGCCGTTGGTATATGTGTCTTTAAACTCATCTCTAATCCATCTCAAATCAGTCCATATAAAAGTAATAATTCATCTTTAATTTGTTTGCATTTTCGTCAATAATTCCATCTCTTTTTATATTTTCATACTCTTGCACAACAAATAGACAACCTTCCAATGCAAACAATATGGTAATGAATATAATATTTAAATAATAGAAATACTTTCCATCATAGTAATAAACATAATATTTGGACAACAGGAATGCGTGAAAGCATCCCAAAATACAATGTAAAGAGTTATAACATAATGAGAAATCACAAATATTATTTACATATAAAGCTTCCAACATATTAAACATATATACTTAAACAATATCTGATCGTTACTTTCTACCAACTGCGTCACTTCATGCTCCAAACATTAATTTCTTTGATCATCACCAATTTTCACTGAAGAACTGGATTGTCAAATGTCGAAAATCGGTAGCTATTAACTCCAGTAGCCAATCCACTGTTGCCAAGTTCAAACCAAACACCATCAATATCATTTTAAGTCCTAAACTTGAGAACATAATGATAAAATCTAAATCCCAAAAGAAAAATTACACTAGTTTCTCATAATGTGTATTAAATACCTACACAGGTGATTGAAACTTAGGGAGTGCTTACTTATTTGTGAGGAAAATCTAAGGTTCCCCACAAATTTCTCATGATCAACATTCTGATACTCAGCCATACCGAGCATTGCAGGAGGAGTGATTGGGCAGTTCAAATTTGAAATTGTTTAAAAAGTTAAAAAAGTAAACAATATATTGTATGGACACAACTCATATTTAGATCATTTTGATCTTTGAATGCTTGTTAAAGAAATAAAATCATAAAGCTAGAACATAGAACTTTCTTCTTAGTTGCCATCATTACCTTCTCAAACACCAACATGTAACTAAAATTGAAATTGTAACATCAGCTGCTTGAACATCGAAGATGCAGTAGCATTTGCCATCCAACAAACTAAAGCTTTAGCATTAGCCATTGCCGCTGTAGTTGGTGTGAAAGGCTGCCAACAATAAATAGAAGTGAGTACATAGAAAATAAAGAACCCTATTGTACCCATACTTACTATCGATGAAAATAACACAAGGAGAAAATAAAATTTACACAAGGATATACATTATGTTACAATGAAAATAACACAAGGATAAAACAAGCTTCTCACAAATAAGGGGATTGTATTCAATTAACTTTTTGAGGTCTATCAACTTTATGCTACGAGCAGTCTTAGTGTCACCATATTTGGAAAGCTACTCATTTTCCCTATCGTTAATGAACATAGATAAGATTTGACAAACATAAAGGTTTTCCATCTCAATTGCCACTAAGAGGAATTTTCAAGAAAATGAACACATTTTCATCGAAAAATATACCCATTGTTTCTCATCAAGGTATAGAAATATCGACTTGACAAAGCTAGAAACAACTACAAGAACACCTCCATTTCATGATTTAAGGGAATTTATTGTCTTAATCTCAATACCAGTGAAAATTAATAACACGAGTAGTTGATGAATTTTCTGCATTTGGAGAAAAGGCATACATGTGAGTATTGATTAATTAAAAATTTGATTTTATACATTTAATCATATAACATAATCCAGAAGTCTAGCACACAAGTTTTAGTGCAGAACCATATAAAAGCCAAATAGAAAGATTCAGAAATATGACCAGAAGACAATGGCAATCTGCAAAATAATTCTGCCATTTACCAAAAATGAAAGCAGAATATTCACTGCCAAGTCCCACTCATTACTACTTGGTGCCATAAGTAAAAAGATTTTATCCCTGTATCTGTTTCTTTCTTACGTATCTAAAAAAAACTTTGCAAATCCACGACACAAGATCTACATTGTAATTTGCTACCTAGAGAAAAATACAACACTCCTAAGGCTATGATTTTAGATTACTTCAATATTATATTTTACAATACTTTGCTGCCAACCTGCCACAAATAGAATTCTTCTAGAAACAAAATATTTTCATATTACAAAAAATTGGCAAATTAAGCGAAGTCATATACTTGTAATAGTTTTCAACACAACAAAGTCATATACTTGTAATGGTTTTCAACACAAAATTTAGATTAGGCTTCTATATCATGTTCTTTTCTTCATGTAAGTCAATGAGAAGAAGCAAAACAAAAGAACGTTCAACACCCCTCATTTGAGTTCTCCAAAACACTTATGCAAAAAAGTTCAAAAAGATCATTGCAATTTGCTAATGGCTAGGGATTTAAATATTTCTGATACTTTTTTCCCTTTCTAAATTATGTCGTCATCATCTCAATTTAAATTGAAATTTGCTAAATATTTCAATTATATAAATTTGAAATGTTTATGCATTATCAATAGTAATTTAATATAGGTGCGCTCATCACTCATCAATGTCAAAGTGTAATACATGTGCCTAACTTTTTAGTACATACTTTTCCTATACTTTTCCAACATCGTATTCTTAATTTAAGAAATCACATTCTTGTTAATTAGTTCAATTCCTTATGTTTCTTTCAAAGATTAACTAGCATTTGCTGTAAAATTAAATTTCAACTATCCAATAAAAATTGGAGGAAAAAATGCATAAGCAACCGATACATATGATGATATATGAGATTTTCTATCAATCCTAATCAAAATATTTTTGGATGACATGATTGCAACTAGTATTTCTCTAAAAGTATATAAGCCCTGCTCAGACACAACATATTAGAAAAAGTTTTTAGCTTATGTTGTCTTTAAATTCTCTTTTTCTAACAAATAACAACTGCAGCTAGCAAAAACATGGGCAATTAAAAAAAGTTAAGATAGCAATTAACCTTAATCTTTTTGAGCAACTCATAGCCAATCATTCCAGGCATGCAATAAGTTGTAATCATCAGATCTACCTTTAAGCCCTGAAAACCAAATCAAACTATCCATCAACATATTAATCAACACCACAAAATCCTTAACCCAAAAAAGAAAGAAAACACTATCAACTCACATCAAAACCAACAGGGGTTCCCTCCTCATCCAATCCTAAAAACTGCAAATCCCTTCTCCCACTATCCACTGCTATCACTGCAAAATACCCAAATTTCCATCATTTCACAAACTTTAAGGAAAATAAATAAATAAATCAAAGAAAAGAAACCCAATTTTCTTTCACATAAAACTCTACAATCCCACCTAAAAATTTGATTTCACATTTGTAGAAGTTGGTTACCAGTTCAGCGTATAATCCCACATCACATTAAGCATTAAAAATTAAATTGAGAGTAAAGCCCATCACATTATTGGCTTTTGATTAAGCAAGTAAAAGGATCAATTTTTAGAGTTTTCCAATTCTACATTAAGGTTCAAAAGTAGCCTATCTGATTTAGACCTTTTCACTACTTCAACTCTTTCAAGTCGTTAATATAAACATTCACTCAATAGAAAGAAAAAGAAAATGTAATTTAAAAAATAAAACCTCATTTTGAAACATCCAAAAAATTTCCTTCACAGGCACATGGCTTAAAATTTCATCTAAAAATCCCTTGATTCAATCTAGGCCTAGCTTTTTTAGATTGGCAAATCACATTTCAGCTGTATAACTAAAGGGCCAAAAGATTCTATCCTCTTTCTGTCTTACCAACAATACCAACCCAACAAATAGGTTAAGGCTCCTTAGAGAAGATTTCAAGTTGACTTGCACTATTAGTTGATCTGTTATACAGAATTCTCAACTAGCTTTTCACACCATTCCACAAATTTAAGTTGAAGGGCTAAACTTCTGTATTGAAGAATATACAAGTTTTAAGCAACAACAGTTATCTATATTCAGCATATGCTATCCCAATCCACTAGTGGAGATTTAGCATAATTGCATTGGAGGTGCATTTCCCACATATGCCTATATTAGCAATATAAAAAACAAAATTCCAAAGTGTTTGAGAATCTACAAAACTAGGAAGTCAATGGAAGTAACAATGTTGATAATGCTAAAACTTCTGACTTTACCCCAATAAAGTTCTGTTCTCCTGTGTTCAGATGGTTGCCAAACAACGAAACAAAATTTTTGCTGCATTTCCACTTAGTTTCAAAGACAGAAGAAAAGTTACATACAGACCATCTTTCCTTTAGTATGATAATTATTTAAGAAGTACCTCTCTATGGCATCATAATCAAAGTGAACTCATTGATTAGGTGAAGTTGTCATATCAAACCATCGTGGGGAAACGAAACCAGACCCTCAGAGTGATTTTCCTTGGTAACTGTGATATTATTTTAGGGGTTGACTGGATGTGGCATCATAGTTCAATCACTCATGACGACAAAAATGGTAAAGTGACAATTCAAAAGAATAGAAGGAAGGTAGTATTGCAAGGAATCAGTTCAAGATAAAAATTAAAAATGATGGAAGCTAAGGGCTTAAAGAAGTTTCTATGAAAATCCAATCATGGAATCTTAGCACATCTTTTATTATCAGTGCAGAAGAGATGATGGAAGAAAACTATCCTAAGATTCAATTGTTATCAAATGAATTTGAGGAGATTTTTCAGACCCTTCCTAGATTACCACCCCCAGGAGGACTAAACATGAAATCATGTTAAAAGAAGGAGCTCAACCAGTGAGCCAAAGGCCTTATAGGTACTCTCAAGCACTTGAAAATGAAATTGAGAAATTGGTTAAGGAGATGCTTGACCAAGGACTGATTGAACCTAGCTCAAGATTTTTTTCTTCACCTTTGTTGCAAGTGTAGAAGAAGGACACCTCATGGAGGTTTTACATGGACTACAGGAAATTAAATGACATGATAGTGAAGAATAAATTTCTTATGCCTATAATTGAGGACTTACTATTCAAATTATATGGCTTAACCATCTTTTATAAGATTGACCTTAGACAAGGTTACTTCCAAATCAGACTAAAGGAAGAAGACAGGCACAAGGCTGCTTTTACAACTCATCATAGCCTATTTGAGTTTAAAGTCATGCCCCTTGGGCTAACTAATACCCCTGCTACTTTTCAAGCTATGATGAATGAATTGTTTGCTCCCTTACTTTGAAAGACTATGGTAATATTTTTTGATGACATACTAGCATACAGTCAAGACTTGACAACTCATCTCTAACATTTGAGAGAGGTTTTTTAGATATGAAGGGTGAATAAATTGTATGCACAAAGATCTAAATGTGAATTTGGAGTGAAGAAGATTAAATATCTAGGCTATGTGATATCAGCCGAAAGGGTTAACATTGATCCTTGCAAGGTGAAGAGTGTGGTGAACTAGCCAACACCCAAGAACCTTAAGGCTCTGAAAGGGTTCCTAAAGTTAACTGGTTACTATAAGAGATTCATTGAGCACTATGGAGATAAAGCCAAAGCATTAACTGTTCTGTTAAAAAAAGGATGCTTTCAAGTGGACTAAAGAGAATCAAGAAGCTTTTGAAGAACTGAAAAGGAAGCTCTGCATTGACCCGGTATTGGCCTTGCCCAATTTCTCTAAGCCTTTTATCCTAGAAACAAATGCTAGGACTACAGGCACTAAAGCTGTCTTGATGTTAGACAACAAACCATAGCATTTTTCAGTCAAGCATTATGTCCAAAAAATCAGGCTCTATCTACTTGTGAAAAAGAACTACTTGCTATTATGGTTTCTGTCAAGGTGGAATCATTACCTAGTATGGCATTTCTTTGTTATTAGAACATACCACTATAGCTTTAAGTTTTTGAAGGTACAGAGATTAGTTAATGCTTTGCAACAAAAATGGTTGGGCAAACTATTGGGACATGATTTCACTACTGAGTACAAAAAGGGGTCCTTAAACAAAGCTATTAAAGCTTTATCAAGGAAATTCGAAGATTCTATTACTATTGAGCCAATTAATTTTAGTGTCGTGACCACCATTCAGTCGGCCTGGATTAAATAGGTTATTTCTAGCTATGAGCATGATGTTGTTGCCACAACTGTCATTTAATCATTATTGGTGAATAGTATTGATTATTGTGACTACTCATTATTGGATGGGGTGTTGAGGTACGAAGGAAGAGTGCATGTAGAGAGCAGTCGTGGCATTAGGGACAAAGTGGTAAACACCATTCACTCTTCAGCGATTAGAGGTCACTTTCGAATTCATGCATCATACCAAAGAGCAAAAACATATTTTTATTGGCCTAACATGAAGCAACATATTCAACAGCTTGTATCTTCATGTGATGTCTGTCAGAGGTACAAGGATGAGAATGTTCCTTATCTAGGTCTTTTCCAACCACTACCAGTACCTGAGATCCCTTGGAGCCACATTTCTATGGACTTTTTAGAAGGACTACCAAATTCAGAGGAAAAGACTATCATATGGCTAGTAGTAGATCACATGACAAAATTTGCTCATTTCATTGTTCTCAGACACCCTTATAATTGCTCACTTTTTGATATGACTTTCCCCAAGGCAAACATCAGATTTACAATTTTCATAAATCAAGCATACATTTGACTTACTGATTCACCTATTTTCATTGAAAACAATTCAAATTGGCGAGTAAAAAGTGCAATTCTTTCTAATCTTACATGAGAAGTCCCTTCATGGGTGATTTACAGCATATCCCACATCTTTTTTGCCGAAAAACAAGTGCTAATGCAGTCGTATTCCTCTTTAATCAGGGCATAGGATAAGATATTATTAGCTTTAGCATTGGTTGACGGGACTTTCTTATCTTCCATAATAAGTTCCAGTCTGTCGTTTGGTGTCATGTCAAAGTTAGTTGGAATAAGAGGCCCATCAATGACAATGCTCTAAAGATCATAGTCTAAAGCTATGAAGAATTTTTAAATTCTATTTTTCCAAGTGGAGTAATTTGTTCCATCAAATAGGGGAGGACGGGTATGAGATTGGCCTTCTGCATAGATGTCAAAGTTGGAGGTAGCCATACTTAGAGATAACCTAGCTCAGATGCCAAATGTTAAGATCATGCATTCACCACTAGGCTAAAAGCTATAATTGTTGGTAGAAACACAACTTATTTTTTTATATATTTAGCAACACAAAGCATCATATAAGGCTACATCCGGCTTGAGGTGGCTATGCCCTATAAGTGCTATGAGCTGGGTAGTTAGTCGCTGAATCAATGGATGATACGGATAATTAATGCTAACAATTAGTATCAGAGCGAGATCATAAATTCAAGTCCCCATGCTATTGCTGGGGGGAGATTGTTGGATTTATTATCCACATCATCCTTTGACTCAAGGACTAATCGCCTAACCTATGACGCTTATAGGACGCAGCCACCTCCAACCGATTATAGCTTTATACGGTGCTTTACACTACCAAATATATAAAGAAATAAAGTTGCACCTCTTCTAGCAACTATAACTTTTAGCCTAGTGGTTAGCATTTAATCCTAATAGTATTATTCGTATTCAATTCATAGATATTTAATTGTAAATAGATATGAATATGATAAATGCAAATCCAATATGTTTAATATATGCTCCAAATATATATTCATTAAATAACATATTATTTATATTTTCAATAAAAATCTCATAATTCATTTATTTACATATAAATTATAATTGAATAATAATAAAGAAAAGATAATAAATTTAAAAAATTATTGTAATATAGAGAAAAAATTGAAGAATGAAGTTAATCATCACAAATTATTGTTGGTTGACTTTATGACTAATTTACTCAGATGACACTATTAATATTAATTAGTGCTAATAATCAATTATAAAATTAATTATTAAAAAAATTATGCTATTTGTTCGATTACTTCCTTTTTAATGAAATTATATAGTTTTTTTTATTAATTAAAAAATATATATTTATTATAGATTAATAGATTCACATATTTGAATATTCATAAAAAAAATTCAAATAATTATTATCGAATATGAATATCTAAAAAAAGAATTTGAGTACGGGTAAATTTAATCAAATATGGATGTATATGAATAATTATAATACGAATATATTTGAATTTGATTAATATTTGATAAATACAAATTCGAATATCATGTATCCATCGAATCTGTATTCATATCCAGATATTTAAAAAGTTAATCAAATATGAATATGAAAGCAGTGTATCTGATCCGTTTACACGCCTAATCTCAATATACGTGTGTTATTTTTATCTTTGTTAATTATTTTATATTTATTTATATGTATATTTCTTATTGAACGTTCCTATTGGAGGAATATGATATTTTATTGATTATTGAGCAAGAGGGTTGAATCATATGCTGTTGCATTTGCTGGGACCTCGCAATTTTCATAGTTTTTCTCATTGTCCAAAAGAACCACATGACTGTGATCACCATAAATGTAATTAAAAACTGCAAAAAATACATAGCAGGGAAGTGCTAGTATCAAATATTGAAAAGTTGGAAGTCTGATGTGCCTAATTGTGTGCAGAGAATTTCTACACTGTTCTTAAGGTGATAATTGCCCCCACTATTTGTACTGCAGGGACTATGACAATTCACCCCTAGAATTCAACTAAAGCACTCAAGAAATTGCAATCAACACTCTAAAATTCCTACTTAAGAATTTATGTTGATGTTGAGAATAATTGAAAAGAGTATGAGGAATCTTTTTTTGGAGAGTAATAATACTTTGCTTTAAAAATTACATAATGAATTTGTATGGATTAATTCCCCTTATATAAGATTACAGCAACCATTTACACAGTTATGACTGTTAGATTAAATAACACATTGATTATAATAATTTTGTCTTTTTTCTAATAGTCACATTGTTTCTGATTAAAAAATGTAATTTAAAGTATTAAATTACATATTTAATTAAATGTTGAATTAAAGTATAATTAGAATTTAATCCACGCCACATCGTGCACGTGTAAAGTGCTAAGTCTTGATTATTAAATATATATATATATATGTATAATTCACATGCATTTAGACACTCTCGAAAAAATTTTAAAATAATTTAAAAGATTAATAAGAGATTTATCTAATAAATGGACTCTCTTTTACTTATTTTTTTAATGTGGGATTGAGATTCCAAACAAATTCTTATCTCTCCTCCACTTAACATACTTTCAAGAGTCCTAATTAATTCCAACAAGAAGGGTATTAAATTCTATATTATGCTATATAGTTAAGTATTATTTTTCACAACCATGGTTACTTCAAATATGAAAAATATTAAATCATAGTTTTCAACATGTGGTATCTCTAATACATGTCCAAACAGGCAAATAATATTTTGCTTGTGAGCCTAAGATGTGAAACTTTTATCAAATTTTGATTCAAAGCCCTTTGCTTTGTCTGACTGTAATACTTTATGAAATAATCAATTCGTTGTCAATGACATAAGTTTCTGATATCAATAGTTGTTATATGATAGGACACACTTTTGGCAGTGAGAGATCTAAAACTCAAAATTAAGAAATTTTATTTCACTGTTAAGTTATGGTCACATAAATTTTCTAATTCAGCCTTCAAAGAGGAAACCCAAAGTAAGTATACTAAAACATAAACTTCTGTTCTTTTTTCCCAAAGAGAAAAGAAAGAAAACTCAACTAACATTTATTTTACGACCAATGATAGCCCTTGTTTGAAATCATACATCCATCGTCTATATTTATTAAAGAGGGGGAAAAAAAGACTCTTCGGATTATAAATTTATAACCCTTGCTGAGGTAACATTAATAAACATTAGGATGTTAATTAAGCAGCATTAGCAGCTATTTTCATCCCAGATTGACAATGCCCAGGAATCCCACAAATGAAGTAATTAGGCCCTCTCTTTAGACCTATCCTATCATTGCCTGAATAAAATGTTGGTGCATCTGCTGGCACACTGCAAGAATCATAGCTCAACTTGTCCACCACAACCACATTGTGTACATCTGCCGGATAATTGAAAACTGCAAAAAAATAAAATAAAATAAAAAATCATTCTTATGATCAAATCTTTTGATTTTAGTATATATTTAGATTAATTTTGGTATTTGGACATAATTTTAGAAAGAAAAAAAAAATTAATAATAGTAATTACACACGTACCAAGTATGTCGCCGGCCCTAAACGTCTTACCATTTTCCCAGCCCGCTACGTTAAAGGTCCAGCCCGACCCGTCTCCAACGGTGTAGGTTGCTCCATGGGCTGTCTTGATGTAAAACAGCAGGTTCATCATCAACATTAATGTCGCAAAAATTGCTTTGGTTTTTTGTTCAGACATCTTCTGAATCATTTTTTTTTCTTTTTCTTGATTGGTCTGGGAGGAATTTTTATTTTTATTCTTTGGGTTTATTATAATTTTTGGAGACAGAATACGCGGCCTTTATATAGTTTTTTCGTATTAGTGTCGCACGTTCAAGATTTCCTAAATTTGCTGAATTAATTTAGGCATAAATTGAAGTTGTTATAATCTACTAAAAGATTAACTAGGATTCTGCAAATCTTCTAATATTATAAAGTTTTAATATTTTGGTAATATTACATAAGTTGGCATGTATTGTCCATCAAAATTTTGTAGGATGTCTAAGTTAATTGCATAGTTAAGGCCTATGGGATTTAATATAGTTTGCTCGATTGGTGTAATATATAAGGGCAATTGTGGGGACGAATCACATACTAAGTGAATTTTTTCACCATAATTATTTTAAGGAAATTTAAATTCTTTATTAGCTACAAATATAGGTGTCAAATGAGTGAATTGAATTGAATTTGGGTTCAATCAGATTGGATTTAATATGAATTTCAATAGTTTAGTTGAAAGTGAGTTAGATATGGTTTAAAATGGATCCTAGACGGGAAAAAAAAAATTCTTATTATTTATTTTACTTGTTCAGAAAATTAATTTAAAAGAAAATTGTAATATCAATAAACAACTTGCACCTATTCAATATACAATCTTATGACATAATGAGATGATTTATTAAATTATTTGCTTATTTTATTGATTTTTTTATAATATGCAATCATAAAAAAAATTAAATTAATTATGAGACATACTTGTCATAACAAAATTGATAATTTTAAAGAAAATCAGCAAATGTGCATCAAAATTTTAAGCATAAATATAGTTAATTTCATTAATTTTCTTGAATTAATAGACATGAATTATGTGCTTATCTTACTATTGGCGTGCAATATTAGCTCAAAAAATTTAAAAATTATTTTAAATTAATGAACATAATATTTTTTCATATAACTTTTAGGTACCATTCATAAACTAAACTTTATATTTTATTAAAAAAAAATAGATAACTAATATATTAAGATGTTCAAAGCTCAAGATGTTAATTTTAATTTTAATTTTTAAAATGATTAATAATCCAAAAGTACGAAACTTTAACAAAAATGAGGAATGAATCGAAATAATATAAATTTTCTATCATTAATTCAAAGTTAGTGTTTTTAAATTTATTGAATTTTAATTAAATTTTTTCATTGGTCATATTTTAAATTTAAACTCATTTAAATCTAAAACTTAATAAAATCCACTTAAACCCAATGCACTTGAATCCATTGTCAAAATTTTAAAATCCAATCCTACACAAACCCTAAATCATGTGGATTGGGCTGAGGCCACACGCTCTAATCCAGGAAATGGACCTAAGTGTTGCTTTATTTAATTGAATATTGGGCCTAAAATTCAAAGGTAATAACCTAAATCCAATGATAAGTACTTGAAATAATCAGGTTTAAGCACATAGAATCATTCTATTTCCTAAGCCATATTGTAGATAATAAATATATGATTCATGAAGGAATTATGACATGTCTTCTTTATGTTAAGTGGAGATGATTGTCATCATGGAAGAAAGGTCCATCAATGGGTTTGTGAATCTCATTACTTATATTATATTGCATTGCATTCTTAGTTGAGATGATAACAAATAGGAATAGACCCAATGACAAATGATCATCCTCCATTCAGCGATAAAAAGCAACTAAAATTAAAAATAAAATACCCAAAAATTAACAAGTACACAACCTATAAAAATTAAATTCTGTTTAATCTTCAAAATACTTACGAAGCTCCCAACTCAACTTAAATTGAAAAATGTAAAAGAATTGGATGGAAGAAAAGAGCACAAAAAAATTTGGACCGTTTCTCGATTCATGCGTGTCATCCTTGCGCAGGGGCCATGCCAATCTTCTCTGTATCGTTCCAATTTTATCGGATGTCCCCAAAAGGGCAACTTTCCTCTCTCGTGTTGTGCACGAAACTGTGGGAAGAAATATAGTTTCGTTTCCACGTGGGAGAAGAATAGAAGGGACGTTCGCTCCACAACATTTGGGCCTATGTAGTTTTTCACTTCTGCAAATGGGCTCGCGGTTGTTTAATTCATCCCACCCAATAGAGTTGGAGAATGGGCTGAATTTAAACTTATTCTTAACGATTTCAGTGATTTAAAAATTTTTGAAGTAAGTTCCCGAAAATATCTTGAAGATCTGATTGGATACAGTAGCAAATTGAGCATTTCTTTGGCGATACAGAAATTGAACAAGTTTCTAAAATTTTTAATCTTGGTCATGTCTTCGTTTCTTTCCACACGAAAATAACCTTAAGCTCGATTGTATCCATTATGGTATGGACATGTCAATTTTAGGAACCCCAACAATTGAGTTTAAACGGGCATGTTGAATAATATTCACACAAAACAAACATACTTTTGTGCTTCCATCACCAGTGAATAAATATTTAAAAACAAACTTTGGACTGATAGGGCTCGCACCTTTAACTTGTTCCAACTTTATTTTGGGAGTTTTTATTTTGTCTAATATATTTCTAATTCACTTCCTAATTATTATTGCTAGCGTATGGAATACAATAAAAATATAACACCGCTATCTACATATCTCAATAAAATAGAAACATTGAGGTTATCCATGTAAGCATCACCCATGAATAACCTCTGTCAAAATGCTGATAAGGAAAAAATTCTTGAATGACCAAATTGCAATCAAATTACACTAAAATAACTATGTGACTGATAGAGGCGTAAACGAATATTAAACGAATTGAATATACCGTTTTCATATTTATGTCCATTTAACTTTTCGAATATTCAAATACGGATATGACAAATATTTAAAAATGATATCCAAATTCGTATTCATTGGATATCAATCGAATTCGAATATATCCATATTTGATTACAATTATTCAGATTTATTCATATTTTATTAAACTTGTCCGTATTCAAATTATTTTTTTAAATCCACACTCAATGATAATTATTTAAATATCTATTTACAAATACCCAAATATGTGAATCTATAAACCTATAACAAATACATATTTTAATTAATAGAAGAAACTATACACTTTTATTAAAAAGAAAGCAATGGAACAAATAGCATAATTTCTAATTAATAATTGACTTTATAATTGATCATTAGTACTTATTAATAATAATAATGGTATTTAAGTATATTCATTATAAAGCCAACCAACAATAATTATGTTGACTAACTTTATTCTTCAATTTTTTTCTCTATGTTATAATAATTTTTTAAATTAATTCTTTTTTTTCCCAATTCTTCAATTATAATTTACATATATATATATATATGTGTGTGTGTGTGTGTGTGTGTGGATTATGAGATTTTATTAAAAAAAATATAAACAATATATTATTTAATAAATATATATGTGATGCGAATATTAAACGGATCAGATATACATTTTTCATATCTATATTCATTTGTAATCAAATATCTAGTAAACGAATACAGATAACATCCACTTTAAATGGATACAGATAAATTTTATATAAATAAATACGAATGCAAACGGTAAACGAATTTTCGAATATCCATTTATAGCTCTAGTGACTGATATCTTTATAATTATGCAAACTATAAATATGTATTTTAAAATACATATCAAATTTTAATAAAATAAATGTAAAAATATTAAAAATATGTGTAAATAATATTATTACTCAAAAATATTTACCTCTATATTTGTTTTCTTATTTGGTGACTATTGGATTAGAAAGAAGTAAATATGTCTTGCATTGTGCATAGAGCACACATAACTTATGGCACGTAACAAATGGGTACCTATGGATAATTCAAAAGTGGGTAATGACAGATTGTGTAAATTTATTCATATGAAAAATTATTCATTTTTTTATTGCGCACGAGACAGTGGACTCATTATCTATGACTTTGGGTAATGGGTTACCTACGTGTACCCGCAATAAATTTTTTATTTTTTTATATTTTAAAGTAAATTAATATGTATTTTTTAATTACATAATATTACTCAAATATTACATAAATAAAACTAATAAAAAAGGCTAAAAATTCAAATATTATATTGAACAAGTACTTAAAGCTTGTTAACTATTTTAGTTTGAAAACTATGACTTAAATGTTTAAACATCCAATTTAAGTTATATTGCATTTTGAAGTTCAAATTTAAATCTCATTATATGCCAAAAGTTTTTTAAATTGAAAATTTAAACACTACTTAAACATTGTTGTTGTCATAGAAAAAAAATTATGCCCTCCAAAATATTTGTGAGAATTAGAGAAAAATTTAAAATAAATATATATATACAATTATTAACGGGCTCCCTATGAGTACCTACGAGTTGGGTAAAAAAATAGAACGTAATTAGATAGTAGGTAAAATTACCCACATTTTATTTAATAGAGAAAATATGGTAATGTGTTTAGGCAAGATATTTCTATAATTTGGGAGTTATAAGCAGTTATGTGACACCTTTACTATATCGAGATAATCAATAAGGTAGCCAATCCTTGCTACAGTTTCCCCTTGCTCAAAATTAAACTTAAGCCATATAAAGAGTTATCATTGTGAAGAAACAAGTGTCTCTACGCATTTGTTAGTGGGTTATATTCACTTAGCTTCAAGTTAGAGGTGTACGTACTTGTGGGTCATATTAATCTTATATATGCCTTGAACTTAAGACTATTCATAGAGTCGAGCCCATAAATTTTTGACGTTGGAATGTTTTGTATGCGTACATATTTATGATGTTATATGTTTAATATTTGAGTACATTGGACACTTCCGACATTGAGTAGTGTAAGATGAGATATTTTTAAATTAACAATTAAGATGAGATTACCGTTATCAGTTTTAGTAATCGAAATGGAACACAATTATCCATTTAACTTGTTGCCAAATGTGAGTTTTTTCTTAGTATATAACATTCGACTTGTTGCCAAATGGAGATCAATAAATTGAAATGTATACTTGAGCCAAAGATTTGTATGGTGTTATACATTTGAGTAAAAGATGTACAATTTCAAAACATAAGAAAATAATATAGCATGTGTCTTGTACTGTGCGTCGCTTAAGAACCACTGGGTATATGAGTCATTTGCACTTATAGAGCTTGTGAGTATAATACATATATTTATGATCATTATTCCATAAATTAGTATCTATATGGACCAATGTGTCTCCTATGATTTAGTGGCATAAAACACTAAGCATTCAATATCAAATGAAATAAACTTCATCAAGCATTACAAGTATAAATATATTGATAGAACATATAATTTATCAATGCAATCAAAAATTCAAACTTAGTAAAGTATAACAAATTGGAATCGACATGGATTAAATTGAATAGAAAGAAACAAGTCAATGCATGCACGAACATAGTTTCTTTAAGGTCTTATTCACCTCCCACTAATGCTCGAGGACAACAACTCACGAACAATCTAAGGCAGCATTCTTCAAAACTGAACCTTCAAACCGAACTAATTTAAACATTTTTGTTGAATGAAAATGTGTCTGTGCGTGTGTGCGCACGCGTGCAAGTATTAATGCTAGTATGCTTATATGAATTTTCTGATGAAAGGACACAAGACAATACATATATTTATAGGACTTAAATACATATTCATATAAAACATGTCCATAACTTTATCAAACTAAATAAAGGACGTAACCTTTATTTTGAATTTCAAAAGACATGGGTTGCAACTCTTTAAGAAAATTAAGCATGACTATTGGAATAATTAATTTCAATATCAAAATCTAAAATTTTAAATAATCATAATAATAATTATATTTGATAATTATTATTTTTTCCAAATTCTGATTATACACTATTCATCCACTCCCATATGTCTTATATAATCCTTTGCTCATAACTCACTTTTTAACTTAATTTGCTCAATCAATACTCATCAATTTTTACACTTAACTATACTAACAACATCTTCTCAATAAGACAAATTAATTAATTTAACTGCCAAAATTCTAACAATCATATTATGTATGCAATTAGTCCTCATAAGCGATTAGGAGATGTAGGAAAATGGGTTGCCCATTGGAACTGATAGACCCTTTCCAAAAATGAATATGGGAAAAATGATGGGAAGAGTTTTCTCTATCTCTTTAAGAGA
>JACGDI010000695.1:338427-374413 GCA_014898725.1 Jacaranda copaia
CCCCATGTGTGCATTGCCGACTTCTCACTTGTGTAGTGCGAATATCATAATCAAATGAGAGGGAAAATGTACCAAAGTTCGTGTGAAAAATGCCAAAAATAGGAAAATGCATGTGATCATTTTATAAACACATTTTACTTCCAAAATTGTTATTAACTCTTGGGATCGAACTTAGTCTATTTTTGATTAAGTTTAGACTTGTAGGGAAATTCTAAATGTGTAAAACATTAGTGATACAACCGCATATTCAATCTAAAATCAAGGTAACTTTTCTTAAGTCAAACTTTGTAAATTCAATTTCTTTATTTTTCAAATCTTAGAAAGATAAAATGGAACTCAACCAACATTCATTTTACAACCAATCATAGCTTTTCTTTGAATCATACATACATACATACATCAAGCATATTTATTTTATTTTATTATTATTTTTTACTTTTCCAGATAGAGAGGGCCCATACATCAATGATTAACTCATAACCAAAGCTCGCCATGGCCACATTAATCAATTATTAGAAGGCTAATTAAGCAGCATTAGCAGCTATCTTCATCCCGGATTGACAATGCCCAGGAATCCCACAAATGAAGTAATTTGGCCCTCTCTTTAGAGTTATCCTATCACTGCCCGAGTTAAACGTTGGTGCACCGCGTGGCACATTGCAAGAATTATAGCTTGACTTGTCCACAACAACCGCATTGTGCGCTCCTGCCCTGTAATTGAAAACTGCAAAAAATCCATTCGTACGATTTATAAGCAATTAATCTTTTTATTTTTTTCGTACTTAGGACTTTGGTATTGGACCTGATTAAAAAATAAAATGAAATATCCATTTATAATCATAGAAGAGCAAAAAATGCACACGCACCTAGTACATCGCCGGCCTTAAAACTCTTGCCATTTTCCCACCCCGCTACGTTAAAGGTCCAGCCCGACCCGTCTCCGACGGTGTAGGTTGCCCCATGGGCAGTCTTGATGTGAACCAGCAGGCCCAACAGCATCACTGCGACAAAAATTGCATTGTATTTATTATCTTCGGAAATTTTTCGAATCATTTGTTTTTCTTTTTGATTGGTCTAAGGAGATTTTTGTTTTTGTGTTGCGGGAATATATAATAATATATTTCAGTATTATAATAATCCGGCGGACACAAAATATATAAATGGCCGATATATATATATATAGATACACACACACATGTTCCGATTGCTTGAACTCGATCGTATGTTACACGTAATGTTAGATTCCCTGAATTTACTAAAATTTTCATCGAAGATTGTGGAAATCCTCTGATATTACAAATTTTCGATGTTTTGACAAAATATTACCTGTCTTGGCATTCATTTTCATAATTTAATAGGATCTCTTCATTGCATGGCTGGTGGGATTTCATGTATTTTTGCTTGATTTATGTAATATTTTGCTGGGACAATTGGGTGTTTAATATCCAATTTGTAAATTTGACCATAACGTCTGCCGTTAGTAATGCTCAAATTTAATTTCTCTTCATTATAAGATTTAGGGCTCGACTTTCTCACTTTTTTAATTTATTTATGCATATATGTACATTTGAAATTCATTAATATTTGAATTCTAAAGCTTATACTTATATTTATGGAGGCGATATCATTAAATCAATTGATCACTCAACAACTTTCTCAATGTTTAATTTATTTATACATGCATATACACTAAAAATTCATTAAGGTTTGAATTTTGAACCTCATCTTATGTTTGTGAAATGCGATGTTACTGAATCAATTGACCACTGGATGATTTTTTTTACCTTTTTATTTTTTCATTTTTTTTAAACTTTTGACTTTCTCACTTGAATAACGCCCCTTTAGTTAATAGAAATAGATTTTGAAAATAGTATACTCATAATCGTTGACTTAAGATTGAAATAAATGACGAGATATATTATTGAATAAGGCCCTTTAGTTATTATAGAAATAGATTTTCAAAATAGCATGCTTATAATTGTTGTAAGGGTATTCATGAGTTAGGTTGGTTCGGGTTTGAGGAAAAGATAAATTCAAATTAATCATTTTTAATTGGTCTAGATTTAAGTTTTATAATTTTTAATTGGTTTGATTTGGTTCTGGTAATCAGGTTCGATGAAAAAAAGAAGAAGGAGGAGGAGGAGCAGAAGAATGCACCTGGTGCAATTTCTTTAGTTCTTTAACTAGAAAATTAAAGTAATTAAATTATTCTCAAAATATTCTAGTTCGGGTTGGTTGGTTTGGATAATCAGGTTCAATGAAATAAAGAAGAAGGAGGACGACGACGACGAGAAGAAAGCACTTGGTGCAATTTCTTTAGTTCTTTAATTAGAAAATTAAGGCAATCAAATTATTCTCAAAATATTCTAGATAGGGTTGGTTTGGTTTGGATAGTCAGGTTCAATGAAAAAAAGAAGAAGAAGAAGAAGAAGAAGAAGAAGAAGAAGGAGGAGGAGGAGGAGGAGGAGAAGAAGAAGAAGAAAACACCTGGTGCAATTTCTTTAGTTCTTTAACTAGGAAATCAAGACAATCAAATTATTCTCAAAATATTCATCAAAATTCAAAAACACACAATATTGCACCTGAGGACCACAAGTCATAATTGTTATATATTATCTCCTTCTTTACCACAAGTCATAATTGACAACATAAAATCCCAAATTCAAATATAAGTTGAACATTAAATATAAATATAAATACCAAATGTCATAATTTAAAAAAAATTATTGTTTATTTTAATTAAATGATCGAATCGGGTAAGTGAAGTAGTGAACATGAAATTTGAGAACCAAACTAAATGTAATTGGGTTTGATCGGATTTTGCCTAATCAAAACTGATTACCCAATTCAAATCGAATCAATCAGATCGAATTGATCCGATGAAAACCCCTAAATCGTTGGCTTAATATTTGAAATAAACAAGATATATTATTAATTATTGGTCCTTTATTTCAGGAGAGTGTGTAATTTTAAAAATCGGAGCTACAATATTTAAAATTTCTTATTAGTCCTTGAAGAGTTCGTGATTTTTGACAAGCCAACCAAAACTAGTAAATCAAAAGATATCCCTAAATGTACACAGGGTACGGTTGCAACCACCATATGGTTAAATTGGATTTAATAGCAAACATTAGGAATAAATTTGAATTAGCCGAGCATAAATAAACGATAATAAAAGTTTATGATATTCTTCATATAAATAATTGAATTCAGTTAAATCGGAATTGGATTCAAAGGGTATTTGATTAAATATATTAAAAAAATTGTAATTTATATATCTTATAAAATATTTTTATAGCTTCTAAAATGTTAGATTGAATTTTATAAATAAATTTTTAAAGTGTTTGAATAAATTAAGACATTTGAATTTGTAGGATATTAATAATGATAATTTTATAATTGGAATGTGCAAAATCCAAATTAAATGAATATGTTAAGCTCTAAAAAAATAATTTAGAAATTTCTTACTTTCTTCAAAAAAAAATTATATATATAATATCTTAACATCTTACTTTAATATTTTATTTGGATTTTATCAATTTATTTTTTAAAATTTTTGACAAATGTTTCCAGTCATCCTATGAAGTCTCAAATATCTTGTAATTAAATATTCATAAACTTTCCCAAAAACTCTTCAAGAGGAATATGTGAAGATATGAGAGCAAGGCGAAGGTCTAGGCTATGATGAATATCCAGGATACAGTAGTTTCAATTAGGTATACAAATGAGTCAAGTCCAGTTGACTCGAGTTTGATCATTTTTTTAGGTTCAATATTGAGTTTGACAAGCTATGGAAATTGAGAGCTCGAGCTAATGTTTGAGCTCAACTAGGCTTGGCTCTATTCATTAGGTTCAAACTATTTATCAAACTATAAGCTTGAGTTCAAACTTAAGCTCGAAAAGTTATTTATTTTATAAAAAAATCAAAAGTTAATACATTTTATTGTACTTTTTTATATATAAATATTTTTTTAAAAAAATATAGCTTATGAACCGATTCATGAACTTGCGAATAAGAATTATTTGACTTGAGTTCAACTCGAAACATATATAATTGGCTCGAGTTGGGCTCAAACTTGTATTTTTCAAACTTGAGCTTGAACACTTTTTGAATCAACTCATCAGGCTCGCTAGTTAGCTCAGTTCATTTGCATCCCTAATTCCAATACAATTATTCAATATGTGTGTGTGAATATTTTGATATTTTATATGTACTAATATACGCATATAGATATTCAATTGGCAACAAAATTTTAAAGACACGTTAAGGTAGGGAAAAAAAAAAACAGTACCAATGATTGTATTGAAATTTTAGTAGAATGATTTGTATATTATTTATATCATAGGAAAAAGAAAAAAAAAAGGTAGTTTCATAAAAAGATTATTGAGTGTGTCTTGAAATTTAAGTTGCACATGGCGAGAAACAGTGAAAATAGTGAAGAACCGGTGCAAAACAGTGCAGAATCGAGTGAGACAACATCAAGACAACATGACAAGGCAAGCCCCAGAGCACATGGGCAAAACATTGTGCGCTGGGGCACAAACCAAGGTGGAAAAAGCTCAAAACTTATGGTAGGGTGCAAGTTGGCCATACCCTGGAGCAAGCGAATCTGTAAACTTGCACCAGAGCGCAAGCAGATCGCGCTCTTATGCCTAGCTCAAGGCTTTTTGCATTCTTGCACTAGGGCATTTTGTGAGCCCTAGTGTGGAGTAACTAGTCCAAGATGAGTTTCTGCGCCCCAACGCAGCGCGCAAGGTCTAAGCCTATTTTTATGATTTGTTTGGGTTTTTAAACCCCATTTTCTCTAAGGTTGATTAGTGCAAATCCTATCAAAAGTAGTTTTACACTGCTTTAGAGATTTCTATTTAGAATAGAGGTTAGAACGAGGGTATTAGGCGTTCTCGCGAGATTTGAGGGACTTGAGTTTATACTTAGCACTTGATTTAAAATCAATAAATTCATATTTTTTGTCAAGTGAATTAAACACATCATCGAACCATGTTAAATCTTATGTGTTTTTCATTGAATTACTTTACCTGTATTTTTCAATTTTATTATTTGGTCTTTCTGGGTTACAACAAACTGATATCAAGAGCCAAATTGAACAAATATCTACCATGAAGTACAAAATAGAGAAATTCGATGGAAAAAATGATTTTAAGCTGTGGAAGATAAAGGTGTACGCTTTCCTTTGTCAACAAGGTTTGCAAAGAACGCTAGAGGGTAGAGATTTCTTGCCAGAGACCCCTTCAAATGAAGAAAATGATGAATTTATGATGAAAGCTTACAGTATCTTAGTGCTATCGCTAACAAATAATGTATTGGGAAAGGTCATCATAGAAAGTACACCGGTAGGACTATGGTCAAAGCTGGAAAGTTTGTATATGACAAAGTCTCTCACAAATTAAGTGTACACCCTCAAAATAAACGAAGGTACATCCATCACTCAACATATTGATTATTTCAATAAAGTGATATCATATCTCACTAGTATAGATGTATAAATTGAGGATGAAGATCAGGCATTAATTCTTTTATGTTCTCTGCTTAAATTCTTTGAGCACTTAGTTACTACTTTGTTTCATGGGAGAGATACGATATCAATAGAGGATACAAAGGCCTCATTGAATTTGAACAAATTGAGAAAACATGTCCTAAACAATAATGATAGTAAAAGTTAGGAAGGACTAATTGTAAAGAGGAGACCAAAAAAAGAGGAAGGAGTAAAGGCCAATCTAAGTCCCAAGATGAGCTTAAATCAAACGATAAATGTTTTAAGTGCAAAGGAGAGGGGCATTGGAAACAAAATTATCCAAAATGTGGAAAGGCGAAGGATTTGGGTGAATCTTCTTATTAGAAATGAGATGATGTAGTTGGAATCATTGAGGATGTGTCTAATAGAGCACTTGTTCTCAATATTACTAAGAGTCTTCTGAGTTCCAAGTGAATTTTAGATAGTGGTTGTTCTTACCATATGTGGCTACGAGAGGATTGGTTCACTACTTATCAGAAATGCGATGGTGGTAAAGTGCTGATAGGAAATGATGCTTCTTGTAGAGTTGTATTGATTGGCACAATGAGCATCAAATACATGATGGAATTATGAGGACACTGATAGATGTGTGTCACATTCCTAATTTAAAGAAAAATTTAATTTTGTTAGGTGCTCTGGATAAGAATAGTTATGAGTACAGAACTCGAGATAGAGTTCTACAAGTTTTCAAGGGTGCTCTACTAATCATGAAAAGGAATAAGAGAAATGGCCTTTACATATTACACGGTAGTATAATTTCTGATACTGCAATAGTTTCTTCATCACTCAATAATACTATAAGGTTATGGCACATAGGGCTTGAGTATATGAGTTAGTGGGGAATGTCATAGTTGAGCAAACAAGGTTTGCTTTGTGGAGAAAAGACTAGGAAGTTGAATTTTTGTGAGCAGTATGTTTATAGTAAGCAGCACAAACTGAAGTTTAGCACCGCAATTCACAGTACCAAAGGTACCTTAGATTACATTCACTCGAATTTTTGAGGGCCTACCCAAGTTTCTTTAAAGGGTGGTGCTAGGTATATGTTGACATTCACTAATGACTTATCACAGAGAGTATCAGTGTACATGTTGAAGCATAAGGATGAAGTATTTGTTAACTTCAAGCAGTGGAAGACTCTAATTGAAAAGCAGACAGGAAATGAGGCAAACACTTGAGGACTAATAATAGCTTGGAGTTTTGCAACAAGATATTACAAGAGTTCTATGATAAAGAGGGGATTGTGAGGCATCGCACAATAGTACGTACACCACAGTAGAACGGAGTTGTAAAATGGATGAACAAGACTATTTTGGAGATACCTAGATGCATACTCTTTAATGTTAGATTGCTCAAGGATTTTTGGGCTAAAGCTGTTAATATGCTTATTATTTAGTGAATAGGTCATCATTAGCTACTTTGGACTGCAAGACACCAATAGAAGATTAGTTAGGATCTCTTGCTGATTACTCAAATTTGAGGGTATTTGGATGTCTAGCCTATGCTCATGTTCGTGATGGAGAGCTTGAGTAGAGGGCAAGAAAATGCATATTCCTAGGCTATGCAAATGGAACCAAGGGTTATCGTTTATGGTGTCCTGATAATAAGGGCTCCAAGGTGATTATTAGCAGTGATGTTATATTTGATGAGTCTACTATATTAAAAAAGGTGGAGTTGGGTAAAAGTAGTCAAAAAGGCATCAAGCAAAAAGTGGAGTTTGGTACTAACACTCCACAAGTTTCAAAAGAAAATCGAATGTGATAGATGAAACTGGTGACAGCTAATTATCACCTAATCAGCAAAAAGAAACTGATTCACTATAGTATTATTATTTTGCTGGTGATAGAAAAATAAGACAGATCAAACCACCATAGCAGTTTGCATATTCAAATCTAGTTGCTTATACTTTGAATTCGATCTAGGAGTTTGTGGAAAATGATCTAATCACATATAAAGAGGCCATTTCTCGTCCAAATTCTGATAAATTGATAACTTCAATAAGTGAAGAGACAGAGTCCCTACACAAGAATAGCACATGGTGATTCGTTGATTTACCTAAAAGGCAGAAAATTATAGGATGTAAATGGATCTACAAGAGAAAAGAAAGGATTCTTAGGGTTGAGGATGCTCGCTATAAGGCATGATTGGTAGAGGGGGAGTTGATTTTCATGAGGTGTTCTCCCCTATTATAAAGCATAGCTCCATTAGTGTGTTACTTGCCATGGTAGCGTTTTTTATATGGAGGTTGAGCAGATAGATGTGAAAATAGAATTTTTGCATGGTAAGTTAGAGGAACAAATTTACATGAGTCAACAAGAGGAATTTGTTGTTTCTAGAAAGAAAAATTAGGTATGTCTTTTGAAGAATTCTTTGTATAGCTTGAAGCAGTCTCCCAGGCAATGGTATAAGAGGTTTGATACATTTATTACCAAGATTGGATACACTAGAAACATTTATGACTGTTATGTATAGCATAAGAAGTGTAGTGATAGTTTTCTCATTTATTTGTTGCTTTAAGTTGATAATATGTTGATTGCCTCTAGAAACATATATGAAATTAATGATTTAAAGGCTCAGTTGAGTGAAGAATTTGATATGAAAGATTTGGGTAGTGCGAAGAGGATTTTGGGCATAGAGATTGTTCAAGATAGATACTCTGAGATGTTGTACTTGTCTCAAAAAAAATATATTGAGAAAGTACTGGAGTGTTTTAGGATAGATAAGCCCAAATCAGTTAGTACGCCACTTGCAGGTCATTTCAAACTCTCATCAGGTCTATCACCAAGGACTGAAAAAGAGGTGGAGCACATGTTTAATGTGCCATATGCTAGTGCAATTGGTAGTTTGATATACTTATGGTATTGACAAGGTCAAATATTATACATGTAATCAATGTTGTGAATAGGTACATGCACAAGCCAAGAAAGACATATTGAAAGGTTATGAAATGGATTATGATGTATATGAGAAGCTTTGTGGATAGATGTTTGATATATGTCAACTGAATTCTACTGGTAGACTTGTTGGCTATGTAGATGTGGATTATATTGGAGATTTGGACAATAGAAGGTTTATAATAGGCTATGTTTTATGTTTTGAGTTATACAGTTAGCTAGAAGACGACTTTGCAATCATTAGTTACATTGTCCACAATAGAGGATAAGTACATAACTTTAGTTGAAGGCATGAAGAAAGACATTTAGCTAACGGAGCTAATTGATGATATAGGTATGAGTTCTGATATTACTATAGTATTTTATGAAAATTAGAGTGAGATACACTTGTCAAAGAATCAAGGATTTCATGAAAGAACAAAGCACATTGGTGTGAGGTTTCACTTCATCCAAGATATAGTGTCTCAAGGTGCCATATTGGTTGACAAGGTTAGGACTAATGATAATCTAGTAGAAATGTTAACTAAGACCATTCCAAGAATCAAATTTAAGCATTACTTAAATTTGATAAACATTTGCAGAGTCAGATGATAGCCTTTTTAAGGAGGGAACAAAGATGATGAATGGACAATTTCAAGTCAATGTGGAGAATTGTTGAGTGTGCTTTGAAATTTAAGTTGTAAATGGCGAGAAATAGTGAAAACGGCAAAGAAACGGTGCTCAACAGTGTGGAATCAGGCAATACAACGTCAAAACGGCATGACAAGGCAAGCCCCATAACACATATGCAGAATACTATGTGCTATGGCGCAAAGGAGTCATGCCTAGGTGCAAACCTCAGTGGAAGAAGCTCATGACTTGTGCTAGGGTGCAAGTTGGCCATGCCCTGGTGCAAGACAATCTATAAACTTGTGATGGGGTGTAAGCAAGTCACACCTTAGAGTAAGGCTTTATGCAATCTTGTACTAGGGCGCAAGTTCTGCATGCCCTGGCACAGCGTAACCTGTCCAAGATGAGTTTTGCGCACCAAGGTGCAAATTTTGTGCTCCCCAACATAGCACGCAAGGCCTAAGCCCTTTTTTGCAATGTGTTTAGGTTTCTAAACCTAGTTTTCTTGGAGGTTGATTAGTGCGAACCCTATCACAAAGTAGTTTTAGACTGTTTTAAATATTTTTCTTTAGAATGGAGATTATAACGAAAGTGTTGGGCATTCTGGGTTTTTTAAATTCATATATAACGAAAGTGGTGATATAAGTGAGCTTCTACTTGACACTTAATTTGAAATCAATAAATTCATCTCTTTATCGGGTGGATTAGGCACATTGTTTAACCACATTAAATCTTGTGTGTTTTTTATTGAATTGCTTTGCTTGTATTTCTGGGTTACAACAAAGATAAAGAAAGAGTGATTTTGAATGAGTTCTTATTCAAGTAATTGTAAAAAATTTTAATTTTTTACTTAATTATCTTATGATTTATTTACATTTTAAATATATAAAAAAGAAATGCCTCATTTATCCGAAATGTGTTGTCTTTTCATTTAAGTTATAAACACGGACATACAATATTTCAGACACGTATCATGCGAATATTTACCCCACACGATAAAGTTTAGTTACTTAAAGTATCAATGCATTAGATCAACAACGTTAATTATGCGTTAGGCATATATTAATCTTTTACGCGTGTTGGACAAATGATGACTTGGTAATGATGCGGTGAGTTATCATTATGCCCTTTATGTAATAGCGGGAAAGCGTTACTTAAGATTGTAAAGTATGCATAGGGTAATTTAGTCCAACTTTTGATGTGCCAAAAAGATATTTGTTGGAGTGTCGTGATTGAGATTAATGTAATCCCTTTTTCTTTTTTATTAGATCAAACTAAGGGTAAGAATTTGTGCCACATTGGTGCTGATATTTAGCTGACAATTGTCTCTCAAGATATGACAATCACTTTGAGAGATAATAACGCTATAAATTTGTTGAATTAACAAATTAAAAGTGTCTTTAACTCTCTTCTCAGATTAAAACTAAGAATACTATGATACTAAGAGTACCAAATGCTTTTGATGCAAATTGAATGATTGAACGAAATGAGCAAATTCAGAATGTCTATTACTATTGGAATGTTGCTTTTGAATGCACACAACTATTAAAAATATCTAAATTGAATTGACATGTTTTTTGAAATAATATAAACATTTTACAAACATGTTTGTAGTGTTTGTATAAATGATAACAATTATGTTAACAAATAATCATATACAACTTTTCACGCAGTCATCTATCTCTTCATTCTTTTTCCTTTAAAATTCTAATCTCACTAGATATCAATAACTTATAATTTTTTCATTTCATTTCACAATTTAATCATTTAAGTGGTTCACTTTTAGCATTAATTTCTCATTCTCTTGATATTGATTTTGAGTAATTAGATACAGCATAAAATAAAAAATTCAAAGTACTTCCGTTGACAACTAACTAAAATCTAGTGACTCATCTTCTTAAACCAAGTTTCCAATAATATTTAAATCAAACGTGAAAATATGAAATAATCTGAATTGTCACATTTAACATATTTTTTCATATCATTCAAGACACAACGTAATTCCTGTCATTAATTTGATATTTTCACTCCAAATTCATATAAAACTTCTCTCATAGCCCCATACAAAGAACAAAACATAGAAAATAAAAGAAAAAGAAATTGATATAAGAAACGAGCAAACTTTAGAAGTAGTCTTTTTTATTTATTTAATTATATTTTATGATTATTGAAGCCACCGACTGTCCGACAAGTAGAGTGGGTAGCTGAGTTAAAACACACACACACAGAGACATACAGAGTACTATATGTGGGTCCAAAAAGCTTTGGAAATTAAGCATATATATATATATATATATCAGGCAGCATTTACGGCAATCTTCATTCCAGACTGACAGTGCCCTTCAAAACTGCATATGAAGAAATTTTGTCCCTTCACAAGCTTTATCTGATCTTTTCCAGTCTTATACACTTTGGCGCCGGCAGGGGTGGTGCAGCCATTGTACCCGGCTTTGTTCACCGCCACCACATTGTGGGCCTGTGAGTTATAGTTGAATACTATATGACACAACAAAACTAATAAATGTTAGTAATTATGACATTGTTACATTTTCATCAGCCTAAATTTTTGCATAAATCCATCTTAATTAGGTTAGAACCCAGAAATTCAATTGTTTAGATCATCTATTTCAATATATGTCTCATCTCTTATTTCATTTCATGAATATATGATATTTGTATTAAAATTTACTCATAAAAATAATTAAATAAGAATCAATACACTTAGCATACAAACATTAAGTTGAAATAGGAAACGAAATAATAATTAAAATAGAGGATCCAAAGTAAAAATTTAGAGCACTGAAACGAATGTTATATAGCAACATATAGCACTTTACTATCATGCTACTGAGACTAAACATGACAGGTTCACATTAACAACCTATAAGTATCCTCGACCGCAAAATAGCAAATGATGCGGGATTTGCTTTAAGTTTTTTTAAAGCTGATAATCAATTCATTAAGTGTTCTAATCACCCATCAAGATGTATTTCTCCTAGAAAATGCTATAGTAATAGCAACATAAAAAATATAAATGCAAGTGATTTCTCTGTGCCCATTATGGGGTAATGAAGGAGCATTTATATTGGTAATTAAGCATAATTATACTAAAATTGTAAATGGAAGAATGACATAGACTTGTAATTCTCTGAAAGGGAAGGGGAAAAAAAGGGTCTACTAATAGAATTTTTATCATTTTCTATGATGTGAATATTATTGGTTCACATCAATATATAGAAATGCGCATTTTATTGTCTTGTCCTATGCAGGCGGTATGAGAAGAATCTTTTACAATATCAAGAAACTAAAAATGCAAGGATTGTTGCCCTATTCTCCAATGCCCAATTCAACCTCAGGTTCATAGCTTACCAGGTTGGGTAAGATATGTGTTTATTGGATTTAATGGACCTCATTTGAATGATTTTAAAAAACAAAAAAAATTGTTGGACGATTCGTGCGTGAGAGTGCACACTAATCCTTCTATTACATTTAGTGTTTTATACATCATTTATTTCAACTTGATAAGTTTATATTAAATGTATTTTTCAATTAATTATTTTTATAAAAAAATTATATAATATATGTATGTATGTAATATATATTTATAAAATGAAATAAGGAATCTATTTCTATTTCACATATAGTGAAAATGAAATGTCTAATTAGTGTAACTATCCCAACAACTTGATGATGCATTATTTTTCCCACTTGCTCAATTATCCTTGTCCGAAGTTCTGCACGTGAAGTAAATGCACGAATGAACTGTGCAACTAAGCAAAAAAACATTCTGTCAAATTGCACCGCGCACCGACGAAAGAACACTCATAAGTCATAAACAAACAAATAGTAGTGGTAATAGTAGAAGTAGTTCACTTCAAGATGAGAGCCGGCGATGCAGTGATCTGTTGTACGTTATGCTTACCAAGTGTGTCGCCGGCCTTAAACTGCTTGCCTTTAGGCCAAGCCGCCACGTTGAAGGTCCAGCCGCCGGCGTCCCCCACCGTGTAGGTGGCTGCTTCAGCCACTTCGCAATGGAAAACCACCACCATCCCCACCACCATCACCATAGCAACAACTACTGCACTGCCTCTTCCCTCAGACATCATTTTCCTCTCTTTGCTCTTTCTTCTTTTTCTTTTGCTTCTCTTTTTTCTTTCTTTCTTTTCTGTAGTGAAAGATGCACAATACTGCTAAAGCTATGCGACAATTGTGTGGTTTTTTAGTGCAACTGCAAATAAAGGGGTGATTTATAGAAGAGGAAGATGGAGAGAATTTCGTGCCATCTGTTTTATGCAAAAATAAAATATTAGCATTAAATTTAAATTTGGGTAGGTTAAAAGAAATAAGGTCAGATTCACCTTTTCTCAAAGTAAAGTGAACAATTAGTTAAAGTGACATCATAGTTACGTATCTTACACTTATATAATTCAAGGTTTGGATTCAAACTCTAACAAATCCTTTTACACGCACACATCATACCATATAAAGAAAGAAAGACACCTTACATAATTAAAATGATGGTTACATCATGTTATAACAAATTTGGGACTACTCATTATTATCTTTAATTTTCAGTTTAATTTCAAAAGTATATCTATCGCTCGATATAAAATTATAAAATACAAGTAATATGATCAAAATATAATGTAAATACATATGAAATATGTAGGTAGTTATATCTCACATTTTTTAACTTTTGAAATAAGAATTACTTCTTGTACGAGTTTATATTAATGATACATAATGTTGTATGTTCTTCATTGTGGTTCTTGTTCAAATTGTATTATTATTTATTTATAATATACTAAAAATTAAATATTTTGTTATTTATATTAATGATATAATAAATTAAATTTATATACGTAAGAACAGTATATCACAATGATTAGTAATTAAAATAAAAAAGATTCATTTACTTTACAGGCGTTTGGATTTGTTTTCCAAATGCATTTTTATTTTTTAGTGAAAAGTTAGTTATAAAAGTATTTTTTAAAATGAAATATTAGTTGAATATTTTGTTTAAAATATAATGATTATGTAGAATTAAAAATAAATTGAATTTAAAAAATATAGTATTTTTATGTTAAAAGTCAAGAAAATATGAGTAGAAAAAAATAAAAAGTAAAAATAAAGAAAGAGTGTAAAAATTTATTTAAAAGAATATTTTTAAAATAAAAAAACCTGTAAAAATCATAAAGAAGTTGATTACTCTCTATTTTTATTTTGAGCAGTGAGCAGAAATTGAAAATGGACCCAAAAAGTAAAAACCAAAGGGACCCTTGAAAGAGATGATTGGTGGACAAATTGAGGAGAGAGGTCAGGGAGGGGGGCCCTCTGGTTGTTTTTGCCAGTCAACACGTGATGGTGGATGAAATTAGAGAGGAACCGAAAAAGTTGTTGGTTGTGCAGTTTTTGTGATGAGAAATAAATATTTTGCGCTAACCAAACCAACCAACCCACTATCACTCTTCCGTGGGATGGGACAATCATTCCCCCCATAAACTTGGACTTTGATGCACACTTTTTTGAATAGAACAAAGTCAAATGTGTACCATTGTCGTTCAAATTGGTTGGACTGATCCCTATTTTTTCAAGAGGGAGAGATTTTGTATAGAATTCAGCTGCCGCCAACCTCCGTTTCCGTCCAAAAAGAAGGGTTAAAAAAACAACGGCAGACAGGAAAAAAGAAAAGTGAGTCAAGTTTGTGGGTTTTTAACCGAACAACTAATATGAGTAGAAATTTTGCCAGTCAAACGGTCGTGTTTTACTAAAAAGTCTTGCTAGTGCTGTTTCTGTTCAAACACTCCACACTTGATTGTCGCCGCCTCCTCACTCCTTCACACTAAACTTATCTAAATAAATTTTATAAGTTTTTGTATTCATAAAATATTTTAAATTTTATTTTAAAATAAGTTTTTGAAATGACCGAATAAAATAAAATATTAAAATTTATAAGATGTAATTGCTGATAATTTTTTATATGGTTAAATCAAACGAATTGATTAAAATTAAAAATATATAAATTATAAACTTCCTTTTTTTAAAAAAAGAACTTATAAGATTCTAAATTTCATTGTGAAAGCTTTTAAATTCTTTCTAAAAAAATTTAACTAATTATTTTTATGACATCTTATAAGCTTTTAAACTATTAAACATTTTACAAAATAAACTTACAAACCCACCCAAACACCTACAAAGTCCTTGGAAGTGAACCCTATTTATCTGATTTTTAGGTCATCATTTTGAGAGACATTCAAGGCCTTGTTAATCGGAAAATGGACCTTTGCCTATTTTACTCTGTGGTCCTCATGTCAAGATCTAACATGAGTGTTCGTTTTCGAGATGACAACTATTTTTTGTTCATGTCAATAACTATGTATAACTTAGTCAAAACATTCACAGTTCACATTCCACGTTTGACATGAAATTTCAGACAGTGGATCGCACAGAAATGAAAATGATGACTCTGCTTATGAAGTCTGTAAAAGAATGAAGAAAAAGTATTAGAAATATGAAGCCATCATCAAGAAGCAGATGCTTCTGATTCTCCTAATTCCACCCCACTCCAACAAGGTCAGCATGCTAATTATTGTGAATGTGGAATCATATTTTCCAAATACTTCCATGCCAACAGCACTAAATGTAGAAATTTCGAACATTCATTTCCCTTGGAATCAAGACCAACTGTATCAACAACACAAGAAGAAGACCACTCAAGACTCCTTTCACATTACCTATGCCAAGATCAAAATTAAAAGAGAAGAGAAATAGATTCAAATTTTTGGCTTTTCTTTCTGATATAGTCAAATGCCACTTCACTTCATATAAGAACAGTAGTCTATTTGGACAGCATTAGTTCAGTGCATTTTTTCAAGACACAGTCGTAACAATGGCGTCAAGGAAACTAGCATTTGAAAAGACTGTTGTTTGATAAATAACAAGGTTTTGCTTGTAAATAATTTTACAAATGCAACGGAGAGAAAAAAACAGCACTTAGTACATATAATCTTCTCAGGATAGAGGGGCAACGGATTATGTGATCTACCTTCTTTGTGTTTGTATTGCCCATAGTTAGCTCAAAGCCTCGCCAAAGTTAGCAAGGATGAAAAGAAGCTGCAGGTCTTAGGGTACTGACTGATGTAAAATCAACGTCAGAAACAATAAATGCATGTACCCCAACCAAAGCTACAACGCAACAGGTAGAATCAATTTGTAGCATCAGTACAGAGAATTTCATCTTTAATTATCTGCAAAGCTGTTGAAACGCCATCCTGGGGATTAAGATCATGCACAACAAGTCAGCTGCTAGTACTCATTTGTGTTCTTCGTACAATTATTGCAACTGGGTATTTTCTATGTCTCAATTTCCATGAAACATTAAATTGGAAGGAATGATAACTAACTGCTGGTTTGCATAGAGCATGCAGCGAAACTTTAGCCTGTTAAATATTATTTATGAAACCAAATTTACACAGAGCCAAACTTGTATAGGAGCAAATATCTATTTGCAACATATATCTGGCTTGAAAAGTTTCATCATGAAACCCAACAGGATAAAATTGTAGCAGTGATACTTGTTCATATTAATTTGCTGGCAAGAAAATAAAAAATGACTGTTCTCATATTGAATCTGGAAAAGAAAAGGATCTGTAGAACCACATATCCACTATTGAGTAAAGGAAGAAAGTTAAACTTAAGATGCTAAACAGATACTACTGGTCTGGCTATCTACAAGATTCGCACAATCTGATGGAGAAACCTATAATACCCAGACGACAAGATGCAGCACCACAGGATATTAACTTAAGACAAGCCAAAAGTAATTATTTTACACAAATAAAAACCAAGATTCAGTTCTTATACACTCACTACATTTTATAAAATGCATAGCACTCCAAAAGGAAGCAAGAAAAAATGGCCTGGTAACCTCTGTTCAAATTTTCTGCTTCAAGTTTCCAGTATCACACATTCCAGCAATTGTGAAAATGAACTTTTGCATGCATTTTGGCAAATCAACCAAGAATAAAATAATAGAACAGCTAACCCAGATTATTATGTAAAGATTGACTTCTCTCACTTCATGCAATTATTTTGCAAAGCGCAATATATGCTGAAGCATTCAATCAAAATAAACCACCAAAAAGGCACCAGTAGTCTAACTATGAGCATTACCTCAGCAGATATTATATTAGCAATCTGTGTTGCATGCAATTTGGCTTCAGGAGACAATGCATAATTAATCGCCCCCATGAGCACATTTGCAGCTTTCAATATGTAGTTGTCATCATCTTTATCTGGGAGCAAGCACTTACTACTTAGTGGCTCAGGGGCAACACCAAGCCAAAACATCCTCTCTGCCCAATAAAATTGATCCAGAATAAACGGACAAATTATCTGTCATAACACATCGATTAGTTTGCGCTTTTGTCTGGTTTTGGAGAAGCAGAAATTGTCGACTGCAGCTAGACTCATATAATTCTTGGTATCAAGCATACATGTTAAGTATCAAACATATTCGGCAGCAAATATAACACCTAAGGGGTGGGATGTACTAAATCAGTCAACTGCATTTAAATACAGTAATAGGAGTAGCTTAGTTGCCTCAGGTGATAAAAATAAAAATTATTGAATTTTTTCACAGCCAAATACTGCATGCCATAGAGTTAGGATTCTTAATATTTTTGTCCATAGCTTCCCCCTCATTGAAAACAAACTTCAGAAAGTCCACAGAGAAATCAGTTCTAAAGCCTCAGAAGCGAATATTATGCTACATAATTTTGAGCAAACACTGCCAAGGTTCTCAGGGATAACTACATCTCTACTGGGATGGAGACTCCTCACTTTAACTGGAGCTTAGCAACTTAACAACACAAAGGCACAACATACGAACAGAAGCAAATAAAAGCCCCAATACAAAACTAACCTGAGGAATTCCTGCATGCAGAGCAGCAGCAGTGGATCCACTGGCAATAAGAGGTCAAATTGAAAAGATAAGAATCACTTTAGGATTAAACTATTTCAATATTACTCATAAAAAGGGCAGTAAAGGTTTGCTAACAAACATCACCTTCCCCCATGATGAATAGCAGCAGCACATCTAGGAAATAGCCAGCTGTATGGTACAGCACTATTCATATGAAGAATGGGATGTCAGGGTGATGACAAAATTCAACAGGTCTAAGCAAAAATACAGAAAAGAACAAATATTGCATACAAGAGTCAAATGGATGGAAGCTAAAGCTCTCAGGATGAAGATTATGGAAAGATCATGAATACCCTTCACACCAGTTAAGGTTCCATAACCCAAACAGATTTGATATTCCAGAAACCAAATCAATTGCCAACACCTGATAAAAAATTCCCACAGTTACAGCTTGCCACCCGGATCTCCTTCTTATAGTTTGTTTTCAACTATTCAAACAATGAAATTTTGAATATTTATAATGTCAATTTTTTTGTATACAAAATTTTCTGGGGTATCCTGACTTAAATTCTCAAACCCGCACTTATACACCTTTAACCAAATACCCACAGTGAAATTTAATTAATCCACATGTTGCAGCCAGATATGCATATATAGCATGCCCCAACCCTCCAACCAATTCTGACTACATAGCTGAAGAGAAGATTCAACCAAATTACTGTCACGGTATAAGCCAATGACACCCTATCCCATCTAAAAGTAGTGGCTCATTATAGATGTGCAAAAATGATTTCACCATTCCTAGAATTAGCGTAAAAGGGATGCTTTTCATAGTTCTTTTGGTGTCTGTCACTTATCTTGCAGCAACAATCATGCTCCGCACATAAATATTTAATAGCATGATGACGAGAAGATAATTTTCAGTATACTTATTCCAGTGCAAAGGCAACTATACTCTTTCTCATTGTTTTCATGTTTCCATACTTTGTTAAATCATAAAAAGTCCTGAATTTTTTGAAAACCATTTTACTTTTTCATAATCAAGTTCAAACTATCACTGACATCCAAGGACAGCTATGCTTTGAGGTTGAAATGTACAAATGGATGATTTGTGTGATTTATTGAAGCTTGAAGAAGTCGAAACTAGGTGACTAAGTCGGAATAAATATTTTAGTCAAGTTCCATGATTTTTTTTTAAGGTTTTGAAAGTTTATAGTTCAATTTCCATGTTCACTAATTAAATGTTCAATGTTCATTTAAGGATCCACTAAATGTCAAGGATTATAAGTTCCTAGCATGTAAAGATTACTCTCCATTCACCAAAGCAGTTAAGAATTTGATGGAATAGTTTCTTGCTAAGATTGGGAAGTGTACAGGTATTCCTAGCAAACCCAAAAACAACACAAAAGGTGGTAAATAAATCAAATAAACAGCAAGTAGTTTTCCTTTCCCTTGTTGCTGTCGATTTTTTTTTTCAAACATTGACCCTAAGGTGCATTAAATTGTTAATGTCACCCTGATGGATTGTGTATGCTTCGATAAGCATGACAGACAACCATAATCTAATCGCACTGACTGGGCCCAAGCCAGACTGCTTTACCAAGAATGGTAAGACGTCAAGAAAAGTACAACTGACGTCCGAGATGCTGGGAAGAGCTTGATCCTTATATTTAGTACTAATGTACTAATGTACTAATGTAATTACAAGTACTCACCCAGAAAAGCAAAATAGTCGACCGTCAAATAGGCAGCTCTGAATTTCAATAGATTGCATTAGGTCTGGAGCAGCTGATGGTGTCTGAGCAAACATTTTGATAGCAGCATCCAGAGGTTCATAACCAGCCGAGAACAGCACAAATCTATGAGTGGTGATACTCAAAACATTTCCAAGGACCCGAAGGAATGCCTGGGGATTCCTCAAGTAACCCATGCTGCAGGTAAGGAACTCATTTAGAATGAAACAAATTACCAAATGTATAATCTATGCCTAGTATCAAAGGTAGTAAAGTATTTATGTAGAGTCATCATTGTACATAGTTGTATAATATGATATAGCCTGCATGATATATTTATCAAGATCAGTGTTAGCAGTTGGATTACATTTTCAACCTCATCAATGCCAATCAATCTTACCCAATGATACAGCATCTAACAATTATGAATTACAATTATGGTAGAATTGTTTGAAGTGTTATTGTACTGTTGATGCTTCATCAACCATTGCTCAAATTTTGGCAAGAATAATTGTGTCTTGTAAAAACAACCCATGCATTTATGGATGACTCACTAATACATCCAACAAACATATGCCAGTCTTTGAATGTTTTTGAGTCTACATAAACAAAAAATATTTCACCAATATAGATATTATCACAAACATTATGATATGCACCTCAATTCAAACTGTCCTCTGCCAAGTTTACTTCAGTAAAGATGCATTATTTCTTTCAGGAAAGAACATGTAATACCTTTATGCTACAAATTGCTGAAGGCAACAGATATAAGGAAGATACAGATATCTTGAAGATAGGCAAACGAAATAACCCAAATAAGAATAATTTCCAGCAAAGGTTTTGTTAATAAATGTTACTAGTAGGTTTCTAATAAACAAGAAGACAAAATTCAGCATCTAAATATAGACTTGCCTACCAACAGAACTCAGACTTATGAAAATAGGTTGCTCTGCCGAAGAATATAGAAAATTTTTTAACTTGGCATGTATTGAACACAACTCATCTTCAGCATTCGATTTCCTCAAAGAAATCAAAGATGAAATTTCTGCGCATCTGGCACAAGAGAACTGCCATTCAACAGGGGGAAACCAAAAACCACAAACCCGAACTGCTGACGGCCAGTAACCTACAATGGTGCAAGACTATGTCCAGTGAATAAGAAGAAATAGAAACTTCAAAGAAAGAAGAAAAAGAAACAGAAAAAGATTACAAGGAAATCCTAATAAGGCTTGATTGCTACACAACCTTATTTTTGGTAAGATAAATCAGTGGACAAAGGATGTAGAGCTAATACAGCTAAATTTTCTCACTATCATCATGACCGGAAATGTCCCTTATGTATTTCATGATCTGTTGTGGAGCTACTTGCAAAATATCAGTTAATTAACCACAAGCAACTACTGGAGTGGCATCAACCATACCCTAAGTCGCAGACAACGCATCAAGAAATTGCAATTTGATCAGATGTTGAATTTATATCCTAGGACAAAGAAATCCAACTATATAAGTTGAAAAAAAATAAAAAGTAGAATGATCTTAGCCTATCAATGCCTACGCAATGACCCTTGTAACTCAAGTGATTGTATCATATTCTTGTCACCAATTCTGCAGTTAGCAGTTGACACTTGAGGAAGGAAATACTTTTATTGCAAAAGCACAAAACACCATTGCTGTATGCATTGACCACATATGGTTGCATGGAAAATGGTTTAATTCCTAATCAAAATAGTATTTTGCTCCAAATGGCATTTATCTTATGCAGTCATAACAATATTTATCAGAATGCAGTTGAATTTTTATTCATTTATTACTTTTCCACTTATAATCATCAGTACAAATTCGTATATAAAAAGTATCCTAGGGTAGGCAAACGGATTGCAAGAATTACTTGGTGATTTCCATCTCCTTGTCAATATAAATTGCATGTCTCAAAAGATACTTTACACTAAAGGCAATCATTTACTAAAAAGACAAAATATATTTGTATAGAAGGAATAGATGCAGAGCCCAGAAAACAATGACAGGGTGAAAGATTCTCAAAGGTAGAGAAGCTGTTATCCTTATTGCACAGAAAAACCAATATTGAGGAACATTTATTAGAAAATTACCAGGACACTCAACAACTGCTTGGCTAAATCCATATCTGTTGATCCAAGCCAATAAAGGGTCAGAAAACTACAAAAGAAGTCCACATCTGGGTAACTTTGTAACACTATGCAAATATATTATGATATAAACAAGAGTATAAGCTAAACATGAATCAATATCTGCCACGTATTCTCAGTGATATATCTCCAAAAGCCTGTTATAATGTTCTTTCCTATTCATGGGTACATAAATAAAATTGTCTGTCCACTGACAGTGAAAGAAAAGCTGACCAAATAGTAAAGTTTTGCATGAATATTAGCAAGTGCTAGAAACCCACATAGCATATTAATTTATATTTTTTGAAAATCCTTACAGTAGCAGGGAAGATGAAGGCCTATCATGCCATGTTGGAAGGCCAGTTACTGGATCCTGGTTTATAACCATGAAAGGGACAAATGACCGTTACATGAGTAAATAAATGTTCAAACTTTAATTCATTTATAAGCACAAACTTCCACAAGAGCTTCTATTGGCAGCAATAACAACCGTAAAGGGCCAGAAGCTCAACTGCAGATCGTCGCTTCTCCATGTTCCCCAATCTTCAGTGAAAAGCGGCCACATCCAATGGATAACGTCTTCCCACCCAATCTATGATAAACATATAGACCAAAAAATTAATTAAAAACTTGCTTAATCAAAAACTCTCCCTACACTCTTGACTAAACCCCAGAAAAAATAAACAACCAACATGAAGAAATTTTTGGTGACTGAGAAGTGACGCTGCTTTTATGAAGTTGGCAATTATGAAAATAGAACCCTGTGACAGCAAGGACTAATCAAAAGCATAGAGTAATGAAGCCAATTAAGTCAAGATCGACAGCTGATGAATATAAAAGATGTTGTAGTATTGTGCATGAAACTGAAAGAGTATGATTCATACCTTACCAGTCGGAGCTTCTCGAAGATATTTGTATAAAAGAGGAAGTTCATTCCTAAATTGGCGTTCAAAAGAAGAGGGAGCACTGGAATGCATAAAAAAGTAAAAGTGAGGCATTTTGTTACTGTAACTTTTCTATTTGATAATATTAATCGAGTAGGAAAAGAGTCAAAGAAACACTAAATAAGAGAAACATATAGGGATTTAAGAGCAAATAGGAAAGAATGACATCTATTTTTGCATCCATAGGTAAAAATTATTTCTCTCTCTTTGCCTGCATGCATGAGAAAGAGGGAGGGAGACTCAAAGAGAAAGAGAGATGACAAGAGAAGAGGACAAAGCTAGCATATTCTGCATATATTTTATGCGCATCCAACTTTTTGTGGTTTGATTCAAATAGGCTTCTGGGGCTGTGATCACTTAAAATAGCTCCTAAACTTGCAGTCAGCGGATTCAGCACAGACATTAGCGCTTATACATACCAGGTGATTTGTCTGATTTATGTTCTTTCTGAATAAATGCTAAAGGACAGCCAGACGTTCTATAGATTTACTAAAATGTACTAGAGATGTGCTACTGAAATCCAGTGGATGCTTAAGCCTGGGCTTAAAATTCCATAAGGAAATCTACCTCCAAAAGAAGTAAACTAAATCTTCTGAACCTGATTACATAAATGTTTTTTCAATGAGCAACAAGGAATACCATATCCCAGAGCATCTAATAGTTCATGACAAGTAAATAAGAAGTGTGTTTAGTAAGGAAGGATGATTGGGTTTCATGGAGTGTGAATTCCAAATCCTTAATTAGGAGTTTGAAATCATAATATTGATATAAACAAAAATAATAGAAGATTTGGGATCTGACTGGACACTTCTGAGTTGAACAAAATCCAACAAAAAAATGATGCGATTTGATGGGACTTAGATTTATAACTAAGGAGTAGATGTGTATATACAATATTGTCCTTATTTTGAACTCGACATTTAAGGGCAAAAATTATAATGATCAAGTTCAATTACTTATAATATTGACTCAATACCAAACACCAGATTTTAAACCCAAAAAGAATTCCATACTTTCAAGTCCAACTTACGTTTCTACTTGACTCCAAACACAGTAGAAGTTTTGTTGTGTAAAATAAATAAAAGTTATACCAGTATGGAACAACGTAAGGAGCGGCAACAACACATTGGACATGGAAAAGTTCTGCAAGACTCCAACCTTCCTGAACACAAGTAAAAGAAAACTTAATTCAGAAAACACTCCAACTAATGGCACTACCAATTGACTCTTAGCTATCAAAATAAAAAAATTCTATATCAGTTTTTATGTTGTTTCATAATAACTTATTCGATAAACTTGTATGTACGAACTCGTTCAAATTATTTCACACTAAAGTCAAAGTCCAATGAGCTGTGAATTGCAACTATTCTGTATTAACTTCTAATGCAGAACAAATAACAGCAGACATCAGTCATGAGACCATTGCATATCAGAGGTTACAATCCAAACATTCTTTCTAAATACATGGGGCTTCATGTGACCTCAGCTCCCTTCTTGTTTTTTTTTTGGACATTTATCATTATAGGCATATGTATGTCCCTGCTAGAACCCGATAATTGTGTCCCAATTTTATGCACGGCATGTGCTGTATTCATAATTGAAATAAACACTTTCTTCAGCAGATTCCTTTTCAGCTATTCACTTACACGTTTGAAGATTCAACAAAATATACCAGAGCATCAAGAATGTAAAAAATCTTGCTAAGAAGTTACCAGCGCAAAGAAATTTATGATGATAAGATCACCATCCATGGTTGGGCCCTCTCCATATATCCTTTCAACAATTGACAGACATTCTTGTCTGTGTTTTCTTGTGATATCTTTCTTTTGAAGAGAAAAAGACACCTCTGTAGAGCCTGGTATACCGGATGAATTTCAGATAAACTTATAGAACTACATGCTAATATTGAAGTAGATCTCCAGAACTATAGATGGCATACATGTGGACCCATTTACCACCTAAGAGAAACTAGTATTTCTACATTCCAGGGGACAAACTGATTTCTATATTTTAATAGCTGTGAGCCAAGGAAAGAAATATGCTTGCAAAACCTCCAGTATCTTTGTGTTGCTGAAAGGACAAAACAGGTGGTGAAGAAATTGGAAAATACACAACTCCTTTTGCTCCCAAATGACCTTTCAGGTTCTGCAAGCCAGAATAAAACTGATTAATGATTATGATAATAACAAATAAACTTGTTAAAGCTAATGTAACTACTTTATTTCAATTATAAAAGCACAATATAGTCAACATCCTTGCAGAGATTTAAAATAAACATCAGAATTAACTTTAACAGGGCAAATTTTTAAGGATGCTGGTGACTGGCTTAGCTATTATCATTCAAGACCATGATGTCAGTGCTTACGTGGTGCACTAAAAAGCTAAGATTGCCCTGGAACCAAAACATATGGTAGCTTTGGCAGGTAAGACAGCTCTGGAATTGGGAGTAAATAGCGGATAGCCAAGATGATGGTTGAAAGGGCTATGCTTCTTCATGTCATAAAATTTACAGTCTGGAGTTTGAGTATTCAGCTTTAGAGCCATTAGTTCAGGACATCAAATTCTTAGATCAATACTTTATTTCTTGTTCTAATAGACTTTTTAGGACATATATGAATCAAGTGACACTGTGACAAATTTAGAAACAAGTGCAATATCCATTCAGGATGATCTAGCTGATCCTCCCCGTCTAGCTCAAGAATTTGTTGTCCTTGACATGATTGCATCTGAATAATAAATTTTACTAATTTTTTCCCTCAAAAAAGAAAATTACCAAACAGGTTCCTAAGAAATAAGATCTTTCATTATCTATAAAATCCGCAATGATCCATAACACCTTTCTGCTAATTAAGTAATTTATGATCAATGCTTTTGCCAAGCAAATCCATTCCCTTTTCCCCTTTTCTTTTTCGCAATTAAATATCAATGTGCAAACCATATTCTACATTTCACCCAATCACATATCTAACTGGAAAAATAAATAAATAAAAAAGAATCAAACTACAGCTTCAGATACCCAACCTCGTGAGCTGCATGAGTTACAAATGCAACTTCATACTGCTGCTTACGGGAAGCAAAAGCTGCAGCTACAGCCTAGAAAGAACATAACATTAACAACGTGCTTATAACATAATGAACGTGCTTATTATTAAAGCAACAGTCCCAATCGAAAATAACATTAAATTAAGTGTTACAGCGATGGGATAAACGTCGCCTTTGGTACCAAAGGCCATGAACACGGTGATTGGTTTCCTCCTCATTGCTTCCGCCGCCATCCACGGCGACACCGCTCCGGTGGCGTTGGTCGGGACCCCTGTACTCGCAAACTTCGTTTCATTTCCTCTTTCTTTCTATTGAGTAAGGCAGCAGCCAACGTGGGCCGCAAGACTCGAAAGCATATTCTGAAGTCCAAATCCAGGTCCATTGGACCTGGAAATAGTGATCTGTGATGTGCTTAGAGTTGAGGCCCAAGCTCGCTATACATGGGCCCTTCCCTTGTTGGGCCTTTCTCTTGTTGGGCTTCTATACACATGTACAACTTTTTCCAATGAGCATGAATTAGAACCAATGTTTTTAAAATCGGACCGAACAATGAATTGGTGACCCTACTGGTTGCTAGTTCAACCAATTCAACCGGTTGAACCAGTGGTCGAACCGGTATGACGTAATAATTATATTTAATTTTATAAATATATATAACATTTTAATATTATAAAAAAATAAAACCTTCAACTAATATAAAAAAATATTATTTAAAAAAATTCAACTTACTTAATTTTAACTATTTTTAAATATATTTTTTAGAAAATAATACTATTTCATAATTTATTAATTATAAATAAATAAAATAATATTTCATATTGATTTAAGTAATCATTCATTTCTTGTTTCAATTCAAAGTAAAAATACATTCTTCTACACTAAATATTCAATATAATTTAAAAAATATTAGATAAAATAAAATAACAAATTAAACATAAGTATTCACATACAACTACTACTTCATTAAATTTCACAAAAATAAATTCATGTTTCAAAAAATTACATGTCCAAAATCTTTAATTATAATTTTTAACTCATAATTTTTCTTTTTTTTTTTTACTTTTTTTATTTGTAAAAAAATACAAAATTTTCAAAAAAAAAAATCAAGCGAACCAGTTGAACCAGTCCGATTTTGACCGGTTTCAATCAATTTTGACCGATTCAACCGATTCTTGACCGGTTTTGACATCCATCGATTTTTATGCTTCAACCCGATCGGATTGGCCACCAGTCACCGGTCCAATCCGATTTTCAAAACATGGATTAGAACCATCAACAAGTTGGATTTAAATCAAATCAATCATATCCAAATTTGAATTCAATTATCAAAATTCATGTATGACTTCGATCTAATATCTTGTAAGATCTTTATTAAGCAATATAGGTGAGGTTGAAAGTCATATTTAGTAAATAAAGTTGTGTTTAGGTTGATCCAACCAAGGAAGTCAAATGATCCAACAACAATATTTTTCAAGGTTTGAGATCTATAACAAACAGTAAATATTAAACTAGACGAGATGCCCCCAACGAAGGCACTCAACGGTCAAGTTAATTCTAATTGAAATGAGGTAATCAAATAGAAGAGTAAGAGCGTATAGTGTATATAATATTACCTACAGTGTGGCTGGCAATGAGGTATTTATAACCTTCTCCCCATGGATGATATATCTAAAATGCCCCTATTAGGTATAGAAGGCTCTTGTCCTCGCTAGGGGTTTAATGGTCATTTTTAATCCCGGTATTATTCGAGATGGTATTATCTCCTGCTTTTCAAGGTGTATAGTATTCTGGGTAAGCACCTCCCTGCCAGAGTTGGTGGCAAAGACTGTACCAGGTGGCATGCGCCATTAATGCGAAAGCATACTGCTTGTCAGAATATTAAATGTGACGAGGATATGAGTTAGCACCGAGTGAGTACTCTAGTCAACAAGTATCGAACAGACAAGGTGGTCGACTAAGGGGACAGTTGAACAGACAGAGTGGCCTAAAGCCTCCTATTGAGTGCAGTCGAAAGTAATCTACTCGACTAGGTGGTTTTTGATTGAGTGATCTGACCCAACTAGGTTCAGAAGCGCCATTAGGATATACATGTTAAGTAGGCTTAGAAGTCCTCTCTGAGGTTAATAACTTATTGGGTTGGGCCTATTAGGCTATCTCATATCATGAGTCCCCCCACTCGTGGTCCTGATCGAGCTTGTCAACGAGAAAGAATATGGAGTAGATAATTGAGCAGTGAATACGACAGTTTTCAACAGTTATGCCTATTTGACCAGGGATTCTGACAGTTTTGTGCATTTAATACATCAATTATATTACAAAATACGAAGCGCCAAGAGGCGACAGTACAATTATTACTACCGCTTGGGTTCCCACGTCCAAATGCTTATAAATATGAGGGGTAAAGACACCTATTTTACACTTTTGCCGAAATCTATTATAGTCGAGTTCTTGCTTTCAGAGTTTTCTAACTCCTTTGCGCACTTTAGAGTTTCAAGCTTGATACTGTAAGTTCTTCTGCAAGCTTGTGCTTTCCTTCATTTTTCTTTGCCAAGATGTCTAGTACTTCATATAGTGAGAACACTAGGTCCGATGGTGTACAGTTTTGGGGAAAATTAGGGTTGAAAATGCATCTGAGAGCATGCATGAGAATAATTTTGATAGTTCATCAAGCAATAGCTTAACTTCGAGCAACTCTAGCACGAAGAAGGTTGCCTCTGGAGACGAGGCTAGCCTAAGTGAGGTGCCTACGTCATGTGGTCGATTATTTAAACCAAGCCACTATAGTGAAATAGTGTCCAAAATCTCCCCCACTGACTTAGTTCGAATTAGAGAGATGTACCATATTCCTAGTGAATATGAACTTTTGGTGCCCAAGCCTTAGGGTAAGATGCATTGACCTTCAAGGGGATACATAACAGTGTTTGAGAAGGGATTCAGGTGCGGCCTTAGGTTTCCCTTAGCGCCAGCCATAGTCGACCTGCTAGTAGGCCTCAAGGTCTATATAACATAACTCTTCCCCAACTATTTTGCCACCATCTATAGTTTTGTTGTGCTGATGTACTTATTCGACCAGCCAGCCATCTTTGCCAACTTTTCAAATTTACTTCATTTACCCATGTCCCAAAAGTCAAATAGCAGAGAAGAGTCTGGATTCTATTATCTAACAGCGTGCCTGTGTCGAAAGTTCTTGGCAGCCCCTTCATCCTCATATGGCTAGGAGTGGAAAAATACTTTATTTATATTTAAGGGCCTGAAGAGTTTAAAATTCCTAGGGGGTGGTGGAGGAGGCATATAGAAATGCCAGGAAACTAAACACCCAGTTAGCCTAACACTTTTGTTCGGGACCTAGTTGATTTTAGGCATATAGAGGCCTCGATCCTAATCGAGGAAAGATGCCTAGTGCTAGCTAGCCTATCGCCAACTGTGCTCAACTTGCCTATGAGTGACCGACTAGGTAGTGCTCTTTGTTGATTGTGATAACTATAAATTTTGTTCTTTCTGCCTAATTCAAATGGTTTTTGTTATACTCTATTAGCAGATCGAGAAGAAGTTTTAGCCTGCAGTTGAGTAAAAGCTGCAGTAAAAGCATAATGAAATAAAGAGCGTCGTCGAGCGACTGCTCAATGAAAAGCCCCCACAACAGAGCCGGCCCCCTCGACCAGCTCGAGCACCACTCCTACCACACCGTTGATCAAACATGCACCCCAGCCGCAGCCCGCTCAACCAGAGGAGCATGTTTGAAGTAGCCCTACAAGTAAGGATAAAAGACAGATGGTCAAGCAGAGAGGCTCAGTGCTTAAGGAAACAATGGGCAATAAGAGGAAATAGAAAAAAGTGATGGGCTACGACTTGTTCGACAAGCGTGGTGATGGGGTGCTATTTCAACTTCCACAACTGGAATCACCCTATTTCAAACCTGACCCCACCATGGAGGTAACTGATTTAATCTCTATCATACAATCAGGGATGATGGGCAGTGACGCCCTAAAGTGAATGGTGACCGATCTTCCATGAACCAATGGAGACTCAGGAACCTAAGTTAAGTTGGAGCCCTCAGGGCTCTGGCCTACCATAGCAACATGGTAAGTGTGAGATCGATTGTTTCTCATCAAATTCTTACTTCAGAAAGTTATGTTGTTTGCTGATACTTTGTGTTTCAGGTGAGCCAACTGGGGTATAACTTTTACCATCGGTCAAAGCTAGCCTTAGCCAATTATGATGAGCTACAAGAGAAAAAAGATGCAGAGACCCTCAAGGTTCAACTCAAGTCTTTCCAGCTCCGGATCAACCAACTGACAAAGGAGGTAGCTGACCTTTAGGAGTAACTCGATGCAAAGGACCAGCAGTTACTGCAAATGATCAAAGAAAGGAGTCGAATGGACTCCGTGCTGAATAAAGCTCACTTAGATATGCAAGTGAGCTATTCCTCTGGTCGATCGACTAGTCGTGCAAATGTGCTCAAAAAGGCTCAAGAGGCCTTCACTCGATAGCTCCCCACAATATGGTGGAAGGCAGTGGAATAATTTATATTGAGCTCGGCCTTCCAAGATTTGAGAGTAGTTATGTCCATCGACAACGCTCGCAATGCATTGCATAAGGCCATAAAGCAGCTCGAATGTCTGGGTTACGCCTTCTGGGCCGATGATAAAAGTAGAATAAGCCTTGCCCTGGATGAGAAGTTACAGCCTTACCCCAAATTCGAGAAAGGTGGGGTCAATAGGGCTGTGGAGAAGGACACTACAACAAACACCCCCATTGAGCTAATAACTGAAGCTCAACAGAAACAGGTTGAGGTTGAGGTCAAGCTGACTGAGTTAGCAAGCGAATTTGCCTTTATTGAGGACCTTGCCTTCCAGTTGAGAGAGGGGCAAGTTGACCTCGTGCAATATGTGATGCACTCAACTAACTTCATGAGCAACATCCCAGGGCCTTCGCAACTAGCTCAAGCCATCTAACCACTTGCGTTTACATTGCCAGAGCCTGATCAAGACTGGTAGGAAAGTAACCAGGCAGAGTCGAGCCAGACTTGATGTCCCAACTCTATGCTACTTTCTGTAGTTTTCTTCTCATTTTTCTTTTTTTATTTTTTATTTTTTTGTAATAGAATGGTATTTTGTAATGATCATCTCAATTAATGAAAGATCTTTTTCCACATCTTTGTTATCAAATGAAATGAATTTCACATGCTTCTCATTGAATGCAACTCTACTGTCACAATTGTATGGGTGAATAATTGACAACCATGTTAGTTATCCATAAAATTCATAAAATCTACAACTTTATCATCGATTTGTGATTAACGTTAAGAGATACGTATGGTCTTGCCAAAGTCCACTCAACTATACAGTCGATTTTCATTATTTTATGATCGACTACTGGGTCGATTATATAGTTTGGGCTAAAAAGTATTAAGTTTGTAGCATGTAGCTGTTTGGAGTTGACTGGGTTGTCGATTTAGAACTTTAGTTTAGTAGTGTGGAGCTGCTTATTCATCAACTATGAGGTCAACTTGGAACTTGAGTGGCAATGTAAAGCTGCTTATTCATCGACTACAGGGTCAACTTAGGACTTGAGTGGCAGCATAAAGCTGTATATTCATCAACTACGAGATCAACTTGAAACTTGAGTGATAGCGTGAAACTGCTTATTCGTCGACTATGGGGTCGACTTGAAACTTGAGTGGCAATGTAAAGCTGCTTATTCATTGAGTATGAGGTCGACTTAGGACTTGGAATGGTGCAAGGTAGATATAGCTGTGACAACGCAAACAAATGATAGCAATATTGCTGGTACTTTATTCATATCAAAGAATAGAAGGATGATTACAACGTGCTTTCATATATAGAATTTCTTTAGGTTGATAGCGTTCCATAGATGAGGGAGCTCATTCCCATCCATGTTAGTAAGTCTATAGGCATTATGCTTTGATACTTTCACAATGGTATAGGGTCCTTCCCATTTTAGGTCAAGTTTGCCAACATTCTTGGACACCTCCACCTTTTTGAGAATAAGGTCTCCGACCTTAAAATGACGTAGCTTGATGACCCATTTGTTATAGTTGTCCATCATATTTGACCTGTAGCGCTGTATAGTATTGTAAGCTTCTTACCTTCGCTCATTGATAGTCTCGAGGTCGAGCTTCCTTTCTTATGTGTTTCTGACTTGGTGAAAGTGAATAACTCGAGCTATATGTTGAATGCATTATGAGGAATGGCTGCCTTGAACCCATAGACCAGACTATAAGGGTTGTGACCTGTAGTTGTTCAGGGAGTTGTTTTGTATGCCCACAGCACTCCTGGGAGGTCGTCCGCCCAACTCAAGCTAATATCATGTATCCTAGCTTTCAAATGGTTGGGGATCATTCTGTTTATCACCTTTGTCTGGCCGTTCAATTGAGCATTGCCCACTGAACTAAAGTGATGGGCGATGCCTAAGGCTTCGCACCAACTTTTGGTACTTCTACTCTGGAACTGAGTCCCATTATTTGAAATAAGAATCTTATGTAGGCCAAAACGATAGATGATGCTTTTCCAGATGAAACTCTTGATGGATGTGTCTATTATCTTCAGAATAGCCTCAATCTCGACCCATTTGATAAAATATTAGACCGCCACGATTATAAATTTTTGTTGACCTATTGACTTCAGCAGCGAACCTAAAATATCAATCCCCCACTAGTCGAACAACCAAGAAATTTTGACATTAACCATAGGTGCAGCAGGTTCTAATGGACTTGGCATAATCTACATTTTTGAAGAAAATCCACAAAGTCTTTCAATAATGTCAGCTAAAAATATCCATACCTGATTATCTTATGTGCGAGGGATCTTCCCCCGAAATGGTTCCCACAATGCCTACTTGGATATCTTGCAATACTTCATGAGCTTGGTCAGGATCCAAGCACATCAAGGTCGGTCCAGAGATCAACCTTTTATACAATTGGCCATGCTCATCCAACATAAACTTAGCAACTTATCGTCGAAGGCGTCGAGCTGCATTTTTATCTTCGAGGACAGTGCCATTACTCAAATAGAGTTTTATTAAGTCCTACTATGAAGGAACTATCTCCTCAATGCTCCCTACAAGGTTCTCTTTGGGTGGGCCGATCGACAGCCCAGTGATGACCAAAAATGTCATCGTCTTATCTCTTGTGCCTCTGGTTGAGCTAGCAAATTTGAAAAGGACATTCACACGCTTATTCTCGAATCAAGGTACTTGACTAAGGGTGAACTTTTTGAATGATTGTTGTAATTTTCTGACCTCCGCCAAGTACTGGCTCATCGTTAAATTCTTAGCTTCAAAATTTCCTTCAACCTATTCTGCTACCAACCAAAAGTCTGTGATTGCAGCCAAGTGCTCGATAGCTCAATCGAGTGCCATCCTCATCCCCATGAGAAGGGCCTCATATTCTGTCTTATTATTAGTAACTACATAGTCAAGTTTGATCGCAAACTCGTATTTCTCCATAGCTGGGGAATGGAAAACTACTCCCGTTCCCCCTCCAGATGTGGTTAATGACCCATGACATGTAAAGTCCAAACAAGTGGGGCTTCACAATCTTTCTCAAATAGGTCAAGTTGTTCGATGATGAACTCTGCCAAAACTTGCGCCTTGATGGCTATTCTCGGCTGGAAGGTAATGTCAAATTCTCCCAATTTGATGGCTCATTTGGTTAACCTGCTAGATGTGTCGAGCTTCAACAACACTTGCTTCAGTAGCTGGTTGGTTAGCACTATCATAGCATGAGACTGAAATATAGATTTAGCTTTCGAGCTGCGGTAACCAATGCCAAGATAAATTTCTTGATCTCTAGATAGTTATGGTCTAGCCCTTGAAGTGATTTACTGCAATAGTAGATTGATTAATGGATTCCATCTTTGGTCAAGACCAAGACCAAGCTAATGGATGCCTCCAAAATTGCCAAATATATCTGAAAAACTTCACTAAGTTTGGGTTTTGCAAGCATCAGAGGTAAGGACAAATACTGCTTTAACTTAAACCAGCACCTGATCACACTGTTCGTTCCATTAGAAACCCTACTTCTTGGCATTCTTGAGAATTTTGCAGAAAGGTAAGCTCTTGTCTGCCAATCTTGTGATGAATCTGCCCAAGGAATAATCCTTTCAACCAGTCATTGTATATCTCTGATTATTCGAGGTGAGTCAATGTCCAAGACGACCTGAATCTTCTATGGATTAGCTTCAATACCCCACTGACTAACCATATAACCCAGAAATATACCTCCTTGAACCCTAAACGTACACTTGTTTGGATTCATCTTTAGACCAAATGCTCTCAGAATTGCAAAAGTGTGGTTGAGGTCGAGCAAATGGTCATGGGCCTTTTTCGTCTTTACAATCATGCCATTGACGTACACCTTCATCGACTTGCCTATTTCATTCTTGAACATAAAGTTGACCAGCCTTTGGTAAGTTGCTTTAGCATTTTTCAATCTAAAAGGCATGACCAAAAAGCAATAAACTCCATTGGGAACCACAAAAGAAGTTTTATCCCTATCCTCGAGAACCATGAATATTTGATGATAGCCTTGGAATGCATCTATCATACTCAATATCTCACAACCAGCAGTGGAATCTACTAGTAAATCTATTCGAGGTAAAGGAAAAGGATCCTTAGAGCATGCTTTATTCAAATTTGTTAACTTGTTACACATACGCTATTATCCCTCATTTTTTAGGATGAGTAAAACATTACAAAGCCAAGATGGATATTGAATTTCTATAATGTAACCTGATACTGCAGAAAGCTGCGAGTAGAGGAAATGAGGGTTATATATAATTCTGGGCCTGAGATCTGCAACCAAACACACGTTAAGCTAGCCGAGGTGCCCCCAGCTAAGGCATTCTGATACTCAAGTTAGTTCTAGTCGAGAGGATAATCGAACAGAATGTAGAGAATGTAAAGTGTATAATGTATAGTGTAAGTGGCATTACCTTGAGTGTGGCTAGGCTTGGGGTATTTATAGCTTTTTGTGGGCGTGATTTTACCTAAGTACCCCTGTTAGGTGCACTAGCTTTTTTCCATGCCAGGGGGTTGGGAGTCATTCCATGTCCAGATCCCGATCCTATGCTAGGTGGCTAAATCTCCTACTCTCCCGAGTAAACCATTCTAGTAGAGGCACGTTTCTGCCAAAGTTGTTGGCAATGGTTGCACCGGCTGCCACATGTCATTAGAGTGGGCTTAACCTATCAGATTAATATGCCTGGTGGGAATTCGAGTGAACGTTGTAGGTCGATTAATGTCAACCAAATTTAAATGCTCGAATTATCATAATGGTCTTCAGATCGATACGGGTTGACCGTAGATACTCCCAAGTGAGGTCAATACAGATCGACCAAACAGATTCTACCTTTGGGTCTTATGGGCCGTCTCGTTTGATGTTAGGCCTGTTGGGCCTATTGGGTTATCCCATATCATGAGATTGCAGTGAAAAAATGGTGAACACACGCAGAGTAATATCTGGAAGAGAAGAGAACCGGAGGTCCATTTCTTTGCCTCTCCCTACCCCTTAGCAAGACACAACCACTCTGGGCACCAGTGCCCCCCAGGAATAGCTGGTGACGCTTACCATGCCCCAGTTGATGCAACTGATTAGTGAACAAATCTTCACTCAGATATCGGCTCAGTTATCTGCTATCCTAAACATGCACACCTCAGTGCCCGCCCCCGCCACTAGCGCAGCTCCACCATTGCCACCACCAAAAAATAGACCCCAGGAGAATAGCCCCTCGCGCCATGAAGCCAGACAGCCACTCACCTAGCGCGAAGTCAGTCCCAGATGCCCATCGATAGAGAGGAGGCGTCCAGAACCACGTGAGGAGGTGGCAGACTCAGAGGATCATGCCAGACCTAATTGAGCTATGCAGCGCAATAGAGTCGAACGCTCAAAGTGTAACTACCATGAAGATCGAGGAAAATCTATAGATTCAGCGCATCAGCCCAATCGAGCCTCACAGCGTGAGAGGGCCGAGCATCTCAGGTTAAGTTTTGATCGAAACGCCACACAGATAGATTGGGCCAATTAGGAGAAAGTATCCCATCAGGTCCAGCAATTGAACAGACATCTCGTTGAGATCTTGAGGAGAAATACTAACAAAGCTCCAAACCTGGATGCTCCTCAAAGGTCTCGTCGGGAGAGAGGATCC
>JACGDI010000695.1:390503-405307 GCA_014898725.1 Jacaranda copaia
AATTAATCGAAACTACAAAAACACTTAATTAGATTTATTCACACTACAACGGAAATGGTTCGCGATCTGAAAAGCAAACTACATATGCTTGTGAAATTTAGTCCATTTGGAGAAGTATGCATCTTTTTAAATCAGTATTTATGTAATGCATGCAGATTGCAGATCGAGTTTTGCTACATGGGATCCGGATTGCAAACCAACAAGGTAGCAACATTCTTTCATGTTCTAAGTAAAGTTGCTGAACTATACACAATGGCATACTTCTCCATTATATAAATTCAGGACTTGTTACGTAGACTATGCATAAATAATTCTAAAAATATTTTTTCTTATTATAAGAAAAAATAATTTTACAATAATCATTATTTTATTAATTTAATAGTGATAACAATTATGAATAACTTGTTGCTATCAACAATTACTGATGTATACGTTGACAAAAAGATACCAGCATGATAATTTTTTATTGTCATTCTTATGTCACTAATTTTCAAGAATTCCAGCTTATATATATTTCACAATTCTTGTCGCTTATCGTAAAATTCATTGTATGATGATACACGAAAATATAAAATTCTGGTGCTAAATATACATATAACTACTTTGCATCGTACCGCTAAAATACAATTATTTTTGGTCGCAGTGTATGTGTCTACTTCTGCTCCATATACATCATAAATAATTATGAATGAGAGACATTTGCAGATAGACGAGGCACTTGTTTGGGACTCCAATGATGTTCAAAGGAAAAGGAGACCCACGCTCCCACAATACCCTATATCTCCAATGAAGGGACTCATAGGAAATCGCCAGCACGCTTCAGTACTAGAAAATGATCAAGATGATGTAGCAGTATTGGACTACGACTATCATAATTACCCCCCAAAGTACGATGATGTGCTAATCTATGAGAAATGGAACTTCGTAGCTGAGAGCGAGATTGGGTTAGGAGCTATGATGCCACTAATCAACTCACCTAATCAGCATCATCATTATCATCATCCCTCGACGAAGGGGTACTCTATTCCAAATATTCCTAATTCTACTTCGACAAAAGGCTCTTATAATGCGGGGTACTGTTCTACCTACAACAGTATTAACGATACTTTGGATTATTCTTTTTTATATGATATGTTCCTCGTGTAAAATTTGTTTGGTTAAGTAAGTTTTATGATTGGAACAGTTGTCATTCTTTTCTTTTCTTTTTTTTCTTCTGGAATTGTAAATCGGCTACTTGGATTTTGATATTTTGAGACTAATTTTTGTTATGTGGATGCTGTTAAACTTGTGTTCTTACGTGTTATTTAGACATCAAACTAAAAGATTAGGAAAAGAATAGACTGAATAGTTCCAAATGAGAATGAGAATATAAATAAAATAGGAGATTGTATTTGTGAATGAGCATAAGATGACAGAAAGATATTAATTACACCATAAAATTGTATGGATAAGAATTTAATCTACCAAAAACGAATAACATAAGAGGTGTGTTTTTACTGATGGCTAAACTCAATGAAATAAAAGGAAATGATGAGTTGAATAGTGTACAAATACCTTTTAGTTCCTTCTATTGAGGTGTCTATCAAACGCACAGAGCTATGTTTGATTTTATGCATAAAAAGAGTAAATCCTTTCTAGGTTGTGATTGTCTGTGGGATTTGCTCTCATTTTTTGGTTTTCGAAACACATTTTTTAGGTAAGCATGTGCTTGTTTGTGGGATTCAAATTTAAATTTTTTGGGCAATAAATAGGGTTGCCTAGGAGACCTAATATTCAAGTCTTCTCTCCTTATCCAACCAAATTAATTAAAATAAAATTATTTTGCCCAAATAAATAAATTTAGGTATTAGTCTACTTTGTTAGTAGTTTTTTAAAAATTTATAAATTTAAAAAAGTCCAACTAAACCTTTACAAAGTTATATCAATAAATTTTGTCTATATCATAAATCCCAAACAAACCCAAAACACCAAAAATTGATTCATTAATACACAATAGATTTTTATTTTTTATTTTTACTTTTAAAAATAATATTTTCAGTTTAACATATTTAGAGATTTTTCTTTTTTTTTTAATATATTAGTTCCACCAAAAAAATTAAATAAATACAAATAAATTTATTCATATACGATATTTCAGTAAGAGTTAAAGAAAAAATCGATTTGTTAAAATTAAAAATTTATTGAAAATTATTAAATTTATTTTAAATCCCAAACAAACCCAAAAAAAACAAATCTCATACAACAATTTCATTATTTCAAATAAATTTTTTAAACACACCTCAAAAACAATCTCACAATCATTCACAACCTCAAATCACATCAACATATTACATCACTATAATTATTACATTGTGATTATTACACTTTATTTCACAATTATTCGCAACCTCACTCTCATTTCTATATCTCTTAAACACCAAAACATTCCCAAAATCTTTAAAATACAAAAACATTAAACCATTCTCATAAGCCAACACAAAATCTTCACTTTAATTTTCTTTGGAATAGGACGGGGATAGAGAAAACTAACAAGTTGTATTTGACTTAGGACCATGTTACTGCGTAAATCTCAAATCAAGCACTTTTAGTTATCGGTTCGTTCGTCAGCCAAAATTGAATACTTTATAGGTTTCTAAACAGATTAAACTCATATTTTAAAGACTGATATTTCAATAAGTTTATCTAATTAAATACGGGCAAATTGTAATTTACCCTCATATATTTTATGAAATAGGTATTTTACCTCACTGTAAAAAATAAATATATAAAATACCTCCCTATATTCTACAAAATGGTACACATGGCCTCCCTCTTCTAATTTGTTGGTTATTTAACGTAATTTTAATATAAAAAAACTAATTTACCCTAACCATTTAATATATTTTCAATTCAATTTAAATAACCTTTTATAATCATCTTTTCTTTTTTCTTTCATTTTTTTCTTTTTATTTCTCTTTTCTCTCTTTCTCCATTATTTCATATATATTTCTCATTTTATACATATATATAAATTTATCATTATTTCTCACTTCTCATTATTTCATATATTCTCATTTTATACATATATAAATTTATTTCTAAAATTAAATTCACTTTGATTTTGATTTTGATTTTTATTTTTATTTTTATTTTTATTTTTATTTTTATTTTGTCAATTATATTCAACTTTCTTTCTATTAATTCATTACAAAGTAAATAAAATTTAAATTTCATAAAATATATAACATATTTATACTTAAATACATATATGACATATATATAAATTTATCTATAAAATTTAAATAACTTTTATTTTTATATTTTTTCTTTCTAATTATTCATTATAATATTTATAAACATATTACAAAGAATAATTAGATAATTATATTTATATATTTATTATCATATATATATGATAATATATGCATATATATATGATAATATATAATAATATTATATATAATATAATTATTTAATAATAATATATAAAATTCTACCCCCAATCCCCCACCACCCAACCTTTCAACTCATACAGGCAGCCATGGCCATGGCCATAACTATGATGGCAGCATTGTGCTTCCCACGCCCGCACCTCATCTCCTCATCTCCCACCACCCCCACTTACATCGTGCACCCCATCCCCATTTCCCCCCAAAACCCCCACCCCTTAATCCTTGCAGGCTACCATAACAGCATTATGGTCAGGTCTAGCTAGGTCTGGTCAGATCTAGTCACTGACCATCATGGCCAATGCAGCCATGGCTATCGTGTTTGATGGCAGCCGACGGCCACCATATGTTTTGATTTTTTTAAATTTATTTTTTTTACTATCCACCCCACCGATAAGGTGTTGGCCGTCGGTGAGGGCTACCAACTGCTAGTGGGTGGGTATATACATATTATATATGTATGATAATATCTTATACTATAAATATAATTTATATTTTTTTTAAAAAAAATATAATATAATTTGATCTAAACAGTTAAGTTTTTAAAAGAATATCCAATGATATATAAGGGTATAATTGTCTTTTTATATATAAAAATTTAAGCTCAAATGCACGTACATGCGTGTACGTTACACCCACGCTCTCAAGAGATTCATTGCACAATTTTTAAAATATAAAAATATTTTTTGTTTTTTTTTTTTTCACAAGGGATAATTTGTCAATTTTTTTTAACAGATGGGGGCTGTTTTCACTTTATTCAATTAAACATGTAATTGGTTTTCTTCAAGTTGGGCCCAAAGGCCCAAAGGTAGCTCTGTTACTTTCGAAATATAGAACAACAAAATTAGGACATATGGCCCGTTCCGTATTCTCTCTGCAACTCTCCCTCTCGCGGCCATGAAACCTCTCGCAGTTCAATTATTTTTCTGCCACCAGTCACGAACAGTGGCCACCATAATCATTTCTCTTTCTCTCTCTAATTATCTCTAATTGATTGCTAATCAGATTCTCCTCCACCATTTACCCCATAAATAACTGAGGAATAGCCAAAGTAGGCATGGCGAGCAGCGCAAATGGAGGAGCGGAGGACGTCTCGCAGTTGACGGCTGATCTGGGCAAAACCCTAAAAGAAGGGGAGAGAATCCTCGCCCCGACCAGACGGCCCGACGGGACCCTCCGCAAGCCTATTCGGATTCGAGCCGGTTACGTTCCTCAGGACGAAGTTGCCATTTACCAATCCAAAGGCGCACTCGTGAGTAGTTTGTTGTAGTCTATTAAGTTTTCGTTGTGTGCTTTTTCACTGGAGTGTTTTCGTTGTGGTTGATTGTGGTGGTGTGGCAGTGGAGGAAGGAGATGGCGGCAACGCAGGAGTTGCCGCTGGGATATGATCCGGTGGTGGAAGCGAAACTGAAGTCCAAATCTGCTAAGAGGAATGAGAGAAAGAAAGAGAAGCGTCAGCAGGTTAATGAAATTTTCTCTTTTTTTTGGTTCAATCTTATTTTCCTTCTGAGACTTTCTATAAGAATCCCTTATTGTTTTACTGAGTAATCACCGTTAGCGAGACTTTCTTCTAAACAGGCCGAATCTCTCGATTGGACCCAAATCACAAACCTGTTAGGGTGGTTTTTCAGCAAAAACTCTCTCGTTTTAAAGTTAGATGTGACCGGAGAGGGTTAAAATATTGAGAGTAATCGTAGTAGGGAAAGTAGTAAAAATATCACATAGAAAGTGTAGCAATGAGCTCATTTGTAGTGGTGCCACCTGGTACGTGTTGCCCCTTCAAGCTTATTAGAATGCAACAGGCTCTATAAGAGTCTGGAATCCATTTGAGCATGGATGCTCTGCAAAAGTGGGATGCAGACCCCTATTTGCAATTGGTTATTCATTTATTCGGGTTCTTTCTGTAATGGTCATCAACTGGAATAAATGTTATGTAAAGATTTGCTGCTTGCTGTAGTCTGATCACTCAGTTTGACTGGAGAATGTTGCCAAAAGCTTTCTCGTTTAGGTGAATAATGCAAGTGTACAAGAAAGTCCAAAATGAATAAAGCAGTGTTCAACCTTTAACGTGGTGCCAAAAGGGGTAAACTTAGCATGAAATTGTGTAACTCCCAAGAAATTAATAGCAATGGCCAATGAAATTAAATAAACAAAATCGCCTTTGATGTTGTTAAAATGCATTCTAATCTGTGGATTCAAGACTCAAGCTTGCTGTTCTCTGTGGTTTCAACTTTCAATTTTGTGGCTTATCTGTTCATTGGATAATGGAACAACTTGGACAGGGATTCAAAATCAATTGGTTTTAATTGCGTCGACTTTGGATTGATACCTTTTGGAATTTAGAGTGAATTTTGAATCCTAAATCGATATAAAATCATCTAATTAAGTAGATACGAGAACCTTAACATTTTCTAAAGCAATCTAGTTTTCTAAAATAACAAGCAAGGTCAATAATGTAAAGGATGTCTTCTTCAAAGTTGTGTGCATAACACATCTATGAGGTTTCATGAACATTTTCTAGAGGTTTCTTAATTCAAATGTTCTCTGTCCATTTGGTTTTGATGCTAGCACTCTAATCCGTAAACATTCAAGTGTCTTCAAGTTGAAAAGTCCCAGTTTCTAAACGTCAGGTGTTCTATTCTTTCTGAGTGCCAAATCCAGAATCAGGTGATTGGTGCTTATGGTGGTTCTTTAATGATTAGCTTTATGTCCATTTCTCTGCTGCAGATATCAACTGAAGTATCTGAATTATTGCTCCTAAATTTGTGTCAAGATTATGGTTTAGTTTACCACTGCTTTCTACTGTCTAGGGTAGAACTGCAAAGAATCACCAGAATAAATATTATAAATTATAATTAGGTTGCTAGGTACATGGAATTAGCGGGCCCATGTCTTTTCATCCTAATCAAACCTTAGCATACTTTGTTCTAGAAGTACCCAAAGAATTATGTCAGCACCATTAATGCTACTGTTGCCTCACAAAGATTAGAATGGTAGAACACCCACCCTTCAATGGAATCTGCTCCCATCACTACTCACAACCTGAAGACCACTATTTGATTCTGAACTATCTGAAGACCACTATTTGATTCTGAACTATTTGAAGACATGCTTATCGAAAGGGACAAGCTCCCATCAAAATAGACCCGCTGGAAAAACTTTGCTCACTGCTTTCTTACGCACTTATTTGACCGAACATCATTAAATGCTCTCTACAGATAGGGGTTTCTCAAGGATGATAGGATGTTTATAAGGCTTCAAAACTTCATTTAAGATCTTCTATTAAATAGATATTTTATAATGTCCATTGACCTTTTGGGAGGTGAGTGATCGTTATATGAAATTATTTAATTACTGAAATGATGTTTAGAATGGTTGTCTTTGCCTTGGAAAACTTGTAATACATGTAGATTGTAGACATTAAATGAGAAAACTAATTGACTTGGACTGAAGAGCAAAGAAGATTTCAGGTGACTTTTTGTTGGGAAAAAGATGTGCCAATTTATCATGCAATTAGGTTAATGAGTCATACACAACATAAGTGGGGCGATCAATTTTATGTATATTCATGTGAGATCAGTCACAAAGCTTTCAATTTGTCAAGAAGATAATGAACCAATAAGGGAGGAGTTTATTAATCGTCGTGGAAACTACACTTTGACAAGAAATTTTCAAAACTAACAAGAATTACTGTAGAAGAACGCAATGAATAATTCCAAGATATGCTGGGTGACATTTCAGTTACTGTACAAGTATTTCTACACAGGGATATATCAAGGGAGGTCGCATTTCGTCTTGAGTAGTTTGATATTCAGCTAAATTTTCTGACTAATCTACATAAAATAACATAACCATATTATGTGTTTGTGTGTGTATTCATCTACTTACACACTCTAAAAATCATATATAATTCATAAAATTTATTTTGCAGATATATATTATGATAGATTTCTACGCAACTAACACAATTATTGTTTATTGGTGCGTGTGTCTATGCATATATGTTGTGTTATGTGTATGAGCATGCCCCAGTTGTGTAATCTGTATCTAGGTAAAAATGGAAGGCCTTCTCCCCATTTTCTTGACCACCTCTTTCCACTACATAGGAATGTCACTCCTCATGATTGATAATAAATCTTTGCAGTTGATTAATCTTTGAAACTTGAAAGACCTTTTATTTGAATAAATAACTAATATTGCATAAACTAACCCTATTCAGAAATAAGAGTTTGCTTTTTCTTATTTTTTAGGGAAGATGCAGTTACTCTTAGTACTTATTTGTTGTCTTTTCGACCCGTGCAGTTCATTTCAGGCTTAGTCATTCCAATCAAATGACATCTCTCCATGTCATATGCTTTACAATGACTTAATTTTATAGTACAGCTCTGCCATTCTCTTTTGCTATGTTTATTCTTTTTTCTTTTTTTTTCTTTCTTTTTGGGGGGGTGGGGGTGGGGGTGGGGTTTGGATCCGCGCATGGGAGGACTGATTTGTGTTCTAGTAAGAATGAGAAGCCACTCTCCTGTTTGCATAGGAAGCATCTCGTAGATTCAATTCGTAGTGACTATGAAATTATTCTTATTTCTATTATATATCTAACTTAAAGAAGCATGATTGGTCTCAGGCGGCACTTGACAAGGGTAAGAGTGCAGAGCAAAATGATGTCTCGTCTGCTGATGGTTCAAATGACATGCCAGAAAATGTAGAGTCGGTTGCATCAAAGATGAATGGACTCTCTCTTTCTGGAAATGCCTCTTTGGTAAGTCCTCCGTCAGATGCAACTGAGTGTTCAGCTCAGGTGGATCAAGTTCAAGACATTGATAAGAAGATTCGAGCCTTAAAAAAGAAGGTATATACATATATCCTAAGCGGCGGGCAGTTCTCTGTTTGGTAGTTTGAAGGCGATTAGGTGTTGCATTTTTGTGTTGAGCTCGTATCACTCAAATTCTGATCTTATCCTTGAGGCATATGTAGAATGCATATCCAGATCATCTGCCAGTGGTACAAATATTTTATCATCCCTGATTATGATATTCTCTGAGCAGCAAGAAGAAAAATGAAAATTCTTCATGCTTTTGAAAATTTAGTTTCTGTCGTCCTTAATATATTATGTCATGTCATCTGTGTTCATGAAACTTACTGCAATTTCTAATCTGTCATTCAACATAAAATTTTTATGCACTGTTTGATTATTACAATGAAGAAAAGAAAAGGTATTGGATGATGAACAAGGAGAAGATCATGTAGAAATTGTTGGAAACTTCCTCTTTTTATTGACTTCTGGACTTATTTTCTATGTTTCGTTTGCATGAAAATGCTATAGTAATTTTATTTGTTTGTCTTCAGCAACATGATAGCTTCTCTTGACTATTATCCTTATGACCTTACTGGTAGATTCGGCTGACTGAAGCACAGCAGCAGAATACTGCAGAGAAAGATTTGAAGCCAGAACAATTGGCGAAGGTGGCCAAATTAGAAGGTTGGCGGAATGAGTTGAAGCTTTTGGAAGATAAGAAAGCTGAACTAACAGCATCACTTCCTGATGCAAGATGATGCCCGATATTGTGTAATTCTTGCTTTAGTTGGAAACTAAACACTTAATGGATGGACAGTTTTGCTTTGTGTAAGGAGGCTCACTGCATTTTATAGTTGAATTAGCTTCTTGCCCTCCCATTTTATCCAGCGTTTGCATGATCCACTAGAGCTTAGCAAGTGGATGGAGATAGTTTCAAGTTATGCTCTTCTTTTTTTGAAAATATCTGAGCATGGAAGAGATGCAACTAAAGAACAATTCTAGATTTGCCTAATTATCAACCATATGAAGAAGATTGAAAGCAATATCTTGTAGTTATGCTATGGCTGGTCGTTGGAAATATTTAAATTTACTTGGAACAATTCACAGGAGCAGTCAAAACTACTGCCTGAAAACCAGACTTCTTTAGATTAACTTAAACACTACATAGGTGAAAAAAGGAAACCTTTTTACACGAACTTAACACCGCATAGGTGATGCCGTTCGTATTGATCACACTGCATAGGTGATAAATCTGTATTAGTTTATTAGCTTACACACTATTGTGGTACGAGATCTTTTTGGTGCTCATGCATTCTCCCGGGCTGATCATATTGTCAGTGATTAATTCGCTTCACAACTTATGCTCTGATGAGTAAAAGATGAAACTTACACACACCCACACACAGGTGCACGAGTTTCTACTTCAACCGTAAAGCCAACTTAAAGGTCATCTCTGACAAAAATTTAAATTTTTGTCATAAGAATCAACCTTTAAAGTCAGAACACAATTGATGGCAGAAATCAATCAATATTAAATATCATGTCACACTCAATTATCTGGGTACTTCACATTACAGAAGTTTAAGAGTCATAAATGATGGTTGGAATCCATTAGGCCCGTAATCCAAAACAATACATTTCTCAACCTTTTTCACAAAATCTATTGCGACAACAGATCCATCTAGAAGTCATATATAATGCCAAAACTTCAGGATGCGCAAGATGCAAAACTTCAAATAGCTGATAAGAAAGACCAGCCATGTACCACTTTGACCGACAACTGTTCCATCCCTCACAACTTCCATAGTAATTTTAGGAGACTATGAGGATTCAACATCTGAATCTTCCAACCCTTCTTTATAAAGTTCAAAGTCCTCTGAACTCCATCGGCATATTAAGTGGAGTCTAAAGGTAGCCATCTTGACTCCCAAGAGACGCTGTAGGACAAGTAAGCCACTGCTGGGGTTACGCAAGCTGTCCTCTAAATAAATTTTTAAATCAAAGAAATGGATGTGCAAAAAGATAATAATGCCTCCCACATCATACACCATAGAAAAACATCACATCGAAATCAGAAACCATCAGCACAAGACCATTACACACATTTAAATTTTGATTTTAAGGAACTTTTACTTGGCAATTTCAGTTATATGGATAAAAATTGCTTTTGTGGGCTCAACATGGAAGCACTTGCAGTTTTGAGAACAAAACCATATGTAAGATGGAAAGTATACAATACCTAGTATCACAACATACAGTAAAGTGACACTCATGACTAAGGTTATGAATTTTAGACAAACCAGTATGCGAGCTGACTCAGGTGACAATGGTTTTTGTTCTTCACATACAACAAAGTCCGATACAAGCTCAATAACACCTGCACAACAGAAATATTAAATGAGCAACCCATACAGCAGACCATATACTTAAAAGTTCATGCACACCTTTGTTTAACCGAACAGGCATTCCCTGCTTGCGCAAGAAGGGTTCCATCTCATGGGTGAACTGATCGAGAGGACCTTCTTTGAGCTCCACCTAAAGAACGAACCAAAACATGAGAAACACCTAGGATAGCAATGCTGTATGTAAGCTCACGTTGCAGTATGACATGACTGCATAGATTAGGGTCATAAATCATTTGTCTTTCCTCTTTCTTTTTTCTAATCATGTTGACATGACTATGCAACAGCATCAATTAGAGGCAGGCAGTTCCATTAATTTGTAAGGTGCAAATGAGTCTCCCTAGAAAACTTATAAAACATCAGCAAAGGACGCTTCAAAATATAGATTTTAAACACTAGGCACCCAGGAGAAAGCCCACGAACCATCAATGAGTATTTGCAGGCATGGTGAGAGGACAATGTTATATTTCTGGTGGTCCACAAAATTAATTCATAAATGGTCCAAAATCAAATCAATGAAAATAATATATATAAGTATATTTTTATTCTCTACTGTATATGAAAGGCTTTTCTCCCTCAACATTTCCATTTCCGTAAAATTGTCACAAGAGAGAACAATTCAAATGCCATCTACTGCCATAAAATTAATCATGCAGGGTCTTTATGATACCGTTTCTGTTGCAGTACTGCCTGTCCTAGCAAAGTCGTAGTCTTCATATTCGTCAAATAATCTGATTAAAATTGGAAGAGGTTAAGCTCATGTCACATGTACTGATAAATAGACTAAAACATTTTACATCTTCTCACACTTCAAATACATACTACATACCTTTGAATGTCTTCTTTTGGCAAACTAGTGAAACAAAGTCCAGAATCTCCACGTAGAAGCTGAATGGATAAAAATATTACCAAATGAGATAGAAGAAAAATATAAATATGCAAATTATCCTGAAATTTCAATAACAAACATGTATAAAAGGGATATTCATATTCAAGCAAGGAAAAAAAGAAGATTAGAAGCAATGCAAACTGAGCACGTAGAAAGGCCCATCCTACCTTAGAAATCTTGTGAATGCCTGGCCTGATCTCATCAGAAACAGACCTTCCCAAGGCAACCTGCATAACTTTGTTTGATCCTAGAAAAAATCTGGCACAAGGAGAGCAAGATAAATTAGTTAACTCATACTTACAAAACATCCCTTTAACCAAAATCCAACCATCGGATCCAGTATAAAATTGAATCAATGGACCCAAAACGAACTACTTTATCCATGGAGAACGCCATTACTTGACAATTCTCTTCAGTGAAAGCTAATCATTTTCCTTGTCTCTGTATACCAATGTGTCATGAATCACAATCTGATAGTTAGAATTTAAGTAAAAGAAAAACCAGCCTGTTTAAATTCTGGATTACCTCATTAACATAGAAATTATCTAGGGAATCTAGAAACTGGAATTCATTGGAAATTGAGAGTCTACAATTGAGCACGACTACAAGTTTTCTTCAATACATATCAACACCAAATGCAAAAATTTAGAAAACACCTCCACTACAACTTTTTCAAAAACTTTGCCAACACTGCAGACAGCGAAAATCATTAAAGGACATTGCAACTCAGCTGTTCACGCAGGAAATAAAAGTATAATTACGTGGTTCACATATTCACAATTAAGCGTAGGGAAAAAAAATCAGGCACTCTGCGAACTCGGTCATTCTTATTTAAATTAAAGATAACTCTGCGAATTATCTGACCAACCTGCTAGAAGACTTGAGCCGCTCTCTAAACTCCTTGAATTTGAGATTCCTCATGTTCTCAAAAGTGAAAACGTAGACTGAATCGTACTTCTCCACAGCATGTCGTATTGAGTTCACTACATTTTCTTTGTGCTCCCTTCCCTTCTTCTTTGTCTTTGATAGAGTCACTGGATGATACCCCCACCAACAAAATAAAAACCAAAAGTTCAAAGTGAATTTCAAACAATAACATGGCAATTACTGACAACACTTCAATCAATCAACGGGTAGGAGAGGTAAAAAACGAAAGAAACGAAGCCAACCTGACTTGTTGCGCTTTGATTTCGGCATCTTTGGCAAGAACCTTCAGCGAGCAAAACACAGACAGAGGGGAAAAGTTTCGGGTGTTAGGTTTTGAACTAAACCCTAATTAAGCCCCCGCAGTTTGGGCGTGCAATTTTGCTTCTTCATGGACCGTGTTGTACTGTGGCGACGATATTTGGGCCTGATCGTATTATTGGGCTGAGTCCCATTTTTCTTACTCCAGATTTGTGAAAGTGTAAATAATTTTTTAAGTGAAAATTAAAAATAGCTAAGCTTACTTTTCATTTGGTGTTCAGTCCCCACCCAATCAATTCTTATTTCTAACGCCCCACATGAAGTTTGATTTTAGTCTTCATCCCCCGGCACTTAAAATGACCGAAATGGCTTCTTTTAATATTTTTTTATTTTTCCCTTCCTTCCTAAACCCTAATATCCTAGCTTGTCTCCCTCACTCCTTTTCTTCTGTTTTCTGTTTTTCTCCCGCAGTGGAACACAATGCTTCTCTGCCTTTATACTTCATATATTCAATTTCGTACTGCCTTTATTATTTAGAACACTTGCATAATCCCAAATTGTACCTGCCTACATTATTAGTAATATGTTGTTGTCTTACAGAATACTTATTGCCGTGTGTTTTAGTACTTAGGTCTTGTGTGTTAAATACTAATTTTTTTCATTTTAGTATATGTGCTCTTATACGTTGAATACTGAATATTTGTGTTTTAGTACTTAGGCCTTATATATTAAGTACTAAATTTGTACATTTCAGTACTAACGTCTTCTGCATTAAATACTGGATTCAATCATTTCAGTACTTATCCCCTCTATTTAAGTACTTAAATTATTTATTTAGTACTTACTTCTTCTACGTGAAATAACGATATTGTTTACTTAAGTACCTAGTTATCTTGTTGAATACTGAAATTACTAAGTACTTATGTATTGATCTTGCAACACTTTATTGACAATTATTATTTATTTGACTATTTTATTTCTTGCAGTGAACACCTACTTAGGAATGAAATTGAGGAGGATGCTCCCTCCACAAGTGAGTCATAATATAATTTAGCATTACAAAGGAATTCAATTTATGCTTGGAGTCATTGCATTCATGAAGAGAGCCAAACATTCCAGAATGCTGAAAAATTTAGAATTAAACTTAAAATCTATATTGTTTCTACTAGAAGGTCCTTTATATATAAGAAAAATGATTCAAAAAAGATTATAGCAATTTTTAGCAATGATAATTGCCAATGGAGAATATATGCCTCCAAGCATGGAGTTAACAAACTCTTTGGTATTCAAAAATGCAACCGGGAACATACATGTAATGAGGGTAGTTTTCAGACGAGGGGACATCCTAGAGCTGATTCTTCTTGGGTTGCTAATGTAACAAAAGAAATATTGAGAGAAAAGCCCTATTATCAACCTATCAATATGATGAAAGACATTCATAGAGGATTTAGCATAGAAATTCCATACCGTAGAGCATGGTTGGGTAAGAAAATAGCTATGCATGATATTCATGGGGTGGACAAGGGAACATTTGATAGTTGAGATGGTATTATAAGGTTGTGAAGGAAACAAATCCTAGAAGTGTTGTGGATTATGAGATTGACTAGGTGAGCCTAAAATTTTAGCAATTATTTATCTATTGCACATCTTATTTGGTCGGCTTTCTCTATGGATGCAGACCACTGATTTTCTTAAATGGCACTCACATTAAGAATAAGTATAAAGGATGCTTACTTAGTGTTGTCACCAAGTATCTCAACGATAATCTATTCACATTAGCAAATGCAGTTGTTGATGCTGAAAATTATATTAATTGGGAGTGGTTTTGCTTGAAGTTAAGGAACATTTTATATTATCACCATAGCACATGGTTCATAAGGTTCACTTCTTTCTCTAACCAACATGCTAGGCTTCTTAATGCCATCCCTATTATATTACCTGGTAGCCATCATGCATACAGTTTAAGACATTTGGTGAACAACTTCAAAAAGCAAGTAAGATTTTATTGTATTTTATTAAAATCTATGTCTTGCTATAAATTATTGTCCAAGTAACAATTCAAGAAATCTAATGATCATATAATTTTAATTTTAAGTAATGAGAAA
>JACGDI010000695.1:414121-438357 GCA_014898725.1 Jacaranda copaia
AAGCCATATAATTGATATAAGATATTATCATAGTCAAATTCACCTAACTTTTATTGTGTAAAGTAGCAAGTGGAATTTGTTCTTTGCACACATTTAACCATTTTTAATTATAATTGTGTTTTATTTTTTTTATGCAAGATTGTGATTATGAAGTTTAATACATTTTTGAGTTTAAATCTAATTATAAATTTAACCATAATAATAAAAAATTTATGGAATTTAATTTTAGTTGAAATATTAAAAGTCAATTGCATCAGTTGGTTATATTAGAATCATTCCACAATTAAATGTGCATTCTAACTTAACTTTGAAGTTTCAAATATGAGATTAAAAAATAAAATTAATGTACGATTATGTAGTTGCCCTCAAACTTATTAGTTGGATCATCATTGAAAGTAGGAGGGTATTGAATGGGGGGAAGGAGTCATTTCAAAGTTGAAATATTATTTAATTTATCTCAAAATAAAAAATGATAAATTTTGAAAAGAAAAAGAATTAAATAATTAGTTTAAACTCTCAAACATCAAGTAAGATATTTTAAAAAGTTCATAAATTCACCCAAATACCCTCTAAGTGTGGATTCAAATGTGATCCTCAAAACTTATAGCAAATTCAAACTTAATTGAAATGGTAAGAAGATAATTAAATTCAAATATTGGCATTAGTTAGTCATATCAAACCCATTTGAACTTTAAGTATTCATTCTACATTCTAATTCTATTTAAATTTCAATTGCAAGTTGAAAAATCATAAGTTGATGTATGGAACTCGATTGATTGTTGACATAATTGAAAGTTACAATCACATCCCTTTGTAAAACAATAAACTGTGCAAAACAACAAACAATTTTTTTCTCTCACAAAAAAAGAATATTAAATTAAAATGATATATTTATTTGAAATTAATATAGATAGATGGGTGGATAGTATATAAATGTATGACAGGACTTTCCAATAACCTTGATAATGTATCCCCTTCAGTAGGGGTGTACGTAATTCAATAAATTGATCAAATCGAACCAAAACTAAAAAATCAGTTTGAACCAAATACCGAATCAAACCAAATTATAGAAATTTTTAAAATATATACAATTTATTTATAATTTATATAAAGCACCAATGCTTTAGTGGTATGTTTTTAAATAAATTAACAAAGATAATCCAACTTTATAAAATAACGACAGGGTAGTTTTTGTTTTCTCCTTTCTCTTTATAACTTTTTTCTTTCAATTATTTTACTCCATCTTAACTTTTTATTTTGATTGATCCTAAAAGTTCAAGCAATTACATTGAATAATTAAAAAATTATTGTATAATTAAAAAATGAGCATTTTATTTACTTCCAACTATAAAAATTAGCACACATATTAAATGTGCCAAAATTACTAATATTTTGTTAATTTTATTTACTTAATCAAATATGCAAACCCAATAGCCAACAACACATTTTCCCCCCAAGCTAAACACAATAGGACATGTGGATCTTTTTTTCTTCTCACCCTGCCCCCATTCTGGTTTAGGAAATGGCCAACTGAAGGATCTTACTTTGAAGCATGTTATGAAGATCTTCCACATCTATAAATAAAAATCATTTCTTCTCGTTGTTACTGGCACAAATGTTCATACAACTATTATTATACACACTAAAAAGAAAAAGTAACATTTTTTTAACTCTAAAATTAAACTATTTATTTCAAATTATCAGTAAGAGAATCCAACAGAAAAGTGGAAGCTCTAGTTTCCCAAACATTTGGTTCAGATAAAGAATAAGATGCCTTTGCAACATTATGGGCAACTTGATTCACTGAACCTTTAAGAAAACAAACATAGCATCTAATCTTAGCTATCATCGCTTTGCAATCTTCAATAACAGTTCCTAAGTAAGAAAGATCAACTCCTCCATTTTTCACTACATTAACGACCACCTAGGCGTCCAATTCAAAATAATATGAGCAGAAATATTGTTCTTCATCTAACTTAAAGCTTTCTTGAAGGTCAGTGCTTCTGCTAAAGTTAAGTTAATATTACCATGGAACAGAGTCACTTTGGCTGCCAAAAATTGACCTAAACCATCCCCCAACACCCAGTTCGAGTCAAACTTACTAACTTGAGCAAAGATAGCAGTGTCGATGTTGCATTTAAGCCATCCTTGAGGTGGCAAAGACCATCTATCAACTATAACACTGGCACACATTCGGATACCTCTTCTGTGCAGCTGTCCATTGGTGTAGGAAAGAATCTACAACAAAAATAGTAGCAAAGAAAGAGCTAACCTTATTATTCCACACCAAAGGATCATAAGCACTTTATTAACATCTTCTTTGATGAAATTCAACAAAGCTTCTTTCAACCATCCCAGCAAACTATCATCATGAAAAAAAATAAAGCCTAAAGCAGTGGCATTCTAGCAAGATTGTGCAAACGAGCATTAAACCAACGCATGTAAAATAGCTTCAGGTTAACCTAGACAAGTTGGACAAACTTGAAAAACCTCCGCTTTTTTCAAAAAAGGTCTTGTCTCTAGTGGGTAAAGTGTTATTACAAGCCATCCAGACCATATGACGCACCTTAGTCAAAACTTTAGCTGACCATATTAGATTTTAGGGAGGCATTGGATGATCCTCAATGAGCAATTCATGCATTGTCATAAGATACCTATAATAAATACGAATAGTATATATACCTTTCTTATCCAACCTCCATATAAAACAATCTTATACTCTTCTCACGCTTAACAAGATGCTTAATGTTAGGTTGGTGTCTCTTTCATTAAAAAGGAATAGATCAAACTAGCTAGGCTAAGCATTCGAATCCAAGTTTTAGGTACCCGACCCAAATCGATCGAATAATCACACTTTGAAACCTAATTAACTCAATTTTATCAGGTACTCAGTACTCTACAACTGGGCTGAGATTCAAGTAATGAATCCGACTCGATCGAGTATTGGGCACTTGGTTGAATAATTATATAAAAAAAGGAAAAAATTGAAAACTTTAAAAGTGAGTAGTAAACTTAAAACAGAGGCAGAAACTTCTGTCTCTGTTTTAAGTGTCAAAAACATCCTACCAAATAGAGGAAAAATCCCTCTCAAGTCTCAGCCTCGTCTCTTCACTTGTCCTATCGACCGTGACGCCGTCCACCGGCCACCACTATCTGCCAACTGCCCACCTAGGTACGTATTATTTAGAGCATTTATATTATTTTTTATGCAATAAAATATTTTAGTTTAGAGTTTTCTTGACAAAATTTAGATTTTTTTAGTTTTTCACTTTAAAATTTTAGATTTTTTTAGTTTTTCACTTTTAATGTAAATTTTTTATATATTCCATGTATATTATACTATACTATTATCTATTATATATGTTTGTTAATTATTTAATTTTCTAGTTTATTGGTTGGGTGGAGGTTTATTGAAAATTTGAAATAAGGACTTGTATTTTATAATGAAAGAATGGTTTGCTTTTATTTTGATTTTTCCTCTATCTTTATGAATGAATTTGATTCTTTCAATTTGTTATCTTATTATTTATGTTTATTCTCTATTTATTTTTTGAATTGGTATATAATAAAAATAAGTATCAAGTATAGAAAAATATTTTTTGTTAATTGTATTGTAGGGACTCATCCAAATTATTGAATTATAGTATCCTCAAAAAGTGAAATGGAAAATAGTAATCCAAAAATAAAAAGAAAGGCTAAGGAGGTGAGTTTTGCTAATCCAATTGATGAGGAATTGAATTTGTTAGATGACTTGGAGTTTGGTTTGAATGATAATAATGATTTTATTACTTACGATTTAGAGAGTCATGCCGAAGATTATTCTTTTGTTGATGAGAATGTAGATGAGGAAAAGGAACCTCCGAAGAAAAAGGTCAAAAAAGAAATTGCATCTAAATCACCGTGGAGGGAACACTTTACTAAATTCTTTTCTGAAAATGATAAATGTCAAAAGGAAAGATGTAAATATTGTGGAACATGTATTAGGACAGATCCTAATCATGTACATGGAAGTAAAGGGCTTGATACACATTATCAATCATGCAAGAAGAAACTTCATTAAGTTGTAACTAGATAAAAAAATTTGAATTATCAACTAGTTGGAAAGGGTCAAAAGAGTGGAGGGCTTTTATGGGAATTTGATGTAGAAAAACTTAGAGATGCATTATGCCATTAGTTTAATGTTGATGAGATATCATTTAGGATAGCTGAGAAAAAGGGTTTTCGACATTTTATGTCAGTTACATGTCCTCTATGCCATCCCGAAGGACTATAACTAGAGATATTTTCAAGATGTACATGAATGAAAAATCTAAGTTGAAGTCCTTCATAGCTCCATATGCACAGAGGGTTTACATCACCACTAACACATGGACCTCCATTCAAAAAGTTAATTATATGTATCTTACTATGCATTTTATTGATGATGATTGGAATTTGGTGAAGAAGATTTTGAATTTTTGTCCTATATCTGGTCATAAAAGTGAGGATATGGATAAGGATGTTGTTACAGGCTTGAATGATTGGGGTATTGATAAGATCTTTACAGTCACTATGGATAATGCTTCATCAAATGATGAGGCAATTGCTTATTTGAAAAAGAATTTTGATGGTCAATCAGAAGTATGATTTTAGGCAGTAAATATATGCACAGGTGATGTATTGCACATATTATTAATCTTGTTGTGCATGATGGTTTGAAGGGAAAGGATGAGAGCATGGCTATTACTCATATTAGAGGGACTGTTAGATATATAAGAGAATCTGCGACTAAGTACAAAAAATTCAAACATTATGCAAAACTTGAAAAATTGGAAACAAATAAGATGTCACGTGATGTACTTACTAGGTGGAACTCCACATATTTGATGTTAGATGTTGCTTTGTCTCTTGGACAAGCCTTTGAAGCATAGGATGATAGCGATTGTACATTTAATACTAATCTTGAGGATGGAGTTCCTTCATATTTTGATTGGGAAAGGAAAAAATTGTTGTTGAAATTTTTTGGGCATTTTTTTCATCTTACTTTGAAAATTTTTGGCTATTTGTATGTGACATTGAACACTACATTTAAGGAAACAAGTGCAATTGATAGGCTTCTTTTGAGGTAGATGGAGAGTAGTGGCATTGAATTGAAGGAGATGGCAAAAAAATGAAAGAAAAGTATGACAAATACTGGGGATCAATTACAAAAATCAACAAGATTTTATATTATGTGGTGATCTTTGATCCTACTTTGAAGATGGAGTTCACTGAGTTCACATTTAATAGAATATATCCAAATACTGGAACATGTGATATTCCATCTAGTAAGGACATGAAAGAAGCCATTAGGGATGAATTTGATGAGTTATTTAAAGAGTAACAAAAAATGTATGCCCATGTAGATCCAATAAGCCCTAATTCTAAAACAAGTGGTGAAAGTTCTAGTGCTAGGTACATTTTCAGTGAGGAGGATGAAGGAGCTTACGATCTATTTGATAAGTTTGACAAAATAAAAAATAGAAAGAAAGGTAAGCAAGGGAAGATTGAGTTGGGGAAATATTTTCAAAAGGAGTGTGAAAAGGGTATGGATGGTTTTGACAGATTAAATGGTGGAAAGTGTCAGCTCATCGATTTCCTATACTTTCTAGGATGGCTCATGATATATATTAGTGGTGCCGGTCTCCATAGTTGCTTTAAAGGCTATTTTTAACATTGGAGGGCGTGTGCTTGATACATTTAGGAGTTCCTTATCTCCTAAAGTAGCTCAAGCTCTTATTTGTGCCCGAGATTGGTTTCGCTCGACTTCAAAACCAATAAATGTGGAGGAGGATTTGTATGAGCTAGAAAATCTTGAGTAAGGTAACTTAACTAATTTAATTGCTTTTATTATTTTCATTTTTTTATGTTATATCTTTTTATTAATACCTTTATAATCTTGTAGGTATTCTTGTACAGTTGACATAAATGGGGCATGATACATCCATCCTTGATGCTTGAACATTTGAGTGGAATGCGGGAATGCATTGGAGATTGTTTGCCAATGTTGATGATTTGATATCATGTTTAAGTTATTTATATGATTTGAATTTTGGATTGTTGAAAGGATATTGACTTTGGAAAGTGGAATTGATGTTAAGAATTTGAATTGTGAAGGTGTAAGTTGAATTGATGCTTGGTGTTGTAATTGTAATTTGTATAATGGTTTGAGGAAGTTTTTTTTTTTTCACTTTGAAGTTTGGAGTTGAGTAATTTTTTATTTTTTTCTAATATATATAACAATTTGTGTTTGTAATTCGCTTGGATAGTTGAGTTAATTTTAATTAGTTTTACATGTGCCAACAAATTCACATTCTCAAAAACACAATTCATATTTAAAAAAAAAAATTAGGTAACTGAGCCAAATTTTGCCACATTTTGAGATCAAAATATTGCCTAAATTTTGAGCTAGATAGCCTAGTATATGGGCCAAAAATCCCGGTACTTGATTCAGGTACCCATTTTTCAATCGAGCTGGGATCAGGTAGCAAAAAATTGATCCCAAACGATCAGGGTACTTGACCCGATTATCCTAAATCTAGTGATTTTGGCCCGACGCCCACTCTTAAAACTAGTATTCTAACAGTTATTCCCTGGGATCATTAAAGAGCTAACCTTCATTTGTTTTATTTCCTTATTCAAAGAAGAAAAAATAAAAGGATTTTTAGGATCTAACAACCAAGGATCCCCTTCGATAGTGATCGAATCCCCACTTCCCACTTTGTATAAACTCCCATTCTTGATGAAAGGTTGAAACTAACATAATACTCCTCTAGATGAAAGCTAGGATTTGACCTAAATTTTGCTCAAAAAAAGATTTACTTACATAGTACTTAGCTTGGAAGATTTTGGCAACCAAAGAATCAAAATGAGTAGAGAGTCTCTATGTCTGCTTGCATAGGAGGCCTAAGTTAAACTCTCTAATTTTTCTAAATCCCAATCCGCCTCTATTGATAGCTTTGCAAAGTTTATCCCAATTTATCCCTGTAATTCCCTTGGAGTTTTTGCTAGATTTCTAGTAATATGCATTCATCAACCTTTGGATTTCATCACATAGTTTAGAAAGGAAAAATAACACACTCATCGCATAATTTGGAATAGATTGCACACCGATCTTGATGAGAATTTCCTTGCTAGCTTTAGAGAGAAACCTTTTATTCCATCCTTGCATTCTTTCCCACATTTTGTCCTTCGCATATTTGAACATCTCAATTTTCTTTCTTCCTATTAGGGAGGGAAGTCCCAAATACTTGTTAGGCTCTCACAATCTATTGACATTTAAGTAAGCACAAATATCCCTCCTAGCTTCCTCAAATGTGTTTGAGCTAAAGAAAACTGCTGATTTTTGAAAGTTTATTAACTGACTTGATGCTCTTTCAAACTCTTGTCAACAATCCTTAATCACCTAGCATTCCTCCATGGTTGCCCAAAAAAATAATAAGCTATATCATCTGCGAAAAAAAAAGATAGGCAACTATTGGGGCTCTTATCGCAATCTGACACCTGTGGAGTTTAGCTTGAGCTTTAGCTTTTGAGAATAGTGAAGAAAGACCCTCTGCACATAGGATGAATAAGTAAGGTGACAAAGATCACCTTATCTCAAACCCCTTTCCGTGATAATCAGCCTAATCTCATGACCATTATGTACCACTTTATATATCACTGAAGTCACACAAGCCATGATCATGTCTACAAATCTGTTATTAAAACCCATTTTTACCATTATTCCCCTTAAGAACCCCAATTCAATTTTATCATATGTTTTACTCATATCTATCTTTAGAGCAACTATTCCACATTTTCCTTGGGCTTTTCTTCTTAGATAATGCATTGCCTCAAATGCTATCAAAATGTTGTAGTAATTAACCTTCTTGGAACAAAAGTGCTTTGGTTCTCTGAAATAATAAAAGGCAGCACCTTCTTAAGCCTATTCACTAAAACTTTGGAGATAACTTTGTACAGCACATTGTATAATGCAATCAAGCGAAGATCTAACATTATTTCCAGGCTTTTCTTCTTTGGAATCAATGAAATATTCACATCATTAAAGCCTTTTGGAATGTAACCATTATTAAGATAATCAAGACAAAATTCAATAATATCAAGACCAATTACCGACCAAAAATTCTAATAGAAAGCTAGATTTATGCCATTTGGCCCAAGGGATTTATCTAGGTGCATCAAGAATAAAGCTTCCTTAATCTCCTTTGAATTAAACCATAAAGTCAACTCCTCATTTTGATCATCAGACATTCGACTAAATTTAAAACAGAAGAGCTATCACGAAAGCTTGAGGAAAAGATGTCAGTAAAATACCTACCAATCACCTTGTCAATCCCAGTCTGCCAGGTTTTCCAAACTCCTTCATTATCTTTCAATTGATAGATGGAATTCTTTTTCTTGTGGGTTGATGCCTTTGCATCAAGAAAATGGGAGTTGGAGTCCCCCCTTGGGGCCAATGTTGTTTTGCACGTTATTTCTAGAAATCGTCTTGCGATTATAAGATAAACAAAAATTCTTTCTGAGCTTGAGAAAATCTTTGGAAAGAAAAGTCATCATGCTTTGCTTTATAACGACTTATTATGCTCTTGCAATTTTCTAATCTTTCTTTAAATCGAGAAATATATTTATGTCTCCATTCTTGAAGATCTTTGCCACATTGTAAAAGCCTTTCTTGTGTTTGCAATCCATTGCTTTTACTCCAACTATTAGCAATGATATCCTTGTAATTTTCTTCTTTGAGCCATGCATTCTCGAATCTGAATTGTTTGACTTTCTTTCTATACTCCTATTGTATAGGTAATAAAAAGATGGGAGAGTGGTTTGAACATATAGCTTAAAGGTTAATAACTTGAGTCGCTTTATTTAAATTGTACCAAGTAGAATCAACAAGAGCTAAATCTAACTTTTCTTAGACAAAATGATCCAAGCCACAACCTCTTTCCCAGGTGAACAAATGACCATTCATCTTAATCTCTCTAAGTCTATATCTGTCAACAACATCTCTAAAGCCATGGATGATGGGGGCATCTTCCAATTTTTTCTAGCAGAGAAAGTAAGTCATTAAAATCACCAATACAACACCAGGGTAGATTTGATTTTCCTTTACGATGGTAAAGCATTTCCCAAGACTCTCATTGTTTTGATTATTCTAGAAAGCCATAAAACCATGTAAGCTACCACATTTGCATTCCCTCAACATTAGCTGCAATATCAATAAAATTTTATGAGTACTCTAATACAAACGCTATAGTTTTCTTCTGCCAGAATAATGCAATACCTCCACTATTACTGACATTGTCAACAGCTAAACATCCCTCAAAAGATAATTGAATTCTAGCTTTCTCAATCTGGGCTTTGTTTATCGTAGTTTCCATAAGGAACAAAAATTTGGGCTACTTGGATTTAATTAAGTCCTTTAAAACTTGAATTGTCTATGGGTTCGCAAGCCCATGGCAATTCCAACTCAAAGTACTCATTGGGCCTGATGGGTCTAAGATTCAAGACCCGCCACTAACTAATTTTTTGGATCAATATTATTATCCATATTTGGGCCATTGTAGTATTCCTTATCCATTAAAGCATCCATGAATCCTTTTTCCACCCGCTTCTTTTTTGAATAATTTATCATTGTCACTTTCTCATTTCCTTGATTTAATGCTGTAGAAAATCATGCCTTTATCAAATTTGATTCCAATTCCTTGATTTTCTCTTGAACTTCCCCCTTGAATTCCATTATTTATGGAAAATTCCTAATTTAGTGGAAGAATCAAATTACCTTATTCGTTTGTCCTTCTTTCCTTATCTCCATCATAATCTGCTTTTTTCTCCTTCGGAGCTATATACTAGAGCCACTTTTCTCCGATTTCCAATTGTTATGCCTTTTGCGAGCTCTCAACCAACTATCATATGCAAATTTGGATGGATTATGTTCGCAATCATAAACTTTTAAACAAAACTTTTTAGTGTGGCCCATAACTCTAGAAAAAAAAAATGGCAAAAGTTGGGAAGCCTTTTGTATTTAAAATGAATCCATAGTCATTCTCCTCCCTATTTTTTCATTTTCATTCTCTTTAATGAGATACTAACACCAATCAATACTCGAATTCTCATAAACGATTTTCATAATCCATCAAAGTTTTTTGAATCTGATTCGATATGTGCCAATGAAATTTCCAATATTCTTGGACACGTTCTCTAAGTTGAAACCCTTAGTAGATCATATATTTGAATCCAAATGCTAGCATGAGTGAGTGGAACACGATGTGACTGTTCTCATGATAAAACTTGCCTTAAGATCAAAAAATGTTGATCAAAAGTCCAGGGACCTCCTGAAAGAATTTGATGCATGTTTAAAACATGAAAAAACTAAAAGAGACAAATGGATTTATTCAACTCCTTGATATTGACTCCTTTAACAGGTTGCCAAATAGCTGCCATAGTATTCTTGAAGGCCATGAAGTTTGTGTTTGCTCACTAAGAGGCAACCAACCACATAGAGATTTTGTTGAAAATTGTTTCTTTCCTCCTAATCTTCTAAAATAATTCCCCTTTCTTCTTCCTCATCAAACGAAACCCTCACACATTAATCCGACAATTGATCCTTTTTTGGTGATGCTCTGACGAGAAAAAACAATGAAGAAAAGCAACGAAAAGACTTACAAGTAAGATAAGACAAGAGAAAACTTACCACAGGGGCATGACTAAAATATGAGTTTCTTAAGAAAAAGTTACATTAGTTAAAGAAATAAGTTATTTGTAGAGGAACTTTGAACTAAAAAGGTTGTCTAAAGTCTTTGGAGTTATATTATATTTAATAATTGCATCCTACAAAGGACAAGATAGGAATATTATTATTCAACCAGTAATAAATTTCTACTATAATTAGTTTTAAATCTCCTAAAAAAAAATCATGATATCCACACGCATAGCCTGAAGATTTATTTATTTATATTATTTTTCAATTATAATTATATTATCTAAAAGTTTCTTGTTTTTTTAAATCATGGTTTTAATAATGCCAAATTTTTCATTGTCAATTATTTAGGGAGTGTTTGGTTATGTTTTCCCAAAATAATCTTGTTTTGGGGAAATATAATTAAACATACACTCATTTTTCCTCCAAAATACTAAAATAAATTTTCTCAAACCTATTCTATCCTTCATTATCTCCAAAATTTTCTCATTTTTCAATATATACATACATATTTATCGTATATATTTTATATTATTCTTACAATAAAAAAATTACTCAATTCTATTTTTACCAAAAAAAACTTAACAAAAAACCATTGATTTGATTGCAACAGTTAAAAAAATTGTCTTCCCCAAAATATAAAAAAACATACCTACACTCTCCAAAATAAATTTTTAACTACTCCCCAAAATAGAACCAAAAATTTATCACATTCTCTAATTCCACTTACAATATTCATTTCTCCAAAACACATATCATAATTAAACATAAAAAAAGCCAAACATTACTTTAATAGTTAGTTATAATAATTAATAACAAAACATGTTTTATTAAGTAAAAAACTAATAGGGAAAAATGCAAATTTAGTCTTATAACTTGACCACGTTGGCAAAGTAAAACTTCAAATATTAAGGCCTTATAATAGGTACACTATTTACTGAAATTTAGCAATTTAAGAATAAGTTGGGCCCCAATTCTATTTCCCTTTAGCCTATCCAATGTGGCATCCTAACTGGCGCCACATGATGCCATATCAGCAAACTCTTCCTCCACTCATCTACATGGTTGTTGATGTGGCATATGCACTTGCCACTTTAACAAAAAATAAAATAAAATTAAAAAATACATAAATTTTGAAAGATATTTATATATACATATATACATTCATATATATTCATAATTATACATACTAACATATATATAAATATAATATGTGTGCGTGTGTATACACGAACCCCCGTCTCCCCACCCCCACCTCTCCATTCCTCCCTCATAGTGGGCAGTCACCTAACTTTGGGCACTAGCAAAGCAGCCACTTGGCCAGTGGACTACTGAGCAAACAGCCAATGGCGAGGCGGTTGCCGCCATGCTAGATTACTTCAAGGAAATGGGGGGTCGGGGTTGGGGAAAGGGAAAGGAAGGGGGTTGGAGGAATGGGCAACCAACAACATACCATTGTTTTTAGGTGGAATGAGGGTGGCTGGAAAGGAGGGGTGAGGGAGGGGATGTTCATTTATTTATTTTTTTAATTAATAAATAAAATTAACTAAATTAATGTGAATATATTTATAATTTTAATATTATTAAGTATATAATTAAATTATATTTTTAAGATGTAGGTTTAAAGTTTTATCTTTTTAATTTTAATTTATAAAAAAAGTTTAATTAAATTATTTGATATGTCTTTATTAATTTTGAATTTTAGAAATATATAGTCATGATAAATTTAGGTTTTTCAAAAAATTTTACTTTTTTTTTAATTTTGGGTTAAACCAAACTAAATTTAGTTAAAGTATCTTAGATATGATTCTATGTTAATATTATTAAATATATAATTCAAAATTATTAAAATTATATAAGATGGTAAATTTAAATTTTTAAAAAATTTAAGGCTATAACAAATAAACTCTAATAAATATAAAAATATTATAAATAGGTTCTAGGATATTTTCATCACCAATTAGCTACCATGAGGATCTTTTTGAGTTATTATTTTTCTGTTAATATCATAATTTTTCTTAGGGGCCATTTGGTATTTTAATTTTTGGTGTGTGATTTTTAAAATTTTTAGCACCCAATTTTATGTATTTTTTTTTGTTTTTGTTAAGTTTTTTTCTTTTGATGTGGAATTTTTATTTTTGTGATATGGCATTTATTATTTTATTTCAGTTAACTTGGCTATTTTTTATTGAGGTGCTAAGTCTATATGCCACATCAACAACTACACAAGCAACTAGGAGGAAGAGCTTGATGACAGGGCACCACATCACCTGCCACGTATGATCAAGCTAAAGAAAAATGGAATAGGGCCCAATTTATTCTTAAATTGTCAAATTTCAATAGATAGTGTACCTATTATGAGGCCCAATTATATCAAATTCTATTTTGACAATAGGATCAAGTTACAAACTAAATTGCATTTTCCCCAACCAAATACATCATATAGCAAACTAAATATAAAACTCAAGTCTATTAATTTATATATTAATGTAATTCAAATTAGTTGTTATAGATTATTATGTGGAAACAATGTTTTAAGATTTTAATACCAATTCAAATACATATCGTCATATTTTGAGGGTATAAAAGTGACTGTAATTATATAGATGAGGAACAACTAAAATTTGCCCTCCTATTACATCCAACGAAAAACATCAGAAAATAAGTATTTTTTTTTCATCCAATGAACACTTTTTTTATTTGAATTTATAAATATCAGCTCATTAACTCCTAATTTTATATTTTATATGTGAGATTTGTGCTCTAATTAAAAGACAACTCTACGAGTCACAAAATAAGTACTCAGGTGTGTATCTATTAATTAAAATAATACTTTTTGTACCATAAAGATGAGTGAATATTGAGGAAAACAATGTTCACCTCCTTGGAAAATTCAAATTTATGCTTGGGGTGAATTTTGTTAAAAAAATTATGTAAACTTAATAATATTAAGTAACTAACTTATGCAGATCAATTATATATTGTCGTACTCAAATTTTATACTTAAATTGATATTGTAAATATTTTAATTTAATAAATTAAATTTATTTTAATTTATTATGAATAATGGTCGGGTAGTTATTAAGGCTGGTGTGAATAAAATGACTGTTTGAATTACAAAAGGCCCGTTTGTTTTTTTTTTTTGAAACATTATTTTCACATTTTCTACTATTTAAAAATTGAAACACACTATTTTTTACACATTTTCATTCAACATAATTTTATTTGTATTCTCAAAATATATTCTTCAATGGCCTACATATTTTATCTCAATAACATGTATGTCTTTTCTCTCTATTATCATTATTTCCTTCTCTCTTCACCTACAACCTACTAAATTCAACACAATTAATACTTTTCTAGCTATCTATCCAAATACAAACTCATTATCAACTTATTTTTGTTAACAATTTTTTTAAAATTTGAAAATAATGAAAATGAAAATAAAACTAAACAGGCCATTCAAATTATGTAAAATAATATTTTATAATTTCGAGAATGAGAATATTTCACTAATTACTATTTTCCTGATTTTTGACATTTGTGCGCAGCAATTCGATTTTACTATTTGGCAACATATGTTTTTTTAGTCACTCTTCTTTTTTCTTTAAAGAGATATCATCTTTTTAAATTACGAGATTATTTTATAAAGATTCTCATATCATATCTTGTCGCAAAGTATTTCTTTTTAATATATATATATATATATATATCAATGTGATTAAATTTACCATTTACTTAAATATTTTCTAGACAAATTAATTATTAAAAGACTATTTATTATGATGAATAAATCAGCCTATCAAATAAAATATTATTTCAATACAAAACTCAATCATATCATTTAGTAGTTTGCTTAAGTTTACACCAATAAACTCAAAATACAAGTCAACATTTTTCAAATATTTTAAAAAGAACAAAATTAAAATATATATCATATCTGTCAATTAGAAAAAGAAAAATTGTATGCTTTCGTAATTTTAAGGTAGCAAAAGCTTAAATATATATACCAGTTGCTGGCGCATGCACGGCGTTGAAATATTTACTAAATGTGCTATGTTCATCAACTTGGTAATAAAATTTCTGACGAAAATATATTATATATACTGATGTTTGTTTTTCCCTTTATTTACGTAGTCAATGAAATTTGTAGGTTAAAGCACACTGCTCAATCTTCATTATCTTCATTTAAGTAGAAGAATTGACTTTTGAAGTCGGAAGAATATTCCCTCATGTTTTTCTTAATTCTCAAAGATCTTTAAAATTAAAACTTCCTATATTTAAAATCTAAGAACATTGATTATTGATAATAGTTATTATAAATGGATATCGTTGAAGTTCACAATAGTTGAAGCTAATTCCATTAGTTCTGAAGTATGTGTACCAATGAGGCTAGAATAAGGAATAGTGGCCAGGAAAAATGGAAGATTATGAAGTGTCCCTTCTTTCAAAGATTACAACTATTTACACCGATGAACACAACTTTTATGTTGCTCTCCATGTTGTTCCAAAATTTTGCTCTTTCCTTTAGCATCCAAGGCTATGGCAATTGGAGATGGCTTAAATGACTCACAAAGTTGAATATTAAAAGACATCGAAGTAGAATTAGCAACAGAAGTAGACGCAAAAGGGGCATTTGTAGACATTCCTTCCTCCAAAGATTGTTGTTGTTTCAATTAGAAAACACTATTTTTATAATATTGTTTACGTCGTTTAGACCTGTTAATGAATAGAGTATCGTCCTACCTAGGCTTATACCCTAAAATAACCAGAGAAAAATACCTTATAGTTTACTCTACCCTAATACACCCAAAACGTTGGGACCCTAACCCTACCCTACCCTGCCCTATATAATGGGTCTAGTTTATTGGACTTATATTTGTAATGTATAAACTAAATTTCTCAATATATATTAAAAATATTATTTATCATCTGACACCAAAAAAAAATAAATTCTACATTTAATTTAATTTAGTCATTAAATTTAATTTAATTAATATTTCTTTTTAATTTTTCATTCATTAATAAATTTTTTATTAACAAAGTTATATTCAATAATAAAATTAATTTTATTAACAAAGTTTTTTCCTTGGACTATTAATTTTAATATTGTTAGTTTTATTAATGAAAACTATTTAACTGTTACTATTGCTATTGCACTATATATTAACTTTGTTGATTTTATTTAATTTTTAATTAAAAAATTATTTAACTGTTACTGTTCATTTACATTTTGTAATTTTTATACATAAAAAGTGTATTATTAGTATAGATTTAATTTCAGTATAGATAACTGTAAGTTAATAAGTTAAATTTAAGTACAAGGTAATAAGTAATTTTTGGGTATAGCTAGATGGGTAATTTATGGGTTTGAACCCTACTCATACCCATTACATTATCTTTAATTAATAAGGGTACGAGTATGGGTATGGATATAACTTTTTGGACATGGGTAGAATAATACCATACCCATTAATAGGCTTAATGTCATTCAGAAAACTTCATTTTTTTCAACACTCATAGACCTATACACTAACCTAGCCTGACAATTATGTTTATCCTTGATGTCTTGAGCACGCTCCATTATTTACTGAAATATAGCCCTAGAAACAAAATTGGAATAGTATTAAATTGAAATGATAGATTCCAAAAATTGTTTTCTATATCTTTGAATTATACGTTATGATGAAAATAAAAGTACGTAAATTGTAAACAATCTTTCTAGGGCAATATATCATGAAGAATAAGTATTCCAATTATTTTGAAAATGTTAATTCACTTATGCATTTTGTCTCGCAAGTTTTGAAAGTAAATTTTTTCTTGTTTACTTTCTATTTTCTTTTCTAGTTTATAGATGATTACACATTTGTGAAAAATACATTTTTGGTTCTGTTTTTGGCCAGTGTGATAGTTGGCTAAAAAGATAGTATCTCACATAAATTGTTTTAACATTCTATTTTTCATCTTCCTTCTTGATACTGCAGAAAGCTGCGAGTAGAGAAAATGAGGGTTGTATGTAGTTCTGGATCTGAGATTTGCAACCAAACACACGTTAAGCTAGCCGAGATGCCCCCGGTTAAAGCACTCCAACGCTCAAGTTAGTTTTGATCTAGATGATAATCGAATAGACTATAGAGAATGTAAAGTGTATGGTGTAAGTGGCATTACCTTGAGCGTAGTTGAGCCTGGAGTATTTATAACTTTCTATGGGCGTGATTTTACCTAAGTATCCCTGCTAGGTGTACTAGCTTTTTCCCATGCCAGGGGGGTTAGGAGTCATTCCATGTCCAGATCTCGGTACTGTGCCAGGTGGCTAAATCTCCTATTTTTTCGGGTAAACCGTTCCAACATAAGCGCATTTCTGCCAAAGTTGTCAGAGTTGTTGGTAGTTGTTGCACCGACTGCCATGTGTCATCAAAGTGGGCCCGGCATGTCAGATCAATATGCCCGGCGGGGATCCGAGTAAACACCGGAGTTCGATTAATGTCAACCAGACTCAAGTACTCGAAGTACTGGAGTTGTTTTCAGGTCGATACGGGTCGACCGTAGATACTCCCAAATGAGGTCGATACTGATCGACCATACAGATTCTACCTTTGGGCCTTATAGGCCGTCTCGTTTGATGTTGGGCATGTTGGGCCTACTGGGTTATCTCATATCACTTCTGAATATCGATCTCAAGTGAATTAATAATTGAATTGTTTTTGAATATTTAAATGGTTTGTTTTGATGATACTCTATAACTTATTCTTTCTTGCTTTAATTCTTGCCTTTACGTATGTAATAAAAATTTTGTAGATATTTCAAGTTCAATCTGGATTGCTGTACATTGCAGGATTTATTAAGACTTTATTATATTGAATTCTACAGAATGTGAACATTGAGTATATTAAGAAAAAGTGAAAATAAGAGGCCGATGCTTAAGATGGTTCGAATTCAAAAAACATTACATTTACTCATTAGATACAAATTACAAAGAGTAAATGAATAGATGAAAATAAAAAATGCCAATTTAATGAAATAACACTAATACAAAAGGAAGAGGCATAAGTTGCTTATAGAAAATGTAAATCCGCGGATATCCCTACATTATGGTACCTAATTAAATGTCCTTTTGCTACGTTATATACAATCAGATTTACCTAAAAATAATTAAGTTTAATTCAAGTGATTTATTAATTAAAAATAAAATAAATAAAAAATTAAATTAATTGTCTAATAAATTATTCTATAGAAGTTTAGATAGAATATATTATTCATTCATCTAATAAATTCTTCATTCTTTCTATCTGTTTGGATCTATTGATATCATAATAGGAGATGGTCCATTGACGTTTCAATCTTTGACTGGTTGTCTTTTACATCAACGGATGCAGGTAAACAAAAAGACTAAAGATTTTACGTACCAAATGATTTAATTTTCAAATACAAATTGTTATCGAGCATGTTCAACTATTAATTGATTATAGGAGCCGAAGACTTCTATAAGATTGCCTTTTTATTCAAAAATTTTTGGATAAAGACTTTATTCAATGAATTAATTAATTTTTGAATAAAAATTACTATTGATCATGTTCAAGTGTCAATCGATTATGGGAGCTGGAGGCTCCTATAATACTCCTTTTTCATTCAAAAATATCTTTTATAATGTTTATTATTCTATTAATGTTTTTATCTTCCAATTCTAAAATGCTAATTGATATCATAAGTTTTACTTGCAAATCATGAACTTAGCCACATTTGTATTTAAAAAATACATAACTAAGATAACAACAATTTACTCAGCCTTGAGAAGCATATACTTTAAATGCAATAGAAAATTTTCTTTGGAAATCTACAATTAATTGTGCACTCTTCTTCAATAAATAGGTAAGAGAACTAGTTACATTTAATTTGTTATATCTATGGAATTTCTCATGTCACCTGACAAAGTAAATCTCAGAAGCATTTCTATAAATAGGCAGACACCACCCATGACCCATCAACAATTTCCCTTTGCATTTCCAATATTTTCCTTTTCTCTTTTTTCGATTCCATCAATTTCTGCAAATGCATTTCTGGGAGCCATTCTAGTACGTCCTCACACCGCCTCTTTTTCGCAAAACCATAAATCAAGGCAGTGAAAGAACCAACATCTCTTTTAGGCATTTCATCAAATAACTTGATTACTACTATCTCAAAATCATAGTTCCCCACACACCACCCATTGATTAAAGTATTCCAAGAAACCTTTATCTTTGGTGCCCATATAGTCAAAACTCAATCTAGCCAAGCCCATTTTGCCAAATCTTGATTACATGTCAATTACAGCTGTCATAACCATCACACTGTCAACATCTCTATTCTTTTGCATACCTGTGATTGTGAAGGGAAGGCCCAAGCAACGAACATGGGATAGAAAATAGACAAAACCAGAGATGAGAGCGATGACATTTATGTGGTTTGGCTCAACGCCAAACATCCTCAAATGGGTGAAGCGCAATACTCACCAGCCATCTCTATAGTGATAGGCTATGGATGAAGTCCGTAAGGCAGTGGTGACTTCGAGAGGACTGTTACAATTGTTGTTTCAGGATGTTTTGAAACAGAGAACACATGGAAGACAGCAAGCAAATAAAAAAGCAGCAAAGAAAAAGGGAAAGGAAAAAAAAAAAAAAAAAGCAGAATAGCGGGCTCCGCCGGTTCGAGAGGTGCCACTGTAACAGTACCATAGATAGACATTTATATATATTACTAAACTAATATATAGATGAGACGGAAAATGTAAGGCTGTGTTTTCGTCCTTTTTCCCACAATATTTTCTAACTCTCAAAATACATACATATTTTTTATTTTTTTTTCCTAAAAACAAAAAACTAATATCCAAAAAATTCCTGCCAAAATAATATTAAAATACACTATATTCTAAAAATCATACATTCTCTATTTATCCCCTCATTTTCTCATTCTATTTTTCACATCATTAATACATTTATTTCTATCTTACTTTACTCATCTATATTATTTATATATTATAGGCAGGGATGCACGTGGCAACGGAGCCACGACATGTGCCCTGCCATTTTTCCTTTTCTTTTTTTTCTAGGTATGGTTCCAAAACGACACTGTTTTGAATTCATAACGCTTCGTGAATTTGTATCTGTTATTTTGATATTTGTATAATTACTTATCTTTTTTACAATTATTGTGGGCTCCACCGAGAAATAAGAAGAAACGTATTTGCTATTTTTTTCAAGGGAAGAAGCGTGCTCTATTCCATATCACAACAACTAACAGCATAGAAAAAATTACAAATCCCAAATGGCACCATATAGACCAAAGCCACTACCTCCTTAAATTCATGCTTGCTTTCACCTCACCCCAACTTCCCCAACTTGACATGCACCATATTCACCAATGCATTAATCCACAAAGCGAGCCCACTATCAATACCACGTAATCAACTTTAAGGGCCATTTTGTTGATGTTTCGTAGTGGGCCCCGCGAGCCAGTTTGCTAGCTTGCTTTAGGAGCACCACGAGGTTGGAGAAAAGGAAGGAGCTGAAGGAGTAGATGTGGAACGTGACGAAGTTCCCGGCGAGCTTCAGGCCTGGTGAGCGTACAGGCTATCGAGTTAGGTTAATAAGGCTGTTGTTCGGGTTAGTCGGGTTCCAAGCAAGCCCAATGAAGACAACGAGTGTGAAAAGGGAGTAACATTGATGGTTCTATCCAGCATCGTCATGTGGATGCTGGTGGCCGACATTTTAGATGGCAGTGGAGATTAATCAGAGGATTGGAGTTGGTGCTTGGTTTGTTTTTATTTTGCATTTTTGTTGTTAAATGTATTGAAATCTATAAACTCAAATTAATTTAAAAAATGAAAAAGAAAAAAAAATTGCTTTTTACATTGTGTGTGAGATTAGCGTATCAATTTTTGAAGAGGAATTTGTGGTGAAGATTACATTGAGAAGCTGCTTTTATTTCTCTGAAGAAGAAAGCAGTCTATTGTTTAGGGTTTTGATCAATTATGCTTCCTCTCACATCAACGCCTAGCTGGTTTATTTTCTTCCCTCCCCTCTCTTATTCTCACATCTGATTTTTTATATTTGTATTCTCTAATGCAATTTTCCATCTGGTATCTGACTTAATTCCTCATTATCACCATGGGTTTGTTTGTTTTCTTGTGAATTACACTTTCTCTTACCTCAATAGTCAAGATCTCATCGTTATTGCTTTTGAAATTAGGGGGAAAAAAGGTGGAATTTTGGATTACGTGATGTTGGGTATCAGTCCTGGATGGTAAAGTTAACCATGGGTAATACTCAATTTTACTATGTGTGGCAATGATTCTGATGATCAGCAAGGCAGTTAGCTTGTCAAAATTATTCACCGCATAAATTCTGGTTTCAATTTTTGTGTGAAGCTTGTGTTTAATAGTAGTTCTTTGTACATTAATTACTGGATGTTGTTGTTTTTTTGCATTAAATTAAATAAATAAAGTGAAAGAAGGCTAGAATTCGTGTGGCTTGGCAATTTAGCCTATGTTAGTGGACCACTTCCTTGAGATGTATATAAATTTTATATTTCTCTTTTGATTCTGAATTACAGTCATCACTTGTACATGTAGTTAAGCTAGTCAAAGTAAGTTTAAATAATTAGTGGGAAAAAAAATACTCAAATTAGATAATAAACAAAGATAAATCACAAATTTAATTCAGCAAATTATACACTATCTTTTAATCAAATCTTTATGATTGGCATTGGAGTTAGGTTCTTAGCCAATCCTGAACTGATTCTTTGAGTGTGTGGAAGAGTAAATAGGTTCATAAATATATAAAATCAGGAATTTTGATAAGACTAATAAAAGATAAAATTTGCATATCTTTATGTACGGGCTAAAATATTTTTATTTCCTTGTGTCATGCGAAATGGACAATTTACTCCCCTATGAAAAAAGGGGTGAAATGCTCTATTATGTTTTCAAAATTTAGATTACTATCCCTTTCTATCTATTTGAGTTGAATTTTACATTGGAAAAATAGAAATACCCTCATATATATAATTATTTTATATCCTTATATTTTTTCTTCTTTTATTTAATCTAAATTCAATAATTTTATATTTATAAAGTACATAAGATATTTATATAAATTAAATACTATCTAATTGATGGTGTTGAAAGCTACGTATAGAGAAAAAAGGGGGTTGTGCTACAGATATATCGACTAGGGAGGTCGAGTACTCTGAGTTGTATATATCTTGGGGTTTGAGATCTGCAACCACAACACACGTTAAACTAGCCGAGGTGCCCCCGGCTAAGGCACTCCAACGCTCAAGTTAGTTCTTGTTGAGATGAAGAAATGAAACAGAATACAGAAAATGTAAGGCTTATAGTGTATTGGGCATTACCTTGAATGTAGTTGAGTTTGAAGTATTTATAGCCTTCTCCAAGCGTAATTTGACCCTAGTACCCTTATCAGGTGTACAGACTTTTGTCTTTACTAGGGGGTTGGTGGTCATTCCATGTCTAGATCCCGGTATTATTTTAGGTGGCTAAATCTCCTATTTTTCTTGATGAACAATGCCAGTGGAGGCGCATCTCTGCCAAAGTTGTTGGTAGAGTTGGTGGCAGCGGCTGTATCGGCTGTCATGCGTTATTAATGCGGAGGCATGCTGCCTATCAGATTAATAAGTGCGGCAGAGATTTGAGTCAACGCTAGAGTGAGTCTTAAGGTCAATACATGTCGACCAGACTTAAATATTCAAACTTTTGGAGTGGTCCTGAGGTCAATACGAGTCGACCGCGGACCCTATCAAGTGAGGTTGATATCAATCGACCAAACAGATTTACTGTTGGGCCTCTTGGGCTGTCTCATTTGATGTTGGGCCTGTTGAACCTACTGAATTATCCCATATCATGAGTCCCCTTAACTAACGGTCCTAATCGAGCTTGCAGACGAGAAGGAGCAGGGAGTTTACATTCAACCATGGCGAGTACTATACTCAATCAGGATTTTTGAATTCTCAACCCAGGTTTTTAAACTGCCGACCAGGGTTTGAGGTGGTTTCTTTATATTTAATGCGGTTATTAGTGCGCAGAATACGAAGCGTACTAGGGCAGGTTGTCATCATAGTAGTTACATGAATTCCCATGCGCAAATGCCTATAAATAGGGGGATAACTGACTTCATTTACACTTTTACTGTCTAAACTTCTAGTCAAATCGCCATCTTTGAAGCCCTTCAAGTTTTGCGCTTTGCCTTTCTAAGATTTTCATTGTAAACGTCTTTGCTATTCTTGTTTTTTTCTTCTTTTCGTTTATAGAAACATGTCTACTAGCCCACATTCTAATAGCACTAGGTTAGAGAATATGGCCCATGGGGGCGAGACTGGGGCTAAGAACATATCTGAGTCATCTCATGGGAATAAGTCTAGTTCATCCGCAAGCGAAAGCTCTAGTTTGAGCAGTAGCAGTAGCTTGAGCGATGTTAGGGTAGTATTGGAGGGGGAGGCTGGCCCTACTGATATGCCTGCAAGTCGGGGTTGATTATTTATCCCTGACCATTATACCAAAATAGCCTCCAAAATAACCGCTATAGATTTAGTCCGTATTAGAGTAGCATATCATATCCCTAATGAATATAAATTGGTAGCATCAGGAACTCGGGATAAAATGCATTGACCTCCCCAGGGGTTTATAACTGTATTTGAGGAGGGGTTAAAGTGTGGCCTCAAGTTCCCGCTCACCTAGCCCATAGTTGACCTCCTCTTAGGACTGGGGGTTTGCATCAACCAACTACTCCCTAATTATTTTGCTACACTATATAGTTTTGTTGTGCTAATGCACTTATACGACCAGCCCATCACTTTTGCCAATTCTTCAATTTATTCCACCTTCCCATGTCTTGAAAGTTGAGTAGTAGCGAAGATTCCAGTTTCTATTACCTGACTGCTTAACCTCAACAAAAATTTTTGATATCCCCCGCCTCTTCTTATGGGCAAGAGTGGAAAAATACTATTTTTATATTCGAGGGCCGGGAGTGCTTGCTATTCCGAAGGGTTGGTGGAGGGGGCCTATGGAGATGCTCGGAAACCAAACACCTAGTTGGCCCAACACATCCATCTGGGATCTGATCGGATTTGGGCAAATGAAGGTCTCAGTTCTGACCGAAGAGAGGTGTTTGATTCTGGCTGGCCTATCAACTACCCAATTCGACCTGTCTACGGGCAATCGACTAGGTAGAAACTTTTCGTCAATTTTTTCCATTACACGCTGTCTTTCTGCTCGAATATGATATTTATTTAAATTGTTTGCCCATGCAGATCGCAACGACATAATGGTCTGCAGCCATAATGAATCCCAGGTCCGAGCACTGAGGGCCAAGGCATGTCAACATGCCGTTGCAGCTGCTCGACGAAGAGGTGCTGCTGAACAGGCATGCTCAATGAGGTCAACATCTACCTTGCCTCCACCATAAATCAAAGTGGCTCCTGAGACCTAATCTGCTCATCGGGAGGAGCCCGAGCAGAGCAGCCCTGTGGG
>JACGDI010000695.1:442402-481776 GCA_014898725.1 Jacaranda copaia
CATATTATTTTCAAAACTAAATAATTTCATATTTATAAAATATACAACACATTTATATAAATCAAATACTATATAATATTTATAAAAACTTATATACAAACATATATGTAAAATTATATATATATACATATATGCATATAAATTGTTCGTAACATGTTTATATGTATTAAATATTATTTATTATTTATAAAATTATATATACATACATATATAAATACATAGATATATGTAGAATCCCCACCCCTACCACTACCCATCCCCCTCCCCCATACCCCACAACCAATCCCCACCGCCACCCCCACCACCGCCACCACCTTAAAAACATGGCTTCCATAACAGCTCGCAAGCTAGCTGTACTTGGCCAGGGGTTCGGTCGACGACTTTCTTTTATAAAAAGAATTATATGTATACTTTCTACACATATATAGACATAAATATATATTTTTGGTGGCCATGGCCACCTGTTTTTAAGGGTGGCCATGGCTAGCCCCTTTTTGCGGTGACAACGACAGCCAATTTTTAGTGGTCCATAGTGGTGGGGTGGGGTAGGTGGAGTTTAGAGTTTTAGTAAATATTAGATATATATATCTTTTAATACATAAATATATATTATACACATACATATTATATAATATAATATATTTATAAATAAATTTATTTTATTTTTATATTTTTTTAATAAATAAGATTCAATTTGTACCATTGATTTTTTTAAAAATACCCAATAGTTGATAATTAAGGGTATAATAATCTTTTTATATATAAAAAAAACTTTAAAAATTCTGATGTGGGGTGCGTGAGATACACTAACACCCATAAGGAGGTTTTTCGCATGATTTTAAGAATCACAAGTAGATTTTGTACTCCTTTTTTTTGTGAGAGGGTAAATCATCGAAACGATTTTTCCAAGAGGGCTAAAAATAGATTTTCCCCTTTACAAATTCTTTAAACTTCTAAATTTATTTTAGTAATATTATAAGATCACTTCATGCGTAAGTACTTTTAATGAGAACTTAACATTAAAACTTTTCTACTTTTTTCTTATCATGTTTCAACATAATTAAAATTTTATTATAATTTTTCATGTGTAAAAAAGTTATATGCATAAATAGCTAGATTATCTGTTAAAGTTTAAATTTATTTTGTTGTCCTTTGATATTCTCTTCTCGAAGAATTCCTTTTTCTTCCTCTTTCTTGTTGCATTGTGATATTAGTGGACTATATGTGCTTAAATATTGTAAATGTTATGCTAAAAGTAGATGCGAACAAAACACTTTGTGGATTTTTGGTTCCTTGTTTTCTTTTTTAATGTTTATGCAGATAAGGCATTTAGGACCGATTGCTCGACAAAAGAGAAAGGCGAGAAGGGAGCCAAGGATGCTGCTATTCCATTCGTCGGTGGGATAAATTGTGATTATGGTTTTCTACAATTTTAAGCTTGTTTTTTTCTTATGGGTGACTCTAATGAATTCTTTTTTTCCTCTGTAGCAACTGTTTTTGCTAGTGAGTAAACAAGGAGCAGAGAGACACATACAATGATTAGAATCATTGAGTAGTTGATGTATATGATATACAAAAGGTAATTTTTCATGCTAATGTGTCATTATGAACTGCACTATCAGATCGTTGTTCAAATCATTCACTTTACTTATTGATTTTAATAACTAAGTCTTTTTACAATCTAGAAAAAAATTTTGATTTGAAGTTCTCTGCAATGAAATTAAATAGTGAATCTGTCATGGGCCTGTTGAGTGCAAACACCACTCAGTTTAGGCTTCTAGACAATCCAAATGTCAATTTTTGTTCCTAATATACTATTTGGTTGGAAAATTTTTACGCAATACTGGATGATGATTTTTTGGTAGAGAGGAACCATGGTGGAAAAGCTCATGAAGAAAATTTCAAGGGATTGGAGCATTTCCAGATTATGGACTAGTAATAATACTATATCTTAAATTTCGACATGTTTTCGTGAGACTTCGAAATAAGATGTCAAAATATGATCGTGTCAAATCAACCTGCACAAAAACTCAATTGACTAGAAAATTTAAAATATTGAGCCACAAGCCTGTTTTGAGTATGTTAAAGATTTCTCATTTTACCTATTGTTTAAACATGTGATTCGATTACATAGAATCTTCCATCATCTGGCTATATGCAAAAATTTCTATGTCAATTGTTTTCATACATAACCACTTGCTTATTTTGTAGACAATTGAAAGCTCTTTATGAGTTATGAGGCAGGGACAATTTGCAGCTGTCGTCACATGGATATATGTGTGTATGTGTGTGTGATTGATGAAACCATGAGGATATAATTAAGTGTTTCCAAATGTGGTGCTTTTATTGAAAGTTGACTTTTCTTATTGTGATATAGAGCTTTATTAATGTGGCTAGAAGTGACAGAGCATCCTAACCATTATCAGCTGGCACAAGGTTAAAAGAAAGATGCCACATAATTTAGCGTTTACCGACACTAGGAATTGTTATTTGCAACCTGAGGCAAGCAGTTATATTCAAATGATTTCCTAAAAGCATCATTCCAGGCCTTTTACTACTTACTAAGGTGGGTTTGGCCACATATACTTGTAAGATTTCTATATTACTCGTCCCAATTGTTTGATGGCCATATATAGCAAGGAACAAAATGGGCTCATTCCTTTTAGAGATTTTGAGCTAACTCAAATTCTACAAACCTCCCTTGGAGGAAATGCTAGAACAACCATCATTTGCAGGATAAGCCCTGGACACTGTTACATTGAGCAATCAAGGAACAATCTTCTCTTCATAACACGTGCAGAGGAGGTAACCAACAATACCAAAGTTAGCATAGTAAAGCATTTGCAGTAGCAACAAAGAAAGCAAGTTGACGAGCAGCCACTCTAATTTTGTCCCATCAAATTGTTGTGCAACATTGAAAGAAAAATATGCTCAAACTGAAAAGAAAAAGAAATTGTTTATGTCCAAAAGTTGAAGAAGAAGCTTAGTACCATGATAGCTGATAAATACTCTTGAAAGCATCTTGAACTCAAAAAGAAGATCGATGATGAAATTTGAAATGATTACTGGAGCTATTAGTTTTGATTTAATCCAATAGTTCTTGGAACCACTTTGAAGCTTCTTGAGCTCAACTGCTATTTTGAAATGAAAAAGAAGAATGGAGTTGTTTTGTCATTCCATTGCCTAGGTATTCCAAAGATTGTGAACATGACTATTGTCGATGGAGCTGCTTTGTCATTTCATTTCCTGGGTATTCCGAGGATTGTGAACATGACTATTGTTCATGGGATGCTTATTGCAGTTTCTGATGACAATTAAAATGTGTTTGATGTTAAAAAAGTGTAATTTCTATCTCACAAGTTGGCAAGAATTTTTACACATTTTACCTAAGGATTCAAACTATGGAACCGAAAAAGTGGGGAAGGGGAGGAAGGTGGTGAAAGGAAAAATTGGATTGGTATTAGCTCCTAAATATTTAAAGAAGATTGAAACAATGATAAACCTCATTGATTTTTTTTTTTTTTTACTAGAGTGAACTACCAATCATTCGATTATCTCAATTACATTAAATGGTCTTTCAAATTAATCAAGTGGTTTATGGTGACTTATAAACAAATCTTACTTTTGATTAAATCATCTTCGAACATGAAATATGTTAACCACACTTAGTCTATGTAGATATTAGAAAAATTTTAATTGATTTGTTGGTGCTAATTGTGCTTTGTCCTATAAAATAGAATTAAATGTTACTTAAAGAATAACAGGTAAAATCTCTACAATAGATAGGATCCATGGGCAACACCACACATTTTCTATTATATATATACCTATATTTATACAAAAATATAATTTTACTAGTTATGAAATTCTAAATCTTGTGTTTAAAAATTTAATTAATTAATTATCAAAAAAATAATTAAATTTAATTATTTTTTGTTTATATTATTACTAAATAATTTATTTACTAGATAACGTATTAGTTTAATTTAATTAATTAATTAAATTACTTATTAATTAAATAATATATTTAGTTATATTTAATATTTAATGTATTAATTAAATGTAACATTTATTCATTTAATAAATTATTTAAGATGTTTTAATTTGATATAATAGATAAATTAATATTGTTCAAAAAATTAATTTTCATTAAATATTAATCTTTAGATTTATTTAACATTATAATAACAAATTTAACTATTATTTAATATTATATTAAGTTTAATAAATTAATATTAATATAATGAAAATAATTATAGATAAAATTAATTAAATTTAAATAAAAATTATTTGATTGTTTAGTAAGTAATTTATTTACTAAATAATGTATTAATTAAACAATGAGCTAAAGTAATTAAACAATTTATTAAATTAATTAAATTAATTTATTTATTATTTAAATACTTGTTATTTATATATTAATTATGTTTTATATTTCATTCATGTATAGTTAAATATTATGTTTATTTGTTTAATAAATAATTTAAGATGATTTAATTTTATATAATATAGAATTATTTATTTTTTTAACTTGATGAATTGTTATAAGTATTACACATATAAATTTTTAAATAAATTATGTTATTTAAATTAATAATTAAGTTTTATTTGTACATAAATCTAAAATAATAAATAGTTAAGTAATTATATTTTAATTAATAATTAGTAATTAGTTTATAATTAATGGACATCAATTATGTTTTTTTATATAAGTCGATATTAACAATTATGACATAATTATGGTATAGCCAATTTTTTATAATTAGAATATAATTATAATTTCATAAATAATTAATATTTATTAATAAGTATTTTCTTCAAAATAATACATCATTTACTAATGTTAAATTTATAAAAAATATAAATTTCATAATAAATCACCAATTAAATTAATTATATATCATTTTATTACAATTATCTATCAATCAGTACACATATATATACACATGTACATCATCTAACTATAAATATATATACATATATTATATAAAAAAATTACTTTCATCTCAAAAACTCAACAAAAATTCAACTAATTTGATTTTTACAGTAAAATTTGTTCCCTCCCAAAATAAAAAGAAACAACCACCTCATTCTCAATTCATTTTTTTTATTTTCTCAAAAAAAAAAAATTACTTGACATATTTTTCAAAATTTTCTCAAAATATTTTGCAAATAATACAAGAGAACTACCTCTAAAATTCACTATAATATAAAAGGTCAGAAATTCAAGACATGAACTTACGATGTACGTGTTACTGGCTGAAACAAAAAAAAACGTTTTAAAAACCGGCCCCCAGCCCATCTCTCAAAAAACATTGAGAGGCCCGTTTCCCGCCCACCGAAAATTCACTCTTCTTCCACGCACTTCGCGCAGTGATACCGATACTGTCCTCTTCCGAACCACTGCTGCCGTCGCAATGGGATGCGAGTCCACGACGGAGGCCAATCTCATCTCCAAACTCCAATCTTCCGTCCACCTCACCGGCATCCACCGGTTCTTCACTGCCCACCTCCAACCTTTCACCCCTTTCTTGAAACCCTCTGCCACCACCGCCAAAAAACCGGTGAAATGTTCAAAATCTAGAAACCCAGACGATCCCCCTTCCATTCGCCCACTTGCCAAACAATTCTTTTCATTCATACACAAGTCGCTTTCTCTCCTCCCCAAGTGCCTCTCGGGGTCTCCTCAAATCCCCCAGGATGCCGCCCTCGAATTGTTCGATGTTTACCGCCTCTGCCTCGACTGCCTTGATTTGATTGCGCCGGAGTTAGCTGGAAAGCCCCATTCAGTTCAGGTGCAGAGAATTCGGTACATACACTGTTTGGAGCACTGGGAGTTGTACAAAGACGCGGAAGCCGAGGGTTATGTTGTGCTCAACAGCTTAAATGCGATTGTAAGAGGTGGATCGAAGGGTAGGTCGAGAAATTCAAAGGCGCGTTTGGTTCCTGAATTGAATGATGAGAGCGTGGATAGAGAAGTTGCGACTATAATATTGGAGGTCGTAGTCACCTTAGTGAAATGTGCGTCAAAGAGGCGGAGTAAAGTAGATGCTGATTATTGGAGAGTCATTTCCTTGGTGAATGAATCCGAGCCATGGTTCAAGTATGATTGTATGCACTGATTTGGGTGTATGTATATGGATGTTTAGCTTAATAAACGCATGCATATATTCTTGGATCACATGTACTTTGAGTTAAGATGTTCTGCATGAGTAAATTGGTTTTGGATTGTCAAGTTTGTGAAGTTGATTGAATTGATGTGAACAATTCAGGATCTTGGATGCCAAGGACTATGATAAATTCCATCATTTCTTGGAGACAAATTTGCATATAACTGCACTATTTTTGGTTGCGGAGATAAAATATTTCAGCGTGGATTTGATATGTGAGTTTTCCTTTGTCACCTTTAAGGAGTACAAGAAATCATCTGCTCAGGATCAAATGTACAAGGTGAAGGATTACCTGGAACTTAAATTTTTCGACTTTGTAACACTTAATTGATGTTGTTTTATAATTTATTTCTTATTCTCTTATCTTTTGCCTCCTTTGGTCGCAGGTTGCAATTAAAATTTGTTCTTCTCTATTCTCTCAGAGAGACGAGCTGTCCATTGATATCATTCTTGATGTGTTAAAACATGCCTTGGATTTTATGGCTGCTGAGTGCAAGGTAATTCAGTGTCCAGAGAATAGCTATCTATCTATAATTACCGACGGCTGGTTTAAAATGGATATGTATAGTGCATTATAGATCATCTGAAACCAAAACTAATTTATAGCATGTAACTGTACATTGAATAGTTCATAATCTAGTAATCCTTATTATGTAGTTTGTCTGAGTATGCCTTGAGTTAGTTTTGTAAGTGTTACACGTATGAAAAAACATTTCTGCGGACATGGGGATCATCTTCAAAACATTTCACCTGAAATATATTTGGGAAACAAAAGACCTTCCACCATATCTTAAAGGTGAAAATGCAAGACTGCTAAACTGGATATGCTGGAGACATACTGATTGTATATTTTTCTTGACATGATACATCAAGAATTTTTTGGCCTCCAATGGTTTAGATTTACTTAAATATTTAACCTGCTTACTTCTTATGGTATCATTTCCACTAAAAGGAGAAATTTTTTGGGGCAGGACTGAGATTTGTAGTTGTACATCTTTGTCAATTTTAATAATTCATGGCATTTTATGGAACAAACCAGAAAATTAAGCTATAAAAAATGTATCATAGTGACCCAAAGTAGGGTAATATGGTCAAATGAATCTTTAAGAAATAAATTATCAGCTAGAGCCTAGAGCCTAGAGCCTTTTTTTGTTTAATATCCCTAGAAGAAGTGTAGGCGCTATCACGCAATCAAAGAAATTTTAACTTTTGGCGCTTGAATTTGAATTGTGTTTAACATGAATTAGATGCCTAACAATATCTTAGGTTGCTTTTATATTATTGGGCTATCTCAGCGCCTTTTCAAATCTAGTAGCAGCAATATCCGAACTGTATATGCAAATTGTCTGTCCATATTTGTATTCTTTCACTCTATAGCTTCAATATGGGAATTCCATTTCTTTTATGCCATATCAAAATTCAATACAAGTGACATATTCCAGCTTCCCTGTAGACTGAGACTTATAGCATTTTAATGGAAGTCAGTGCTATCATCTGAAAAGTTTGCTTATCCATCGCTGAGCTTGCATTTTGTGAGAAATATGCTAAGGCTAGGTTTCCAATACTGAATTCTTTTGCCCTACAGCCAGCTTCATTGGTCAGTAATATATTGAAGACGTGGCATTCATATATTTGAACTATTTTTTCCTTTTCGGATAACACTATATTATCATTTAAGTTTGACTATTATGCTATATGGGAGAGTTTTATCATTCCATTTGTCTGCTCTGTATTAATCCTATTTGTGAAAGTTAATTGGAAATTATTCTGCTATCGATTTTATTTGTTTGCTTTGCATTTCAGCTGGCATTTATTGGTTTATAGTTATTCATACAACTGGATATTAAAATTAATTTCCACTATTGATGTTATTTGATTGCTTTGCATTTCAGCTGGCATTTATTGATCAATAGTTATTCATACAAATGGATATTAAAATTAATGGATTATGCTAATCAGACCACCTGTTTTACACAATATTATCTGCATAATTCCACTGCTTCCTGCTAGGTTAAGAGAAAGAATTATTATTCTGAATAACCCAAAAGGAGTATACCCAAGTTTATATTGTTCTCATCAAAATGCATTTTCTGCATCCCTTGTGTTCCCATCTCCTTAATCTTTATGTTATTTTATTTTTGGTCCAAGACTCTGCTTATTGGATGGTGAAAAGATTTAATTTATTAAAATGTGGAAGAGGTTCAGTTAAGTATAAGAAGTCAGGATGAAAAAGACTCAAGAATCAATATATTATTGTCTGAATACTCACTTTTCGTTGACAATAATCTTGAGGCATTTTCATACATCATCATCATCATCGTCATCATGTCTTTACATAATAGCTTTTATACTGATTAAAGGGTAGTCTGCAGTCTGCTTGGTAGTTGTTTCTACAAATCTAACACTCTGCTTTCAGCTATAAGGGTTTCTAGCTTTTCTCTTTCTTGTCTTTTTATAATAATTGCGCATATGGGAAGTATATTTTGATAATAGTTAGTACTTGAAACCTCTCTTTTGCTTCTTCCTTAGGCATGGCTAGTTATTTTTGTCCAATTTGTTGGCAGGATGGAGTGGAAAAAACGAGTCTGGGATTTCTGGAATTTGTGTGTTATTGTGCAAATAAATGTCATAGTACAGCTGTGAGTTTATGTGATCCAGTTGCAGAACATTTGTATAGATTAGCAGGTGCTTTTCATGAGGTAGTTATTTTTCAATTTAAAGTACATATTGGCTCATGTAAAATTCTAACCTTATTGATCCTAATTTGATAAGATTAATGTATTGTCTTCAAAGGAATTTTCATTCATCAGTTCTATTGTGAGGCTTTACGCAACTGGATTATTAGCAAGCTCATCAAATAATCAGTTGAAAGGGGAAGACACAGAAAAACGTAGAAATGCTCAACTTGGATCTGCTCTTCAAGTTTTGCTTGATAACAAGGAGCGGCTTCAACACCTGGCTGCTTCTATTAATTTACTGAAAGGCCACTTTGGTGTTGGTGGTGAAGACAAAAATCCCCATCAAAAGGGAGTTTCGTATTCACCTTCTTACTGGGAAGCTCTCAAATTCTTTTGTCAGTCGCTAGCTGAATCTATCTACTTTAATAGGAAAGAGATTTTTCCTGAGGCAGAGAGTAAATCCACTTGCGATGATTTAAGTGGCATCCATGATGCATTTCATCACTTTTGCTATATTTTTCTTCAATGTCTCAGGTACCAGACTTGTGCTCCTCCATATGAGGATGACTGTCCTTATTTTTCAGTTTAATATATTCTCTATACAGTTAGTGGCCTTTGCATGAGGCTTTTGACTTCTGTCTATTCTGAAGTTACTAAAATCAGATTATATTTTTTTGTCCTAATGGTGTGTACATTCTTTATGGATGCAGTGCTGCTGAAAGGGAGAGAGAGACATCTGGAGAAAATCACAGAGTGATATCTGCTGTAGTTGTGGCTGCTCTTATGCTCTCATTCAGAACAAGCCAAAGTATTAAGGTTCTTATTTCATCATAAAGTAAAACAGGGTCATTATAATCAAGGTACATATTTTTATCATTATTGTTTTTCAGTGGACATCCTGAATTCCTCTTGTCATCTGATATGTTTGCAGGAAAGTACTCTATTTGTAAAGCAAGTTATTTCCAGTGAGTGGGTTCCAGTTAAGAGGCTTAAGTACCTATATGTTTCTCTAAACAATATAGCTGTAATTCTGAACAGGAAAAAGCGGCTGAAAGAGGTATTAGTTATTGCTAATTCTGTTTGTTGTTTAATCACTTTTCATGCTATTGCCATTTTTTTTTTTCAATTTTTCTTTTTCCAAATAATTTACTGGGTTATGTGCCTAGTTGATCACCTTTTACAAGATAGCTAAAATGATTTAAAGGACTGGATTTCTAATGTCATTCTAACAAATGTTGACTTACTTTTCAATGTTGGTCCTGTGAGAGATTAACAGGTCTACGTTTGCATTTCTCATAAATATGTTGCCTAAATTGATTTGATTTTGATGGTAGTTTTTGCTGTTATGTGGAAATTATGATTTCCGATGCCTTCAATGTCTGTAACACTACGTTTTTGGTTGTTCAAGATATCGAAGAGCTCATTTAAAATCTGTTGGCTTTAGCGTCTTTTTTCTGCATTATTTGTAGTTTAGTTATAGCAGTGTCTCAATTTTTTCTGTGATTAGTACAAATGTGGTAGTCTTGCCGCTTTTGTTTTTCATGCAACCTTCCTCTTTCAATTAATTGATTTTATCTTTGCATACGAATTAACATTTATCTCCTATTTTGTGTATGATTATTACTGAGAGGGAAGCTATATGCACCACAGTTTTATCCATTGGAAAGAATGTTTTTTTGGTGCTCTCGCTTGCTGAAGGAAATTGAATTTTATTGGTCATGTAATCACATATGGATTTATGCAAATAAACCTGAATGGAGCATAATCACATAATGAAATTTCCCTATTCTGAGTGTAATTGCTTGTGCCTGTTAGGTATGGTAGCCCCCCTACTCTGTATGCATTTTCAAAATGGAAGATAATGAACCTTGTGGTAGAATCAAATTGCTTTCTGTTATGATCTTTGCCTTGAAAAATCACACATGGTCTTTACAGTTAGGCTGTCTGGTTGTGCATTTTGGGCCTTTTTGCACTTCCAATGGAATCAGCAAGACATGGAATTTAAAGTTGTCTCACGTGGAAAAGAATCATAACAGCATGGCAGAGACACCGGGGGTGTTTGGAAACCCATCCCCGAATGGACTTCTAAAGATGAAAGTTGAAACTCCATTTTGCTAAAGTCTTATGTTAATTGGTGGTTAATTTCGATTGATTTTAGTAAAAAGTTACATTTCTAGAAGTCCATTTTGGAAATGTAAATGTAGTGGCTTATGAAATTTTTTCTTGCACTCCTATTGAATCGTCACTGAAGTGCATTGACATACACTACCACTGTTTCCTTGTTTTACACATGGCAAAAAGGGCATTCGTCTTGGCTGCTTGATCTTGTAATACATTTCGCCATCGTTTGGTATAGAAAATCTTTATGCATGTGGATTTACTTACATCTGCTAAGTTTAGCTAACAGTGATACATCATTATGTGCAGGCTATAAAAGCTTTAAAGTTATGCTGTAAAGCTTCATGGAATTATGTTGTAAATCTTTGTAAAATGCATGTGGACGAATCACATGTGTCTCATGATGATCTGTCAGAAAAGGTCATTGCAGATCTTGTCACTGAGGCATCTGATAAAGTTGCTTCTCTGCTGGAACTTAATCAAGAAGGTAACTGCAAGATAGATGGAATAATTAAGGAAAGCCTTAAATGCTGGTCCGTTGCAGAAAATTTGATTGAAACACTACCAACTCCTGCATCTTTAGTGAAGGAGTGGGTAAAGGTAATATTAATGGCTTACTGCAGGCTTTAACATATTTTTGATAATTTGATGCCAATCCTATCTGATTGTGACCTGGTTTCCAGATACAATATTTACTGTCCAAGGACACAGATACCGAGCAAGGTACAATGCTGTATTCGTTGCTTTCATCTTCTAAAGAAATATCTACAAGGGCGCTTGGAAAATTATTGGAAGAGGTTTCTTCCTGTCTTCCTCACACGCACACACAGCATGTTCTCTATGATTATTTGTTATATCCTCCTTGGATTTTGATGCCCCCTTCAGTTAACATCTCTTGCTTGGACTTTTCTAGGAGCTTCTTGCATATGGTGAAAAGAGTAACCTGAATCCAAAATATCGTCTCAGAATCCAAATTAATATTATTGATGTCCTTTTAAAAGAGGTGTATGTTTCTAAAGACAGTAATTTAAAGAAATCCAGAATTCTCATTGAAAAGGGAAAAGTACTAAGAGCTCATGGATTAGCACGACGGGACGAGTGCATTCAGTGTCTATCAGATGCTATATCAACATTGGTGAGCTATAATGCTACCATTTTGTTCTTGGTTGCCACTTCTATTTGGTTCATTATATTTCATTTTGTTTGACATGAACATCATCAAATACAGAAGCCAATTTATGGTGCAAAAAAAAGCTGCAGTTCTCGGGTTCATCATCTCCTCATGTATGCTTATGTTCTGCATGCACTGTGCACCCAGGAGGCAGCACCCAACTCAATGGTTTTATCACCTAGAAGGCTAGTTTTCAGCGTCTAATAGATATTTGCAGGTTATATTAGTAGATGATAGGGGAAGTGTTGTCCTGTTGTTGATGCTTCACTGGTTTTGTTTTGACAGTGACTTTCTTAAAGATATTCATGCTGCATTGAAGCTCTCCTTGAGCCCAAATCATGGTCATGTGGATGAACAATCTGAAGACATGCTATATTTGTGGTATCAACTCATCGATTTGTTATCAATTAAGGTAAGGGTTAGTTTATATGTTTATGCAGTCTTCAAGCCGAGTTCTTGACGTGATTGTTGCATTGCGACTTGCTTCTATGTTTACTTGCTTCAGGGCTACTTGGAAATTCACCCTAGCTTGTATGATGTTGTGATCAAGTTGTTTAACAAGAAGAACATTCCTTTGGTAAAGACACTGTCTGAACTTTGGAAAAACAAAAGGCTTAGTCATGCTCTCTGTGCTTCACCTGTAAACCATATGTTTAGCGGAACTTTTTCAAAGCATGAGGGCCAGCTTTTTAACTCTGCTGAATTTTGGAGAACATATGTGGAGGAACTGAAGCCCCTTTTAGTTGGTTTTCATCACAGCAGTAATGAGATTAAGCAAGCTGCTTCTGATCTTATTTCCCATGTAAGCATCTCTAGTAATTAAAGCGGTGCAGATTTTCTATATATAAATGTGCAAAATATTATACGACCTCTTGTCTCATGTAATTTCCTATGATAGGTTCCACCGTCCAGTTCAATCTTTCTTTTGTCAAATTTATACTACGACTTGTCTACAAGACTAATTTCAAGTGGACGAATGATTGAGGTAACTGAATTGAGGTGCTGCCTTCACAACTTTTATTCAATCTTTACTTTGCAAGTGAAAAATATATGGTAGCAGTATCATTGGCTAGGTCTTTGTACCACATGTATAAGTGGGGATTTCTAAAAGATCTTAAATACCTTTTTTAGTAGAGAATAGCTTCTGGAAGGTCTTAGAAAACCAGCCATGCTGGCTGATTGTTTTGCAAAGAGTTTTAGCTTTTTAAAATAATTGAAAAGCAAGGAGCAGACAATTTTACTGTTAAATGCTGAATTGATTTTCTCCCCTGGGTGAAACTTTGCTTGAAAATAAACCCGTAAGTTTTCTATAATTAAGCTTTATCTATTCTTCTAATGCAACTTTGTGCAGAACTTTCATAAGTGAGAGCCAAGTGGGATAATAACAGCTGCAACTGTAGATTATTGAATTCCATATTTAATAAATGATAGTGTTCCCTGATTATTGCATTGCTTCCTCTCAAGTTTCAACTACTCATTGTTCAGAAAAGTGTGTTTTCTTTAACAAGGTGTTCAACATATTATAGGCTCTTACATATGCAAAAGAGGCTCATCGTTTACGTAGTAAACTTTTACAACAAAGATTTGAATACTCAGTGGAGAAAATGGCTGAGTCATTTGACGAGAATGGAGAGACCATTGAAAAGAGTTACTACGGCATCCGGACCTTCAAAGTTAATGATTTTGTGGTGACAAAAGGTTCTTGTGATTATGAAGGCTGCGTCCTCACTCCTTGGAATGTGCTTGGCTGTTACCTAGAAAGCATATTACAGGTATTGATGCAAGCATCATATTTGAAGTGTCGTTCTGAAGTTACTGATTGGATAATCAATTTATATTGTACATCAATTGCTTTTCTAGGTTGGATTTGTTCAAGAGATTCTTGGAAATGTATCCGAGGCTGAAATGCTTTCACGGTGGGGTAGAAATGTCTCCCAGTTTCAGGGCTTGCCTCTTTTTGAAATTTCTTTTTCTTCAATGTTGGGTATGCCCTTTGATGTCTCATTTTTCCTACTTTTCTCATGTATGACTTAGTCACATGTGATTGGACACGTATCTTATGATATGCCTTAATCTGATTAGGAAAACTATACTGCAAACAAAAGCTTTGGAGCATGGCTGAAAAGGAATTGTCCAGTGCTAAGAAAACCCTAGCTGACAACCATGACATAATTTCATGTAAAAATTGTGCATGCATGTTGGAAATTTCCATCAATCAGCAAATTGGGGATTTATTCTTGAGCGGTTCTTGCAGTACTGGAGAGTTGCCATCTACCAAGAGTTTGTTTAATGTCAAAAGCTTGTATAAATCAGCCTTAGACAAGCTAAAACTTTCTGACTGGTGGACTTCCTACTGTACTTCTGAAGAAGCTTGTGCTGAGCAGGCTATATCCAGAGAGAGTTCACTTTCTAGTTGTGCAATCAGTCTTCTTGAGATAAATGATTCTCTTACAAATGATAAATCTGAAACTAAAGTTGAGCGGAGGAGATCTACAAGGACAAAGAAGGAATTGAAACCTTCCTCTCAGAGACAGGACATGGTATGTGGTCAAAAGCATAGGATAACTCGGTCTACCTATCGCTCTTTAGGAGAAACCTGTGAAATTGTATCTGGTCAAATTGGCCCTACTGCTGGTTTAGCGACTGAGCACTTGTCTACTGCTGCTGCTGGTTCTCATCATAATGTGACCACTTTTGAATCTAAATGCTCTGCTGCTGATTTTCGAAGTGACATCACATCTGTTTGCAACAAAAGAAAATGCTGGCACTATCTTCACATTGAACCTGTTGACTGCAGCAGTTTAAATAACTTCATATGCATGAACTGGGAGCTTGTTTACAGAAAGCTTTGTCTAAGACTACTAGTTAGCATAGGTATAGTCTCATCATGTGGAAAGTCTTTCTGAAAGTGTTTTCCTTTCTTGAAGTCATGTATCCTCTTAAAAAATGTCGACCTTTTTTTTATTATTGTGAAATTTTATGATCTACTTACAAATATTTTGATTAGAAATGTTAGGCAAACACCAGTGGCACATTGAAAGTAGTCAATCACACCAAATAACTTACCTCTAGAGTAGTAAAAGTCTCCTGTAAATTCAATCAGGTGGAAGTAAATTTGGAAATCCGTTCTTTCTGTTTTGTTTGTAGACTGAAACCTAAGAAATAAATTCTGTAGGAATATATGCCATAAACTGATTAGATAGCGAAGTCCCTTTACAAGTTCCTTCATTTGCTTCAGAAATTGTACATGTTTTCTGCAGAGCTTGCCAATAGTATTTCCTCAAGTCACTGAAGTCATGTATTTTTTGGCTAATATTAAGTACAGTAGATTACCCTTCACATGCATACATGTAAGGTAAGAATGGTTGCAGCTTTTGTGTGTCAACTATCAGCTGGATTAGCTGGCAAAATCATTGTCTGATATGAGAAGAGGTGCTATGAATGCTGCCATTCATATCCAGCTGAGATGCTCTTGATGATAGGTTCCAGTATATTAAAAAAGCTTGCTGTAGTAAAGTTTGTTTGCTGTTTTGAAGTGTGCATGTTATTCCTTGTTATAATAAGCAGGCACTAAATATACATTATGGCAACATGTGTTGCTCTATATTGCCTTTGTTTAAAATCTTATTTGTGATGGCTAGATTCAACATTTTTTTGATGTAAACACTGCCATTACTTTTTCCTTAATTTCTTAATCTTATGTACTGCGCAGGGAAATTTTCTGGCATCTGTGGTAATGTCCATGAAGCACATGAGGTTCTGTTGCAAAGTATATCAGTTTTGTTCAGTGGAAATTCATATTGTTCGAAGTGCTCTTCAGGTTCCCTTTTTTCCTTAATTGAGTCAATTGGGAAGCATTTTCCTGGAGATGTATTAGCCGTTGAACGTGCAGCACTCCTTTATTATATTTGCTGGTTCACTTTAAAAAGTTATCCTTACCATGGTACCAGGTATCTACTAATCATATGCAATTATGTATTCTCATTTTCCATTTGTGGCTGTAGAAAGACATTGTCCAGCTCCTGTTCAAGATACTCTTTGAACTTCTGTAGTGATTGGCTGTACTGTTGATCTGCAATTGAATGTGATCCACATTGTATTTCACTCTTGGTTACTGCCATTACATTCAAATTCGTGGAAATTAACAATTATAGTGTTAGTTTATGGTTGTTTCTTGAACAATGGGAGATGATGGTTGAAATATGTCATTGATTTCTACTACTAATCACTAGCTCCATTTTTCTTCTGAAGAGATGGAAAATGTTTGCAGGTCATGCCTTTGTTTTTGAAATTCTGATATTCCCTCATCAAACAGGAAGTTTTGCTGTGAGCTTTCCCGCATTGGTACAATGCAGATTGTTTCCTTGTTGAAGCTGTCTTTTATACTTTGTCGAGAAGTTCCTTTTCTTTTTCAAAAGGTAAGACCTTGTCTTCTTTAGTTTTCCATTTACTGTTATGGTAATTTTCTGACAAAATGCTGTGTACCTAGGGTCTCTGAGCCTCAACTTTGCTTTTGGAGTTTTCTTCTTTAATATATTTTCCATGAAAAGGACATTTTCCTTGAATGCAAACAAGGCACATGCGAAGATATTAGTCTAAGGCCTTTTCTTGCTCTGTCTAGTTGTTAAAATTTATATCCAGGTTTCAACTCCCAGTGTCCAACCTTGAAATCAACAAAGTTCTCTTCAGAAGCATTCAATTCACTAGAAAATTAATATTTGTTTGGGGCCTTGTTAGACAACTTCATTGCTGAAGCTCACTTAAACTAATTGGAAGAGGGTTAAATCAAAGATGAAGTGAAAAATAGACATAAAAATAGAAGCTGCGATGGTTTTGCACAAGGTATAGTTTAGACTGAAAATATCCTCGATAAAGCATGCAACAGTCCATAACTTTGATCCCCTCTCTAGCAGCCAACTGGAGAGAGCCCTATGTGGATTGAGGGAATTGTTTTGCTTGTGAGAAATGTAAAGATGTGCACTATGTTTGTGCTTTCCCCAAACAGTTTCCAACTCCCAAAATAATACCAGACATTCAACTTCACTCCCCCAATTACACACTCAAAACAATTTTTTTTTTCTATCCAAAATAACCCCAAAAAATAAAATTAAGTAAGGTTACACACCGATCATCCCTATGTATACTCATACAATACTTAACCTAAAAAATACAATTCCACTCTACAAACCGAGCAAAAAGGTAATTGATTTGACATCTGCAATTACTTTTTTCTCCTACAAAACAACTCCAAATATACAATTTTATTTTTCATGTTTTCCCAAAATAAAACCAAACATTTGGCATATTCCTTGAATTTAACTCCCAAAACATCTTTTCCCAAAATATTTCCAGAAAATGCTCAAAACACAACCAAATGTAGTGGTGATCATCCTGTCAGTTATTGTGAACTTGCTCCACTTATGTATTCCAAATTTATTCTCACTATTCTTATAGTGTGCCAACAGGGAGTTAGAAGTTGGAGTTATATCATTGATGATTTTAAGTTGCAATGATAAAAAGAATAAATGCACAAGCAATTTCAGGATTGTATTGTATTGAAACCCTATTCCATCCATGAGAATTCCTGTTCATTGTCAAAATGTAAATTAAGAATAAGCCCTTAGTTGAATCAGTTCTATACTTCCTCTCAGGTTAGTGCACAGATATTTCACATGCCTTGTTCCAGGAAACAGCTAACTGATTCTGACCTAACAAAGGCAAGAGTATGAGTTTTCATTTAACATTTACTTAATACAATTCCTATCAATCTGGATAAGTTTGGTCTTATCATGTTGGACTCTAATGATTATGAGCAATGATTGCAACTTAGTGCCACCATTTTTTACCTATACAGCCCTGTGGGATACCCGGTACCCCCAAGTTTCTTTTCGCTCTATGCTCCGCATCGATACCTAATTTGGTCACAACATTTTACTTTTTTAACTTTTCCAGGTCACAAAGTTACCTCCTAATTAGGTGTCATGGCCAGGTGTAGATCTTATATCATCCATTGAGTCATCCGAATCTGCATCTGTGAAAACTTTCAACCTCAAACTGCAATTACAATGAAGTAAAATACCTTTTTCTCCCAGCTCTGGTTTGAATGTTATCAATCTCAACCCCCCCACTCAAATTAGTTGAAAAATTCATGTGATACATAGATTAAGATGTTGATAGGTATCTTCTTGAAGAGCACCCTAACACTTCCATTGCCAATAGGCATCAGGCAAGGATTGCTTGCTAGAGGAGAAAAGAAGGCAGCTTGCAAAGAGTTACATTCCTTGCCAACAATAAACTGTATTGATTTTCAACTGGATTCACTGCTTCTTCCCTAAACGATCCCTCGCCACCAACTTCTATCAACTAGGTCAACCAACTAAGAGTTTAAAAATCACTGGTTCAAAATGTAAATCTATGCTAGCTTGCACTTTTGGAAGAGACGTGATACATCTACATGCTCTTAGAGTAGGTTACAAATTAGATAATGACAATTCATTGTAAGGAATTTGGATTGAGTTTACCTCATAAAGGATATCTTGTGGAAGCACGCGTGCACACATTTTGGATGGTTAGTTACAGGAGGCTAAGTGGAACTGTGGAAGAAGCTACTTGAAAAAGGTCTGGCAGAATTTTGAAGTGAAGAATACTCAACTAAGGAAGTTTGGTGCATTTATTATAGCATAAATCACAGCTACCTCCCCTGAGGTTGAGCTGCTTACTGATACTTGCCCTCTGATTTGTCAAACTAGCAGAACCTCCTTGTGGTTAACCTCCATCCAACATTATTACCCCATCGTTAGCTGAGTCAATAGAAAATGATTACATTGGCTACATTTGGATGAAAATGATGGATTTACACATGCATATGCAGTGTCTTAGTGTAGTATTTCAAGGCTCAAAATGAACAAAATTTAGAGTGCCTCAAAATCATTACAAAGCAGCATATAGGGGTCTATGTGTGTATTCCAAAGTTATATGAGTTTACTGAAAAACCTGTTTGAACACCTACATACTCTAAACATAATATAGACATTGATGCATTTTAGAAATGTAGTTCTTTTTACCTTGTACATTTCAAACAATATGAGGTTTCAGCTGTGAGGCAAACATGGGTTTCTCAAGCAATTCTTCTAGCATGGTAGGCATGATATATGGAAAAAGAGGTCTATTCACCAATAACCTGGGAGGAAAACAAAAATATGGTTTCTGATGAAAATAATGAGAAGAGCTGCAATTTTTATAATGCTTAAGTATGAGATATAATAAGCTGATGAGATGAAGATGTTTGATTTTGCCCCATACATCTCTTGAAACTTTTTTCCCACTTTCCTGACAGTTGAAGGCGGCATGGTCAAAAAAGGTCTAACATAATTATGCAACCGATTATCATTGTATGTGGATTATTTCCATGGATGGAGGGATTCTAATTTTGGATTTGCAGCTACTACAAATGATCTTGATTAATTAGTTGTGAAGAAGTAATGAGTGTTTTCTTTTCCATTGAGACTAATATGCATGCATGAAATTCAGACTACCCTGTTTTTCCTTTGAATGGTGATCTTTGGTGGGAATTGACACCTGATCCTGTATGATGATTCAACAGATCTCTAGGTTGCTTGCAGCTGTATATGTGCTTTCTACTACATTGAAGCCTTTCTCTTTATCTCCATGCGAGGAAGGTTTTGAGAGTCAGTGGGCTTCCTTCTTCCATCAAGCTTCACTTGGCACTCATCTTAACCAACAAACGTTAGCTGGTATGGTGCAGAGGAAACAAAGTCAAATTGCTAAAGATTTTAAGGTATGCAGTCCTGGAAGATTTCTTTGTTGGCAACTACCAGAAGACCTGTGCTTGTCTTATGATGGATCATCTTTCTGGCATACTTGCTTCTTTATTATAATTAGTGCGAGTCAAGAGGTCCAAAGGTTAGATGCAAATTTGTTACTTTTATATTAGAAACTCACTTCACATATAGTTTGCAGATTGCCTTCCTATGCTGCTTTGAGTGTTTGAATGTAGTGGTTCCTGGTGTCTGTGTAAGAAAGAAAAGAGTAAAGGGCCAGAGTAGTTGTGTCCGGGATCATGTCATGATCCTTTTGCCATTTCCAGACGTTCACAGTATAAGCATTTCTGTATTTTAATTCGTTAGAGTTTCGTTCTCCCTATTGTTGTGAGGTTTGCCATACAACTTTGCTTGAGAGGGACAATATTAATTGACGAGGCCAAGTTTAGCATAGATGATAGAACAATAATAAGAAGTTGCAATTGAGTAGATATAATTGTCTTAATATCAGTTTACTACTCGTGGCAGTGTTGTGTTGCATTTATGCAAATCGAGAAGACTTCCATTGATTGGATGGCTCCTGTTTTCTACAGTTACTGTGCATTACAATTTGCCTCAATAGGAGTGATTGTTCTCTCTCTCTCTCTCTGTCTCCTTTTTTTCCTTTTCACCACCCCACCTTGTCTAGAAATAGGAGTGCTCCTTGAATGACATATTTGGCTTCCATCTATGCTTTTGGATTTTCTATTTGGGTTGAGTTGGAAGGAAATTTCCCAGACCCTTTTTTTAAATAGAACTAGCAATGAAGTGATTGTTAACTGCCTTGTGGGTTAAACTTTTCTTTTATGGCTGATACTTAATCAGGATTATTTTCTTCCCAACTCAGTTTCAACCACTCACGATGTACCTGGTTTGCTCAGGTTTGTCTGATATAAACTGGGAACGAAGTTGTTGTGCCTTGAAATACTGTTATTCATATTGGCACTTTACGCCTCACCCCCCTTTGTTTCAGACTTGCACCTGAGTCTTGTGAGGATCTGGAAGAATTTGTTCGACGATTTTTTCAGGGCCTGCCATCAACACCCATCATCTGCATTAGCTTGGTTGCAGGTGCTGATGCTAGTTTTCTTAGGGAACTCTTGCATTCTTCTGCCACAGTTCAAGCATGGATTCTGCTATCCCATCTGAGCTCAGATAATCAGCATGTCATACTTCTGCCTGTGTACAAAACTTTGGAAGGTATTTTGGTTCAGATGACATTGCAAACATGAAGTGTTCTGTATGATAATTAAAGCTATTTTTGCTCTTGTATTGAGTTTAATCTGTTTCATTATTTTACCAAAAGCTTCAGATGATGATACTAGTTCCAGCTCAGTTATCTTCAACTGCAAAGATTTTGTCAAGCAGTGGCAGTGTCCTTGGGTCTCCTCTGTGATCGATGACATAGCACCAGTGTTTAGACATGTATTGGAGGGGAATTATTATTCATCCTCAGAGTATTTCTTGGAGTATATAAAAGAAAACACATCATTATGGTGGACGCAGAGGAACAGACTCAACGAATGCCTCAGCAAATTCTTGCAGTTAAGTTTAGATTTTCAGAGGTTTATCTCATCTGACTCTGAATGCTGTTTTGCAGAAGCTTTGCTGTATTTGCCATGGGCAATAGCAGTCCTCCTTGTTTTACCCCCTCCCCTCCACACCACGTTACCAGCAATTTTTTCTAGATTATTTCTTTAAACCATGGGAATAGATATTCTTCTTAGAGTATTAGAATGTTTTCTTCATCACCAACCACTTCATATTTAATTATACACAGGTAACTCACAGTGCACATTGCAGTTTTATGTTTAGTTTGTCTTGTACCCCTCATTACAGAATTTATTTCTGGTAGCTTATTATACAAAAACAATGTGTCATTGGTTGCACTTAGAAGAAATGTCATGTCTAAATGATTACGTGTATCAGGGAGATGGAAGAATTATGGCTGGGTAGTTGGAAATATTTGCTTTTGGGCAAATGGCCAGACTGCAGCTATCTTGACTCCATACAAGATAACCTTTCCGAAGATGAGAAGCATCTTTTGCAGCTTGTTGTAACTAAAAAGTGCTATGTTGGTGTGAGGTCTGAGTCGTCATCAAAATCATTTAGTGACCTCGACAATGCTATGCAGCTGTTGTTTGAAAGAATGCTCGAAATGTCTGGCAATTTTGACAAGGTTGAACACATAAACGGAAAACCAATAATTTTGGTTTTGGATTCTGAAGTGCAGGTACGTCCTTGGTTTACTAATTTCTTGGTGTCCATATGTTAACTTTATAAAGAACTGTTCATTGTTTCAGTGATGATTGTATTGTTAGCTTGTCAATGTGTTATGTCTCAAAACACTGCTGTCTCTTCTGCCAAGTACAGAGTTCTTGTGCTTCATCCAAATTCTTGTTCATAAAATGTTTCCATTTAACAAGGCAAATCACATCTGTCTGCAGATGCTTCCATGGGAGAATCTGCCAATATTGAGAAGTGAAGAGGTTTACCGAATGCCCTCTGTTGGTAGCATTTTCGCAACACTTGACAGATGCTGCCGAAACCAAGAACAATTTGAGACAAGTATTCCGGCTTTCCCATTGATAGACCCCCTGGATTCATATTATTTGTTGAATCCTGATGGTGATCTCAGCAGAACACAGGTTGAATTTGAGAATTGGTTTAAAGATCAAAGCATAGAGGTAAAATCTTGCTTTGACATGCAAAGTTTGTGGTAAAATTAATTGTTAAATTGCAAATTCCTCTTTCATCTACGCACAATTATCCTAGAGTATTTTTTGGATATCCATATTCTTTTCTGATGAGGCTATCTGAACAAACTTGCTCTACAGGGAAAGATTGGAACTGTGCCCACAATTGAGGAACTGACTCTAGCCTTGAAAAACCATGACCTCTTCATCTATTTTGGCCATGGAAGTGGTATTAATAATTTTTTTCTTTGCCTTCACAGCTACTTTTGCAGCAATTTCTGAAATTCAGAATTGCCTTTGTGTCTATCTGAACTGATTTGTTGTCTGGCCTTCAGGTATGCAATATATCCCTGGGCATGAGATTCAGAAACTAGACAGTTGTGCTGCTACTCTTCTTCTGGGATGTAGTAGTGGTTCGCTTTATCTGAAAGGATGCTATATGCCACAAGGGGCTCCTATCTCTTACCTGTTGGCAGGCTCCCCTGTTACAGTGGCTAATCTGTGGGAAGTGACGGACAAAGACATTGACAGATTTGGGAAGGCAATGCTGAATGCGTGGTTGAGAGAAAGATCAGCAGCTGGTTCATCCAAGTGTGTTCGATGTAATATACCAGCAAACAACTGTAACTCCACAAAATGTAATCATAGACAGAGGATTGGATCATTTATGGGGCAAGCCCGAGACTCATGCACTCTTGGTTTTCTCATTGGAGCATCACCAGTTTGTTATGGTGTTCCCACAGGGATAATAAAAAGAAAAAATGTATAGCACCAATTGTTTGATTAAATATCAAGTTTTGTAGTGTTTCCTCCACTTGAGATGGGTGAGTCATATGGAGAACAAAAAATTGTGCGATTTCTCCTCATAGTACATGTAGAGTTCTCTACAAGGATCTGTATTTGTTGATGCCCTGCAGATTATGAAGAGACAATTTGAAGGTAGAAAAGGCCTAAATAAATGAATTATTCTTTTGTATACGTCTCTACCTGAATGACATTTCAGCACATTATTCGACTCACTAGTGGAACTGAAATTGTCACCACTACTCCTGTTCCTATCAATGACAACTGTAATGTCCCTCTCAACAATTAGCTCAGGGTAGCATGTTGGATTTCCACAAGAAATCGTATTTTTTAAAAGAGTATGTTCAACACCTCTGTTGTAAATAGGTGCCCCCTCGCAAGTGCCGTTACACCTACGTCTTTCCATTTGTCCTAGAGAAAATAAGGTAGTGTTTGGATATGTTTTATGCTTGATTTTATTATGTGGAGAATGAATAATGAAATAATTGCGAGAGAATATGAAATGAAGGTCAAGAAATATGATTGATGTTTGGTTATATTTTTAATAATAGTAAAAAATGGGATTTTGAGAATTTTGATATGTTTGGTTATGTTTTGTAGAAGGTATTTTTTTTTATTGTAAATATCAAATCATTGCTTTTATGTTGGTGTTTGGAGGTGAAATTTGATATTAAAGATTTTTTTTAATTGTAAGGATAATAATAAAAAATATTGTATATATATGCATGTATATGTAGTGAAGAACTATGACTACATTGTAAGTATGTATTAATGTAATGATTAAGTGGGTTGTATGATAATATTTTATAAATTTGTTTGTTAGTTGAAAATTTGTTTTATTACTACTACTACTTGTGTTATTGTTGTTGTTCTTATTATTATTTCCTAACTATTATTATTAATATTATTAATATGTTTTATAGGTGCTATTATCATTATTATTATTGCAAATATTATTATTATTATTGCTACTGTTAGTATTAATATTATTATTGTTACATTTTATTATTGTCAATACTATAACTATTATTAATATTATTATTATGATTTTCTTAATATTGTTATTATTATTAAGCTTTATACAGTACATTTTCCTATGTTAGATTAAAAAGCAAGTTGTATTTATAGATTGTAGGACAAAGAAATGTGACAGAAATGCAAAAATAAAATAAAATAAAATAAAATAAATTGTAATTAAAATCGAATTGTGCTTGAATACGTGGTGGAGGAAATTAATAATTATAATACATGAATATGAACAGTCGCAATAGAATTAGTAAAATTATAAAGCATAACGTAAAGTGAATAGACATATAAAGAAAATACATTTGTACTTATAAAGAACGATAGAAGGGTTAAACAGTACTAAATACAAATATTGTACCATGTGTCATCGTCGTAATATGCTGAATTTAAAGATGGGAGTTTTTAACATTACTACTTATGTGTGCAAATGATTCATAACACATAAATAAAACATTATGACAGGGGCCAGTGGAGAGGAGGGGAGAGGGGGGTCATTTGAGATCGAGTCTTCATGTACGCATGAAAATATTGGACTTGAAAAGAGTCCTAGGTGCCAGTGGTAGGTGCTGATGCATCTTTTGTCGTCCCACCATCAGATAAGTTGATTGCACGACCTTCAGTAAATATGTACTGTAGCATGAGATATAGGGGCTTTTCGAATACACGAAAATAACTTTGCCTAATAGTCTTCTGCGCGAGATATATTACAATTTGTCAATTTTGAATGAGAACTATTATCTGTGTAGATATATATGGTACATTATGTAAAATGAAAAAAAATAGTTAATTTAACTTACATTCCCAATATGTGCCCAGTACTACGCATCAACACACACCACCATGGTGTTGACATTGTACTACACCCTAGGTATAGTTGTGTACTCCACAAATGTAAAGTAACAGCCATGCAGCTGCTGAATCTTTATCTTAACCTTATCAATTGTCCTCTCCCTCCCGAATGTCTTGGACAGACAGTGTGCAACGTGGGAGTACTAATCTATAAACACCTCCTTATTAGAGATGTTGCGAGATGGTACAACATTCATTAAGTAAAGTAATTAGGATATCCTCCTCTTAAAGCCTCTAGTAAAGATCATGAAATGTACCATATGCAGACACATTACGAGTTGGTCGTGTCCCATTGGGCAATCTAGGCATAGTCTGTGGTCATATTATTAATATCATGATCCAAGTAAAGATGACAACCAATAAATTTAACATTAAACATACCATGTGCATTCATCATGTGCAATGCACACTACCAACAATAAATAAGAAATTTGTAATACTTAAAAACATTATAGGGTATAATTAGTATAATAAATAATAATAATACATTGCAAAATACAATAAAATCAAGATGATGTAGGTGGTCTGTCCGGTGTGTAACCAGTACTAACTTGGCTCATGTTAGGTGAGCCATGACGTCTCGATAGCCTCGTGTCAATTCATCAGACAATAGCAGACCATGATGTGATAGGGCTAACTACCAAACCCCTATCGATGCCATCGTTCGAGCTAACGGGCATGTCTGCTCTAACTATAGTCGACCGAAAACGTGTTATGTTAAGCTTAGATAACCCCTGCAAGCACAAAGAACTACGTGATCCACCTAAACTTGATACCCTGTCTGTGTGTTCTTGCCAACCTAACAATTGATCGTCACGTCTCTCGTCTCTCGAATTAGAATGGATGTAGTACATTTCATTGTGGTGTGGCACACGGCGTAAAGATCTCAAATAAGAGGTTGTATCTAGTCTATGCATATAGCCAATAACACTCAGCAAGTTAGTACCTCTACACACACATTACAAAGATAATCTTGCTTATGAAACACAGACAATTATACAAAATCATAGCTTACAGCTAGTAGTGCACACTATTCTGACTGCTCGGAGCTTTGGTTGCATGTGAGTAGGCTCAAAAATATTAATAGTTGATGACTCATAAAAGACGTCTGAACTTTTGACCATCACCTTCATAGTGTCGCGGCACTCCTTAAGGTCATCAAATTTCTTCCTTACAAATTTTTCCGTGCATAGACGTTGAAAGTGCCTACCGAGTTTGTTAGCTATGTCAGGCGTACATATCTGTTTGTACAAGTCATTTGTCAGTGAGTCCATTGTGTTAACATTAAGAAGCATATGCATGAAGTGCTCTTTGACGTTGAGGCCCCATATATTTGCCATATCATTATTGGCATCGTCCATCGATGTACCCTGAGATGTACCTACATAGTTTGGGAACCGTATCAAGATAGAATAAGTACATAAAAATAACATATAAGTACCATGTGATGAGATATGATTGAGTGGTTGACATTGCCTATACATCCCTGATGCCTCCCCAAGTTCGATGTCTACCTATATGAAGCTGCCTAGGTGCCCAAGTCCAGTGGGGCATCTGAAAAACTAATGTCCTTAGCTCTTCTCTATCATGGCCATGTTGACTCGCATGGGACCGGCACTGTATGCGCATATGGGGGGATCATACCTACTTATCATTCAACAAAACTGTAACAATAATCTCATTACAATTAAATTAAAAAAATGAATTCTTTTTTTTTTTCATATTACAACAAGATAATAAGAAACAAAGATAATGCACATTAGCAAATGGTGAGACACACAATTATTCAAACATACGGTATTAGAACATGGAAACCATAACGTTCAGTACACACTTGGAGATGTACATAAGTTATAAAAAAGGACACACGCATCAACACTCATACAACATATTAAGGTGGTATTTTTAATTCAACATAAATTCATCAATGCCTCCGGCCCACATCCATTGTGCCAAATCATCCCAAAATTCAAACTATGCCTATATCTCTTATTAGTTCGAGTGACCACAGTGGTAGAAAGCCTCTCGATCGGGGTTAAGTTCATAGTCTGGTGTCGTGAATATAATATCACCCCCAACTAAACTTACGGATGAAATTATGCAACGCACAACATGCAATGATAATATTAGTTTGTCGAGCGACAATGTAGCTAGGCATACCCTAAGCTAGAATTGGGAACTGCTTCTTAAGAATCCTGAAGGTACATTTTATGGTGTTCTTAAGTCGAGCATAGCTATGGTTGAACAACTCCCTTGGCCTACTGCATACGGGGGTACAATCGAATTATTGGAAGTAGTATCGAGACTGTCTATATAAAGATAAGAAGAAACACATATAGCTCATGAAGCTAGCACCGATGAGGTAACATTTCCTTAAATGAGAACATCAAAATATGTTAGTGGTAGTTTGGGTAGTAGTTGAACACTGAAAATTTTGTACAACCCAAACTTACGCATTTGTATAGTTATTAGAATTAAACCCATGATACTTGGTGAGGGAAAGGAAAGGCAAGGTCATTTTGGATTGCATTAAACAAAACCTGTGCATCATTGGCACTCCCTTCCCAACCCGTATACACATACGTAAATATTTGAATATTTGATCAAAGTCGGCTATGGCAAGGACATTTTGAGAGATGTTCCTTGTTCTGGAAGAATATGCATTCTATCTGCGAGTGGGTACCCAGGCACACACTAATGTGCTGTCAGTTGCCCCTATTGCACCCTACGGATCAAATATGAGCAGTTCAACTACTATATTATTATTAGATGGATTGCATACTCAGAGCTGATCCTTTAGGTATTCCATACCTGAAAATATGGGAAGAAGTCAAGATTTTATTGAATCTGATTGGGCACCTCATTAAAATTTAGGGGAGTTATGAGCACGGGCGTAAACATATTTAGTGCCCTAATCACATAACGTACATGGCGATTGATTGTCTCTAGAGAGTGTTGGAAATGTTCCTTGGTATTTCTCTGTCTCTGATGACAGCCAACTGTCTGCATAAACATTGCCACCTCCTTAGTTAGTGATACCCAACACTGTTGTGTTTGAGGTAAAAGCCCACGACAAGTTAATTCACCAATCTCATAAAGGTGGGCCTTTTCATGCTTAGGTTATCATAGAATCAAGTAGGATGGCTATCCATAATCTCACCAACCTAGTCTACTCCTTAGAGCATAGATGTGTTATGTTGTATTTTGTCAACATATAGGTTAGGCCACAAGACATCTATGATGAATAATACATCATCAGCTCCGTCAGAAACATCACTGCTAGGTGTGCAAAGTGATCCTTTGTTAAACTCCAACCTATCATCATGTGGTGGCATCGAGCTCAATCCACTAGCCATATATTTAAAGAAAATAGTCATCGCGTGTAATGTAAAATATGATGCGATATCACTACATAGATAGGCATATATAATAAAACATCCTTACAAAAAGGGAGTACGAGTTCCAAGTTAGTCACAAATTTGTTCGAACATACATGTGTGCATTAATAAAGTGAACAGACAATTACTGAAGCCACAAATAAGCAGTAGAAGTACTAACAAAGTAGCATCGAATGTTAAGTAAGGGAAGTAAAGACGGCTATAACTACCTACGGATTCGGCCTAGATGCGTCTCTTTCTATCATCAAGTTGGAGAAAAAAGTTTCTTATCGTGGCACTCTGAAAAGCGTTAATAACCCTTCCAAACAAGTGGTCTGATAGGCCCTTAATGTGCCTCATTGCATCAACATGCTTGGCAATTGAGTTATGGACTTTAGGCCCAATCCTCTAGGGTTTGGCACCAATCATGTGATCCCATTTATGTGGCATCTCATCTAATCAATCTTATCTTTCCCTAGCATAGAAATTTTCTTCTTTGCCCCCATTTGTCGTGATAAACCCTCCCCTGGGTACCGATTGTGTCATCAAAATCATCACGTGATGATGTGGAGCGTTTTGACCCACCAATGCTACCCTAACTCATATCATCACTCTCAGTTGGATTACTGTCATTAGCTAGATAGGGCTAAGTAGAAGACTTGGCATTGGAATCCAATGCAACATTCTTTGAGAACATCTCAGTACAGTAATCATAACAGGGCAACCCATGGTCCATCAATAAGGCATGCTCTAGGTACTCCTATATGAAGAAATAGAGCAACATTAAAGGTATTGCTAAATTAAGTTGAACAAAGGGGAAGACGATAAATGTATAGAGAGCCAATGGGCGACACGATCCTCGCTAGCTGTGATCGTGTTTCGGTCATAATCCCAATCGTAGCAGGTACCATTTGTAATCAATGAATGAAACATTCACCACGATGCACAGATTCTATTTCATTTTTGCTTCAGCTATTTCACAATGTACGTATACGTAGGCTGCAGCTCCACATTCATCTTGTGCCAAATCTTATTTCATGTGTATACTAAGAATGTGGTGGACAATATGTGACTAGCTTGCTATTCATTATATGCAAATTCAATTAACAATTTTTCATTTGAGAATGGCCATCGCACATAACCCGACCTACTACTAGCTCCGGATTGCATACAGTATGATTCATCATCTCCAAATGATAGGGTATAACCACAAGGATCCATCTAATAAATGATTAGGTGAAGCAATGTACGAAGTACAAAGTTGGCGAGTTAATATAAGAAAGAACAAATACCCACTATATGATGCAAGACATACAATAGTAGTTAATTCTAGTAATGAGATTAGTTATATAATTACGATTATACATGCATAACAAATTTGATAGTTAAAGCCCAACAAATTACTTTTCATACAATAATACCATTGTCATCTAACTTTCATTGAGAGAGACCGAGGTAGTAACGTATATACTCAGTACACCATAACTAACTTAGTTCAATAACTTTTTCTTCAACTCATTATAGTAAGAATTGTGATGAAACACATGAATAAATTAATAAAAGTGTTGACATGGATCATTCTCATGAGGTATATCTATGGTTGTATATACCGCAATATCTCAAACTTTAGAATAAGTATATTTTTATGCTAATAATAATAAATACATATATAAATTGATCTATAATCATACATAAACACATGATTTAAATAAAAATAATATATTTATTATATATGATAAATGAAATTATTGTTCTGTATTATATTTCTTTTTTTAAATATTTCTGGTGTCTTAGTTTATACCTTTATTTACTGAAATTTTTTATTCATTTTATTTCCTACGTTTAATTTGTTTTACTTCCATCCGGTATCACATATGTTTATTAATGTATGTAATATATATTTTTGGTATAATTATATTTGAATAATTGAATGTACATTATTTATATGTAAATACTATATATATATTCTTTTGTTAAATATATATACATATATATATATATATGTAAATGTAATTATAAGTAAAGAAATTTGTATATTATATAAATGTAATATCATATTAATCTTAAGTAGATGGTGTATCTTAAAATGGCATTTTACTTTAGTCATTATATTTAATCTAATTGCGCGTGTACACATTGTGTAATTATTTCATGTATTTGTATTTCCTAATTTATTATGGTCTTATTTTTTATTAATCTATATTTATGATCTTGTATAACCAATTAAATTATATCAATAATCATCAATTTCTATATTAAAATTATACACAATTTCAATTAAGGTTAATATATTAATATTATAAATGTGTTACTGCTTATACATTCACATTTACATGGGCGGTGATTTTTTTCATGTAGGCATTTCTTTTAACATAGTTTGTAGCAAGGGATTTTATTGGAAAAACCCACATGTTCATAACATTGTAAATATTTTATAGTATAATTTAATTTTGTTATATATTTCTAAATTTGAGCAATTTCAATTTCCATACTTTATATTACTACATTTGTAATATATGATATTAAAATGTGTTGAGTGTCACAATTAGTAAATAGACAATAAATTTTGCATCAAAACCCTTTTTATTTAGTCTATTTCTGTATATATGTATATATTAACATTCTAATTTATATTTAACTTTATACAAAGTTATTAGTATATAAATTGTACACGTAAACACGTTAATTTTAATATAAGAAGTATATATTATCACAGGCACATGCACACACACACACACACAAATATATATACATATATGTAAACTTTATTTTATTTCTTCTTTCATGTAATAATCTACAAGAGTAAATTTGTTACAATTACAAATACATGTTATTGATAGGAAATACATTTGTAGGTATATATTTGTAAATAGTATTAGTCAGATGCATTAGCTTGTGAAATGAGTTTTTTAGGCCAAACCAATACTTCATTTAGGGACTTTGTGTACGCATCAATTTATTTGAAAGCAGTGATACCAATTGATGAGGTTGAAAGCTGTTTTACTAGACTAAGTTGTGTTTGGGCTAATTCAATCAAGGAGGTCGAATGATCCAATAGTGATATATTCTTAGGTTAAGATTTGCAATCACTAGCAAATGTTAAACTAACTGATGTACCCCCAATTAAGCCACTCCGACGCTCAAGTTAATATTGGTCGAATAAGGTAATTGAACAACAGAGTAAGAGTGTATAGTAAAAATGGCATACCTAGAGGGTGGCTGATAGTGGAGCTTTATAGCATTCTTCAGGTGGATGAAATGTCTAACATGCCCCTATCAAGTGTAGAGGGCTTTTGTCCTTACCTGGGAGTTGTAGGTCATTTCTCAACCATGTACTATTTCAGTTGGCATTATCTTCTACTTTCTTGGGTGAATAGTACTCTAAAAACGCGTCTCCTAATAAAGTTGGTGGCAAAGACGGTACTGGAGGCGACATGTGTAACATCCCGAATTTTAAAAAGAGGTAATAGTTAGAAAAATGGAATAATATGACATTTTAAATTAGGCTTTAAATAAATAAAATTTAAGTTAAAAGGGTTAATAAAATTATGGAAACTAGGAGGACTAAAAATTTAATTTATTTGGACTTAATTGTCAAAAAATTAAAAGTTTTGGGATTAAAATATAATAAACAAAAATTTAGAGGCTAAAATGAGAGGTGGATGCTTAAATGTAAGGTGGTTAAAATATTTGGGAAGGAAATTTAGGCGGTGGAAAAGTTCAGGGTGGCCAGTGCAAATAAGGAAAAGTTTGGTCTATTTATAATGAAAGACACAACTTTGTCAAATTCTCACCTTCATACCCTCACCCTCCCACTCTTAGTTTAGCTCCAATGTTGCTCAAAATTGCAACCTGACCATTGTGTTCCTTACCTCACAAGGAACTCAACCTTACCAAAATTCACCAAAAACAATCGAACAATGGAGGTGAAAGATTGGCCTGTGGAGTAAAGTGGTCGGCGAAAGTGGGTTAGTTGAAACACCAGTGGAAGCTTGAAATTTTTAGCTGGGTTGTGTAGAGTTCATCTCAAGGAGCATTTTGGTACCTTCGGTTCGAAGATTAAAAGCTGAAGGAAGGAGAATTTCGAAGATAACAATGCCCTGGCGGGCAGCAACGCGATGGTTATTTTGGGATGAATTAACCAATGGGGAGGCACCATAAGTGAAAATTAACTTGGGGGTTTGGTCCATCTCGGCAAGACACATCTTCTAGTGGTGGTCAAGTGATCTCCGGCAATGGTCAATGGCGGCGCTCCAGTGGTTAAGATACAGAATCTCTGGCTCATTATTCTGAACGTGTCTAGATGAGAATTAGGCTCTGAATTGGATTAGATTTGGTCTAATTGAGTAAATTTCAATTTTTGTGAATTTAGATTATATTAAATTGATTAAATTTAATTCGATTTGACTTGAACTTGAAAGTGAACATTGACTCAAATAAAATGTATGTGATTATGAGGTATTACGCCTTCGATTGTGAATTTAAATATTAGTTTTAGTCGAGTTGAATCTAAAAGGCTGAATTGGAGTAAATAGGCATTTTTGAGAAACTTCAAGTTGAAATACAAACTATAGAAATTCAATTGTGGAAGTTAGGTAGTTTCATCGTATTAATGGTAGAGGTATTTGTGATTTAACAAGCAATGTGATACTTGTAAAAATTAGATTTTGACTCCTTGTTCAATGAATTAGGTGACAGGGATGCGAATATTGAGGTAAGTCAAAAGGGTGATGTCTGACGAGAGTTGTCAAGTGGGCTTACATTAGCTTTTATTGCTGGGAAAAAAATATAGGTAGTTGTTATTGTATCACTATTACTTGATCCCATTGGTATTGAAATCGATCATTGCTATTATTATTCTGTATTATTCATCAACTCTTGGCTACTGTGATAATCTTGATTCTACCCCTTGTCTCTTTCTCAGTGATTGTTGATCTATATTCACATGAGATTCATTCATGCCTAAGATTATTGAGTTTTTCGTGTGTGCATAAGTTTTGAGTAAATAATTGCTTCTGAAAATAGTACTCCACATCGCTCTTGCTCACTGAGCACTTTTTGTTAATTTTGCTTGATATTGCTTTATTTAAAATTGGCAATTGTGTTGAGGAAGTTGAAAAGTGATTTTTAAATATTTGTTGTATCGCCATGTCTCCCTAGAAACTAACATAGTGCTGGATTGTGTGTAATGATGTTAACATGGCATTTTGATTTGTGTTATGAATTACTATTGGATACATTCTGTGTTATCAGTGAATATGATTAATACCATTGGGGTAGGCCCTAGGATTGGAACCGAAAGATTATTGAGCGGTACGAACCGATGGTGGGTGGTCTCCAATCGATACCCTATTACAGTTATCCTGTTTCATAGCTAATTGAAGGTAACTATTTATGAGCAGGATAGGGTATGTAGCTAGCCTTGCCATTTGTTTGTGAGTATCTGAGTTGATCACTTAGGTCGGAGGAATAAGGGTTTCTATGTTTTTGAAAGTGGAGAGACTAGGTAGGAGAACTACCAACAACATGTTTTGTAAAAGTATTATGGATTTCATCCTTAGTGTGATTAAATCTTGTTTTGTGTTCTTTGCCTGTATCATTTATTCAATTTCATGTCACTGCTATTGCGTCTCCTAATTGGTTCTTGAGGTTGTGACCACTACTCTAAAATATGATGTAATATGTTCATTAGAATGAGTCTGGTTATCATTGCCTGCAATCCGTTGTTGCTACATTAAATTACTACTTCAATTGATGGCTGCTCTATATAACTATGCAACTTGTGTTGTTTTTACAACACACTAAGTCATTTGGACTTACATTTTGTATTGTTCATTTTGTTCTTCTCCCAAATAAAATCACACGAGCCTATTAGGGTTAGGTATATTTGTACATATTGTTTGTAGTTTTAGTTGATGTAGTTAGATAGCATTGAAGCGCTAAAACCCTTTTTGTGATATAGTATGCTTTAAAGGCATCATTTTGTATATGATATTGTTGTACAAGTATGACTACTAGTGATCAATATGAAATTTGGAACTTTTCCTTTCATTATAATGTAATCTTTCACCTACATTCTTTGGGGAATGATTATTGGATTACTAGCGCCCTAACTAGGGGCTTCTACCTCTGGGCAAGGGCATTATAACATGCGCCATTAATGCAGAGGCACGTTGATTATCAAAGCATTAAATATGATAAGAACATGATTTGACGCCAAATTCAGCTCTCTGGTCGATGGTGATTGACCATAGATATGGATCGACCAGAGAAATAGATGAATGATCTAGGCGGCTTGAAACCTCTCGTCAGGTATGGTCAAAAACTATCCATTTGACCTGACGGTTGTGGTCAAGTAACTCGACCCAACTAGGTCTGAAAGCTTAGTTGGACTTCAAATGCTAAGTGGGCCTGGATGCATTTTCTGGAGTTGATAACTTATTGGATTAGACCTGTTGGGCTATCCCATATCACCAATATATTTGAGTGTTTAAGTCAAGAAAGGGTAAATTCCAGGTAAAGGCTTAAGTCAAAAGTTGATTAACAGAACAAATTCATTACATGCTCATTTGCAATATAGATTTCACCAATGCAACAAATTCCATAAAATGAAGAACAAAACCTATTTCCACGTGTAATGCTTAAAATGAGTATCATAATGGAGTAAAGGTTCTTAAATTGAATACAATATTCCTACAGAGACTACCAACATACATAAAAAACCAAAAAAATAGGCAACAATATTTTAAAAGGCCAAGTAGCTACTATAATTGGTATTCCCCTTAATGCAAAATGAGTAATATAATATAATAATACAAATTTTCTGTGACATTTGCATTTGGCCCCCAACAAAGTAGTGTCTAGGAGAGACTGCAAATTTAAGTTGACAAATACGCCTGAATACATCGTCAAAATCAGCAAGACGCCAAATTACATATAAGGGAAAAGCAAATGGAAAAAATGTGAGATGACCACTTTTGGGACCACACCAACAACAAATGATGTGATCCACATGAAAGCCACATCTCTTATTTTTATTTACAAGATGACACTCCCATCAAAAACTAAGCCTAAGTTTGATCGAGAAAGGGACTCTGATATTCATACTATTTGACAGTGAACAAAGACAGTAGAATTAAAAGAAATTTGACAAGATAAAAAAAACGAAGAAGCTCATAAAGCGCGAACTACAATAATATGAGAAAGGAACTAAAACACTTTTCAGTATGAGGGATAGAATGAAACATGAGGAAGACATAGAAGGAGTGGAACAATAGATGACATCCACATAAGGTAGTAACAAAGACATAAGACCCAATATTCAGCTTATTGTCCTAGATAGGATGATGAACTAGATTAATTCAGTTATGCTGAGAAAAAATAAACAGTTTTGGATTTCAAACTTGTAAAGTAATAGACAACAGTTAATGTTTCCTATACAAACTTATAAACAAAAGGCAACTAAGCTTACAACAATGAAAGAAAAGTATATGACTCCAACCATGGAAGGAGTGTCAACCTGTTGGAAACAAAAACAAAACAAGAATTAGGGAGACCAAAAACTAGATATGAAGAAAAAAATAATAACAGATACCATTATGCCCACAGAAAAGGGATATAAACTGTACGCACAATAGTTGTTAACCATATTGTGCTAAGTAGTGCAATATAAATAATAGCAAATTTCACAAACCGCTTGCATCATATACAAACTACCCATTCCATAACACATTAATTATAAGTCACCACAAGGGAATGACTTACTTCTCTATTTTAGGCATGCAGAAACCCTAAGCGTGATGCTGTTGAATATATATAATCTAAAGAGGTTACTAAAGGCCATGTCATACTAAACTACCACAATACAACATAATATGAACCAAACCAACAACAGAACATAAACAACGAACGATAATCTCAAACACAGTAACAACACACAATAATACAATGTATGGCACATATTGATCAAACACATAAATGAGGATTCTGTAATCTGTTGAATGCAATGAAACATAAGTATCACTTACTGATGAACTGTTACAAGTTTGTGCTTGGGCTTTCAATGTGTGAGGTGTTGACACAGACTTGGAAGTGTTTTGGGACTTACTGAAGCTATCCCTAAAAGAGGAAGAGAAACCTACCAATGTGCTAATGTTCAATATAGGTACAAAACTCTAACATTTGACTTCTTAGTAAGGTTGTGGTGAGGTGAATATAGCATTGCAAAAGGAAATACCAATCGTAGTGCTAAAGTTCATTGTGAAATAGGGGCGATAGTTCGTGAGATTGCCAAACATGTAAAGGGGCAAAGGTTAGTTTTGCAATGTAGAATGAAATGGAGACTCTACATAATGGCTTCTTCTTGCACCAGTGGAGGGATGTAGTGTGGCTATGTGAAGAATGGTAGAAGAGGGACTCAATTTATAGATACTTGGAGAGTCACCAATAATGTTATTAGGTTGAATAGTGTAATAACAAAACTACTCGTGCATACTCATAATATAACAAACAGAGAAGATGGAGCAATATCTGATGAAACATATGCTAGAGAAAGTAAAATGCACTGTGAATAATCGAATCCACAAGCAATTTCATATAGGCAATAGCTTTTGTAAAGCAAATAATAGCATGCAGGAAAGAATCCAGATGATATGCATTCATGACAGTCAAATAAAGACACCCAATTTTCCAAACTCAAGGCCATGCTTAATAACTGTTTTATTTGTACACAAACGAATTGAGAAATAAAGCCTATATGTACACTAATATATCACTTAGGGACAACAAAATCAACTATGCATGCAGAACACAAAGGCCACTACATTAGAAGAATTCAAACAGCACCATAAAATCAAGGCATCTACCAGTTGTACTAAACAAAACATCAATCAAAATAGAACTCAGAATACACTAACAGACTCACTTCCACATATGCAACAACAATATTGAGTAAAAGACAACACGGAGTGTAAGCAAAAAGAGGGGCCCAAATAATGAAGTTCATCCTGTGGAAGGGGATATGTAATAATTAATGCATCTAACAATATCAAACCAAATCAAAGCATAGCATACTGTCACACTAGCTAATACACTAATAATAATAACTTCAGACAACCTTATCTAACAAATACACCTACACTCACGCCTTAAACAAAAATGTGCATGCATGGAATCCCTACCTCGAGCATGAAGGCAGACAAAATGCAATCCCAAAAGGAACCAAAGTAAATTTCTACCCAAAACCACATCAAGTACCAACCACCCACGCCTCTGAAGTCTAGAACAGGAAAACACAAAACATGAACAAAAATTATAGGCACCCATTTCACATGTCTTAATCAATAGTAGAACATTCCACTTACCTAAGGGGTTATCATTTGCGAGGATAACAAGTGGAGACGCATACATATTCCATGGATAAACAACCAAGCCGCGCAATGTCACAGTATGAGACAAATCATAGTACGAGTAACATAATGTTAATTGGAGCAAAAAAAAAAAAACAGTTTAGAGCCTAGTGAGAAGACGCCATTTCAATCTATTCACTTGTGGGGGGGAAAATCGAAAACCAAGTTTGCTGAATCCCTCATGAAAAACCCTTTCCCATTAAGTTTTCAAAATCAATTTCCCCAAAAATTGTAGGGGATTGTACGTAGAACATGTTCATATGGGTTTTTCCATATGATTTTGGTCACAAGCCCCTTGGAGATGCCCACAGCAGCGATGAGGTTTGGGGCAAGGAAAGAAAGAGTTGAGAAGATAGAGTACACAACGCAAGGGGGGAGAGAGAGAGAGAGAGAGAGAGAGAGAGAGAGCAAACAGAGGCTGCTATTTGGCAGAAAAGAGGGTGAGGGAATGTGAAATAAAGAGAATTTCGCAAAAATGGGTTAAAGGAAAGAGCATATAGACATTTACATAACCAAAAATGAAGGGCCATATTTGGACATGTTTTCCCAAAACGACTTTGTTCCAAGAGGACATTCCCAAACAAAGCCTAAATTTTCTCAAACAAGATTATCTATTTGAAGTTAGTAATTTAAACAAGAAGATTACCTGCAAAAGACAATGAGATCTCACAGAATTCATAAACTATTATGGAGTAACAACAAAAACCATAAGTATGCTTATTCACAAGAAAACTATAATCTGTAGCTAATTGCGAACAAAAAAAAATGATCCCTTCATCAAACCAATCAAAATCAATAATTTTCCGAAAAGAGAGACCCAAGAGAAACAGATAACATGATGTTGACGGGTGAACTTCTATTTTTCATAAGAGAATACTCGCAAGATTGTCAATAATTAACATCAAAGAAAAAGGAATTAGGAAATTACAAATTAGAATTACATGAAACAAGTTTTTTTGACCCTCCATATTCTTAAGCTATCCTATCATACAAGTCATGAAGTATGGGGCATCAAGGGGTAGTAAATGTGCATGCAAATGTTAGAAGGTACAGCTAAGCCTTTCCTACTCATGGACTATGACCTAAAATTTGTGTTTGAAATCAGCACTCTATTGAACACCATTACAACCTATCTTCGCCCTCCATTCACCTCTCTACGCCTTCTCCTTCCAGAGTGCCCCAAAATAACTCTACCTTGATGATCCAAACGGCCAACCAGTGATGTACTATTGTGGCCATCATCACCATCACCACCACC